>OW804102.1:66054043-66654043 GCA_942159475.1 Sthenelais limicola | reverse complement strand
GCCATACACGGGGAGTACAGGGAGCGAGGGGGCAGTGGCCATACACAGGGAGTACAGGGAGCGAGGGGGCAGTGGCCATACACGGGGAGTACAGGGAGCGAGGGGGCAGTGGCCATACACGGGGAGTACAGGGAGCGAGGGGGCAGTGGCCATACACGGGGAGTACAGGGAGCGAGGGGGCAGTGGCCATACACGGGGAGTACAGGGAGCGAGGGGGCAGTGGCCATACACGGGGAGTACAGGGAGCGAGGGGGCAGTGGCCATACACAGGGAGTACAGGGAGCGAGGGGGCAGTGGCTATACACAGGGAGTACAGGGAGCGAGGGGGCAGTGGCCATACACAGGGAGTACAGGGAGCGAGGGGGCAGTGGCCATACACAGGGAGTACAGGGAGCGAGGGGGCAGTGGCCATACACAGGGAGTACAGGGAGCGAGGGGGCAGTGGCCATACACGGGGAGTACAGGGAGTGAGGGGGCAGTGGCCATACACGGGGAGTACAGGGAGTGAGGGGGCAGTGGCCATACACAGGGAGTACAGGGAGCGAGGGGGCAGTGGCCATACACGGGGAGTACAGGGAGCGAGGGGGCAGTGGCCATACACAGGGAGTACAGGGAGCGAGGGGGCAGTGGCCATACACGGGGAGTACAGGGAGCGAGGGGGCAGTGGCCATACACGGGGAGTACAGGGAGCGAGGGGGCAGTGGCCATACACGGGGAGTACAGGGAGTACAGGGAGCGAGGGGGCAGTGGCCATACACGGGGAGTACAGGGAGCGAGGGGGCAGTGGCCATACACGGGGAGTACAGGGAGTACAGGGAGCGAGGGGGCAGTGGCCATACACAGGGAGTACAGGGAGCGAGGGGGCAGTGGCCATACACGGGGAGTACAGGGAGTACAGGGAGCGAGGGGGCAGTGGCCATACACGGGGAGTACAGGGAGCGAGGGGGCAGTGGCTATACACAGGGAGTACAGGGAGCGAGGGGGCAGTGGCCATACACGGGGAGTACAGGGAGCGAGGGGGCAGTGGCCATACACGGGGAGTACAGGGAGCGAGGGGACAGTGGCCATACACAGGGAGTACAGGGAGCGAGGGGGCAGTGGCCATACACAGGGAGTACAGGGAGCGAGGGGGCAGTGGCCATACACGGGGAGTACAGGGAGTGAGGGGGCAGTGGCCATACACGGGGAGTACAGGGAGCGAGGGGGCAGTGGCCATACACAGGGAGTACAGGGAGCGAGGGGGCAGTGGCCATACACGGGGAGTACAGGGAGCGAGGGGGCAGTGGCCATACACGGGGAGTACAGGGAGCGAGGGGGCAGTGGCCATACACGGGGAGTACAGGGAGCGAGGGGGCAGTGGCCATACACGGGGAGTACAGGGAGCGAGGGGGCAGTGGCCATACACGGGGAGTACAGGGAGCGAGGGGGCAGTGGCCATACACGGGGAGTACAGGGAGCGAGGGGGCAGTGGCCATACACGGGGAGTACAGGGAGCGAGGGGGCAGTGGCCATACACAGGGAGTACAGGGAGCGAGGGGGCAGTGGCTATACACAGGGAGTACAGGGAGCGAGGGGGCAGTGGCCATACACAGGGAGTACAGGGAGCGAGGGGGCAGTGGCCATACACAGGGAGTACAGGGAGCGAGGGGGCAGTGGCCATACACAGGGAGTACAGGGAGCGAGGGGGCAGTGGCCATACACGGGGAGTACAGGGAGTGAGGGGGCAGTGGCCATACACGGGGAGTACAGGGAGCGAGGGGGCAGTGGCCATACACGGGGAGTACAGGGAGCGAGGGGGCAGTGGCCATACACAGGGAGTACAGGGAGTGAGGGGGCAGTGGCCATACACAGGGAGTACAGGGAGCGAGGGGGCAGTGGCCATACACAGGGAGTACAGGGAGCGAGGGGGCAGTGGCCATACACAGGGAGTACAGGGAGTGAGGGGGCAGTGGCCATACACAGGGAGTACAGGGAGCGAGGGGGCAGTGGCCATACACAGGGAGTACAGGGAGCGAGGGGGCAGTGGCCATACACAGGGAGTACAGGGAGCGAGGGGGCAGTGGCCATACACGGGGAGTACAGGGAGCGAGGGGGCAGTGGCCATACACGGGGAGTACAGGGAGCGAGGGGGCAGTGGCCATACACAGGGAGTACAGGGAGCGAGGGGGCAGTGGCCATACACAGGGAGTACAGGGAGCGAGGGGGCAGTGGCCATACACGGGGAGTACAGGGAGCGAGGGGGCAGTGGCTATACACAGGGAGTACAGGGAGCGAGGGGGCAGTGGCCATACACAGGGAGTACAGGGAGCGAGGGGGCAGTGGCCATACACGGGGAGTACAGGGAGCGAGGGGGCAGTGGCCATAGGGTTGACAGGTCCAGGTGCGTCCTCTAGTCGGTGGGGGACTGGAAGCAATATGTGCCCTGCTAGTGACGTGAGTCAAGTTAGTATACTGTGATGATGGTCTACTGTTTACATGTGTGAGGTGTGATGCGGTGTAAAATCTGGATCATTAATTAAAGATTTTATATTAAACAGGTCTCATTCTAAACATACATTGGCCACACACCCTTCCGACTCGGAGGCGAATTAACTTTCTTCCTGCCACACACTTATGTATCACTTCCCAAGGTCAAGGTAGGGGTCAGTGTCCAGGTCTAATTGTTATCTCAAAGTAATCCCATCACGTGGGGAGGGGCGGGAGGGGCGGGAGGGACTGACCACCAGGTCAGTGGAGGGAGGGGGCATTGATTAAGAGCGGGAGGGAGAGGGAAGGGGAGATAACCACCTGACCAGGTCATGGCTCCAAGGGATTGGTCAGAGAGGACAATGGTCACTCTGGCCTCACATTCACCTTTTATGTTCATTGTTAACTTGTGGCTGATTGGGCCTCTTATCTAACCTGGTAATTAATTAGTCCAGCCAGGATAAGCCAATCAGCCCAGGCCTTGTATCTATGGTTGTAATCTGTCTAGGGTATACAAATAAAAGATGGATTATGACCAGGCCTCTTTTAACTGGTTCGGTCTGGCTAAGACATACATCTCTGTGTGTTGCGTTGATTAATTTCTCGCTCAAATATCAACCCTAAATATTCATTCGGAGAATGACCTGCAATTCTTCAGTGGTGTCGACCTGCGGGCATTGACTAGTGTGGCTATCGCTCTTGTGCAATTGGCTCCCCTATTTTTTTAACCGGAGGTGAAGGGGGCAGTACTCAGTCCACTCAGTCCACCATCATGAGGTGGGATTATTCAAACTGCTATAACTATGGTAGTAATTGTCCTGTAGTCACATAATTGGTGTCATTAATTGTGCAATGTGTATAAATATCAAATGTTCTTATGTTTACCATCATCGGAATCCACTTGAAAACATAATAGAACATGTTGTAATGCCTGCTATTCACTCTCCCGGCGATCAATGGAAAATAACAACAATAGACAACACAGATCTCTGAGTCCTTGCTAGCGATGGTTGCTTTATTCGCCGAACGGCACACTTCCGTGGTCAAAGAAGGGAGATCTTCAACTCCACAGGAGAGAAGCATATAAATAAGAAAATAAAAAGCAAATATGGTGTTATAAGACATAAGCAACCAGACAAATAATAGCTAGCAGTAAAATACAATAATATAACATACAAAACCCCGTAGCGACATCTAGTGTTAAAAACTCCCTGCAGCAGGAGAAATGACCAGCTCATGTCTGATTTCAAGCGGCCGCTACTTTGTAGCGCGAGGTAGCGTGAAATAGCGGGGGCTGAAGCAGGTCACTAGCACCACTCTACACTACTTCTCACACTACATATTGGGTTCATTTCCATGTGGAAATAAAAATTTGTCTGCTCAAATTTCTGACTAGCAGTAGAAGTGCTATATATAGGTATGATATTATATTAAAACCTATTATGGGTAGTATACTCCTCCTCCATATATCTTGGGTAGTAGCCCCCCTACTATTCAGGATATGCAAGCCCGCACATCGTGCTTGGTCACGTGGGCCACGCCCACTATTGAATGACTAATAAACAGTTTACATCGAGAAGCCGCCGTGTCCACTTGCTTTCTTCTTTACATTATATTCAATAATATAACAGAAGTAGCGTTGAATGTCCCAATAGTACCTATTCCAGTTACTTTCAGTTGTTCTAAAGAAGCGGGAGCAATAGACAGTCAAAGTAGTGGGAGTAGGCTAGCGGAAGTGGGAGTAGGGGAAGTAGTAGCCAGCCAGCAGAACCCAGCTTTAAAGTAACGTTATTACAGTATACTTTGGTGCTGTATGCATCCACTAACATATAAATAAGCATCCCATAGGTTATTTCAGTATACTTTGGTGCTGTATGCATCCACTAACATATAAATAAGCATCCCATAGGTTATTACAGTATACTTTGGTGCTGTATGCATCAACTAACATATAAATAAGCATCCCATAGGTTATTACAGTATACTTTGGTGCTGTATGCATCCACTAACATATAAATAAGCATCCCATAGGTTATTTCAGTATACTTTGGTGCTGTATGCATCCACTAACATATAAATAAGCATCCCATAGGATATTTCAGTATACTTTGGTGCTGTATGCATCAACTAACATATAAATAAGCATCCCATAGGTTATTACAGTATACTTTGGTGCTGTATGCATCAACTAACATATAAATAAGCATCCCATAGGTTATTACAGTATACTTTGGTGCTGTATGCATCCACTAACATATAAATAAGCATCCCATAGGTTATTACAGTATACTTTGGTGCTGTATGCATCCACTAACATATAAATAAGCATCCCATAGGTTATTACAGTATACTTTGGTGCTGTATGCATCCACTAACATATAAATAAGCATCCCATAGGTTATTACAGTATACTTTGGTGATGTATGCATCCACTAACATATAAATAAGCATCCCATAGGTTATTACAGTATACTTTGGTGCTGTATGCATCCACTAACATATAAATAAGCATCCCATAGGTTATTACAGTATACCTTGGTGCTGTATGCATCCACTAACATATAAATAAGCATCCCATAGGAATGAAAAACGTGTTAAACCTAGCAAACGTTTAAGAACTGACACCTCATCATGTATAAGTAGGTTTAGGCACAGTGAACCGGCTCTTCCTGCGATTGATTGTTCTCTATAATGTCTCTATATTTGCCATGACAGCTAGGACTGAGGAAAATGTAGAATTGCATTTATAAGGGTGAAATCACCAGAAAATGTACAATTCGCCTTCATGAATCCTCTCAAGTAACCCACATTGAAGACAAAAAAAAGGTTCAAAACTCAGTTCAACATAACTAAACAGATTTTTTAATCAAGGCATAAGGAATATACTCAGATATACATTGTATTTACCCTTTTTCAGTTTAATTTAACAGAACCACGGACTTGTAATGAGATTCTCATTATAAGTGGCAGAACAGAACATTTTCTGAAGATCTGACCCATAATGTCACTCAGCTGAATAAAATATTTTAATTCAATTCAATTCAATATATATTCTTTATTGTTACCTAAATATTTTATACAAATAGGAGCCATGTTTCAGAAAAGAAATCCTGGTCTTCCTGCATGGTCCTTGACTACTGGGATGGATAAGTTTTAGATAATGTATGTAAAGGTCAGAAAGTTATTTGATTGTTTTTAAAGATTTTTATTCAGCTGAAAACATTATGTAATTATACACTTTCCTTGGTCCTGATGTCATAGACAAACAACCTGCAGAGTGTGTAACACAGTCGCTTTTAGAAAAATTGCACAAAGACTATTACAATATTGTGGTGTCATTGGGTTTTACTAAATATCTTCGTTACTAAATATCTAAATATCTTTGTTACTAAATATCTAAATATCTTTGTTACTAAATAGCTTTGTTACTAGAATATCTTTGTTACTGAATATCTTTGTTACTAAATATCTTTGTTACTAAATGTCTTTGTTACTAAATATCTAAATATCTTTGTTACTAAATATATATATATATCGTATTTTTATTCTGAATCGAACTCTACATCGTATTCTCCAGAAGTGGACACCATCCTCTCAAATTGAGATCTTCCTGGAGGGTCCAAGATTACAATACTATAAATACCAGTTTTTAGTTGAACATGATATCTAGATGCACCTTTTAAATCCGATTCGGAGATCAAATAACAATCTAATAAAACTCATCCTAGCTCTTAAATCAGATATCTTAATGTTTTACACATATTTCATGTTAAGATACTAATAAGTAGCGCCTAATAAGTAGCGCCTAATGCCACTACTTTCCGACTATTAGATGGTAATGTTCAGTTCAGTGTCAATGTTCTTTATCAGTCGGTATTCATTTAATTATGCTTATTATTTACTAAAGTTCTCAAATAATGAGATTACCACTATGTGAGCTAGGTCCACTATAATCACAAACAACAATTGAATTACTACAAGACAAAACACTTCATATTACAACACTTCAAATACATTGAAGTACAGTAATACTAACAATCACAGTAATAACAATCACATTAATCACTTAGGAATCAATAAAAGTATAAAAGGTATAAGAGTATGACATATCGATGTATCGATCTTAAACACTAAGGACTTACAGGCCTTTTTTGTAATTGCTGATTTCTATACGTGTAGATAATCAGAAATTTGGATAAATCCATTTTACTATACTCTGGTGCTACTTGAATATCCCCCTTATATAGTCTATTTACTTGCTAAGAATTCATCAAAATCAGCAAAATAACCAGTTTTTAGATAAGTCCTTAGTTGCATTCTCGTCTTAGTTACTTGAATATTTTCAGGAAGATCATTCCATAAATTTGTTAAAACATATACATATGATCGTCTAAAAATTTCATTTTTCGGCTGTGGCACTAACAATTTTTTTCCTTTTGACAATCTTCTCAAACTAATATTCCTTCTATCGACATTTTCTTCTAATCTTGTTCTCATGAAAGCTAAATCTAACAAATGACTGTTTCTCCTAGATGAGAGAGATGGTAAATTTAGTTCCTTATGAATTACTTTTGTACTAGTTAATCTTGGTAACCTAAGAATAATTTTAAAAGCAGAATTTTGCAATGTCTGAAGTTTTTTAACTGATTTTGTGCCACCGAACCGTAGAATAAATCACCATAATCTATAATTGGGAGTACCATTGTTTTATATAACAGCAACAAGGTATCCTTCTCACATGCATTATAGAGTTTTGACATGGCATGAATTTTAGACTTTACCGTGTATACTTTCTTTCTCAAAAATACCTTATAATTTAACCTGTCATCTACCTCCATCCCGAGGAACTTATAGTTTTCGACATTTTCTAGTTCATGATCCCCAATATTGTATTTCACTATATTCTTGGGGTCACTTTTAGTACGAATTGTGAGTTTCTTACATTTGTTGATATTCAGAGATATTTTATTTACCGCACACCATCTTACTATTCTATTAAGATCTTCTTGTAATTCAAGATTTTGCTGCTGACCCAATTTCCTGTCATTGAACAACACCGTGTCGTCAGCAAAAAGTTGTATATTACTGTCCTTCACCACTCTGTATAGATCATTTATATAAACAATAAACATTAACGGCCCCAGACTAGTGCCTTGAGGCACTCCACATGTAACTGGTTTCAAGGAGGAAAAGGAATCGCCTACCAAAACTCTCTGCTTTCTATCACTCAAATAATTTACAAACCATCTGTGAGCTTTACCTTCAATCCCATAATTTTGTAATTTTGATAATAAAATACTATGATTAACAGTGTCAAAAGCTTCTTTAAAATCCAAAAATATCAAATCAGTCGCTTTCTTTTCATTTAAATTATCATATACTTTACTCAACAGATGGTCTAAGGCATCATTAATTGACCTTCCCTCCCTGAAACCGAACTGCCATTCATTTATAACATTATTACTTTCAAGGTGGTGGGATAATTGCTTCTGAATACAAATCTCAAGTAATTTCGCTGGTAATTTAATACAGGATATTGGTCGATAGTTACCTGGAAGGCCCTTATCACCTTCTTTGAAAAGCGGCGTTACGTTTGCCTGCTTAAAGTCCCTCGGGATGTCTGAGTTCTCTATAGAAAGGTTAAACAAATATACCATCTGCTTCTTCAGAGCCAACAAACATTGTTTAAGTATTCTGGTTGGTAGAAGCCTGAACCCTGAGGATTTATAATCTTATTTATGGCCAAAACTACATCGAGTTCTGTAATCATTCTAAACTGAAACTTGTTCTCTAATATATTATCATTAATTATACTGTTCCTTTCCAAAATCATTTCCTCATCTTCTTTTATTTTCTCAGCTAACTCAGGGCCTATTCTGACAAAAAAATCGTTTATGACCTCAGCCGCTTCACTCCCTTTAAGTTTAACACCATCTTTTGATGTTATCTTTATCTCTTCCTTTGAGGATTTATTGTTCGTGGAAAGTAATGGCTTAAGAATCTCCCAGAATTTGTGGGGTTCATTTTGTTTTTCTCTAAGCTGACTTTTGATAAAATTATCTTTGGCCTTTTTTACAAGAATATTAACTTTGCACCTCAGCGACCTAGCAGTCTTCCAATCCTCATCCTTCTTTGATTTGTCGGCTACTCTGAAAGCCTTATCTCTGGCCTTACTAGCCAGAATGATCTCTTCATCATACCATCCTGGGGTGACCCGCACCCTTTTAAAATTTCTGATAGGGCACATCCTATCAACATACCTGAAGATATTAGTTTGTATGATGTCCCATGCGACATTAACATCATTCGTTTGAAACAGTTCTTCCCAATTCAAGTCTACTAGAATTTCCTTAAGTAATTCGATGTCTAAAGCTTTCGTATCTCTAGCTACAAAAGATCCAATCTCATATACATTTCGCTCTTTCTTTATCTGGATGAACACTGGTAAATGGTCACTTATGTTTATATTAATTGAGCCATTTGTATTGATCCACTTTCCATTTGTAAAAATATGATCTATAGTAGACGAAGAGGATTTACTAATTCTTGTAAATATCTTTGTTACTAGAATATCTTTGTTACTAGAATATCTTTGTTACTAAATATCTTTGTTACTAAATATCTTTGTTACTAAATAGCTTTGTCACTAAATATCTTTGTTACTAAATATCATTGTTACTAAATATCTTTGTCACTAAATATCTTTGTTACTAGAATATCTTTGTTACTAGAATATCTGTGTTACTAAATATCTTTGTTACTAAATATCTGTGTTACTAAATATCTTTGTTACTTAATATCTTTGTCACTAAATATCATTGTCACTAAATATCTTTGTTACTAAATATCTTTGTCACTAAATATCTTTGTTACTAAATATCATTGTCACTAAATATCTTTGTTACTAAATATCTTTGTTACTAAATATCTTTGTCACTAAATATCTTTGTTACTAAATATCTTTGTCACTAAATATCTTTGTTACTAAATATCTTTGTCACTAAATATCTTTGTCACTGAATATCATTGTCACTAAATATCTTTGTTACTAAATATCTTTGTCACTAAATATCATTGTCACTAAATATCTTTGTTACTAAATATCTTTGTTACTAAATATCTTTGTCACTAAATATCATTGTCACTGAATATCATTGTCACTAAATATCTTTGTCACTAAATATCATTGTCACTGAATATCATTGTCACTAAATATCTTTGTTACTAAATATCTTTGTTACTAAATATCTTTGTCACTAAATAGCTTTGTTACTAGAATATCTTTGTTACTAAATATCATTGCTACTAAATAGCTTTGTTACTAAATAGCTTTGTTACTAGAATATCTTTGTTACTAAATAGCTTTGTTACTAAATATCATCACATATTATATTTAAACAAAAACAAACCTGGCTCTGAAGTGTTCCTCTTCCTTCCCTGAACCAAACCGCTGAATCACTGAACATCCAGTTTGAACCGGTTTGCCTTTCATCCCACAGCAAGAAGCCTCCTCTGTATTACACCAATATACAGGACACACTAGAGAGTGGAGACAAGGGCAGTCAAAGGGAGAGAAGCTATTTTAGAATGGGAGAGTGAGGGAGAGATGGAGAGAGAAAGGAGAGAAAGAATAGCACCCTGAATATGATATTGAAGTCAATGCCTTGTTTACAGTGCAGACCAATCGATTTTCTATTTTTATTTCCAGGACATACCAAATATCCCTGATCAATTATTGATCCTTCCATGAAATGCCTGATATTGAAATAAATCTATATTCAAGGTAAAATAAAAAAAAAACCCACCGACTCCTGGCAATCCCCAATGCTGCCATTGGACTTTCCACCGCCAGAGAGCATGCCAAATGTTCAATGGTCCTATTTAATGTATCATCATCAAACCAATAGGGGACTTGCATAGCCGCCATTTTGAATCTTGATTCGTATGGAATTATGGGACTAATGGTACTGTGTAAAATCTATAGAAAACATGCCATGTTCAGCATGGAATATGTATCAATGCTCTAATGTCAATATCCATGTGTTATTCATGTTTCCATAACACAAGTCTCCATCTTTCCCATCATGTTTTCATAGATCATTTATACAAGTTGTGATATTGGTGAAAACATTCTTGCAATTTTCAATAAAAATGTTGTTGCTAAAACTTTGTATGCCATATTTCAACAGAATCCATCCCAGGATGCACTGTAACATACATGCGCAGTGGCACATACAAATCCCCTATTGGAATTCACGCGGTACGTTAAAGTTGCATTACCTCTCTCAAGACTTAAACTATTTTATGATTAATAATTTTGTAAAGCAGTGGAATTAGTTACCAATTCTTTACCAGTTGTTCAATCTTCCATTTTTCAATGATCACAAATAAAAAGAATTGAGAAAAAAAAGTTCTGGTCAATTAAAGGCAAACGCTACTCTTTACTGCCACGCCCCCCTTTACCATTTACCAATATTATATGGGCATCTTACATACTAGGGTCAGATTTTCTGAAAATGTACAATTGGCAGTTGTACACATTTAGTATTTGGCCAATACTAGGTAAATTCGAGTATATTCGGCATTGTATTGATTCTAGCAATCTGTTTGATTAGGTTGAACTGTGTTTTGAACTTTATTTTCATCTGAAATCTGGGTTATTTGCTGTATTTATTTTATTTATACAGCTGCCAATTGTACATTTTCTGAAAATCTGACCCGTGTATAGAATTATTAAATAAGATTAAACAAAATTGTGAAAAATGGGTCAATCCCCGCAAGCCTGGAAATGTGCCCCCGTGAGTCTTAAATAGCATATCCACTTACATGTCAGTTGGAACGACCGTCAAGAGTGGCCAGAGGAGATGGTCAAACGGTACCAATGGCCATCTTTGACCGGCGCTGTTGACCGTCCCCGGTATTTACTTATATGTCAAAAAGAGCCCACCAGGTCACTGTCGTACATTATTTTTCTATCATTTCTAGTGATTTATAATTATTTATTGGTATTTTTGGGGGATTATTTCGACTTCAAAGTTTCCCAATCGTACAGTATGTTACACCACGTTGTAGCATACATATTTAACTTAATTCTTTTATTAGATATGCAGAATACAAGGGAGTGAAAAGTGAATGGAAGTTTAGATAATTGCTTAGTTTTTATTTTTTTGTCGTACCTTTATAAAGCAAAAATGTGATGTGTTTCAGGAAAATGAGTCATAAGTCGCTAAAAATAGATTTTGAGATACCATTAGATTTGAAAAGATGAGATCAAGCTGATTCCAATGATAGTAAACAGTCTAAAGTATTTCTAGATTTGAAGTTTTTGAGTTTAGGTTTTTGAAAAAAAAGTTTCCAATATTTCTGGGGGTAAATAAACAGTAAAGTAACTAAATGTAGTCTATAATTATGAGGACCTTTAAAAGTAAAGGATATATTATATAGATTGTCCTGAAATTTGGTACACCGATTGATATAACTATAAGTGATAAACTCTCTAAAGATCAGATCATTTCATTAATGGGATCCTGTGAAAAAAACACAAAAATATCAATTTTGCGACTTATGACTCATTTTTAATTTAATGGGCGTTGGTTCTGGGCCTAATGTGCTTGCACCAATAGTGAGGCCATGAACAGGGAACACTGCCTAGCTCTACCCAAGTCACAACCCAAAAAAGTATATGCTTTAGATGATGGCTCATTGGCTGAAGTAGTGAACATAGCAAGTGGCAAGACTGATATTTGGAGCATAATCTAGTGTCTGCATTAATATGTGTGGAGAGTGAGAGGGGAGATGGAATGTAATATCTGCATTAATATGTGTGGAGAGTGAGAGGGGAGATGGAATGTAATATCTGCATTAATATGTGTGGAGAGTGAGAGGGGAGATGGAATGTAATATCTGCATTAATATGTGTGGAGAGTGAGAGGGGAGATGGAATGTAATATCTGCATTAATATGTGTGGAGAGTGAGAGGGGAGATGGAATGTAATATCTGCATTAATATGTGTGGAGAGTGAGAGGGGAGATGGAATCTAATGTCTGCATTAATATGTGTGGAGAGTGAGAGGGGAGATGGAATGTAATATCTGCATTAATATGTGTGGAGAGTGAGAGGGGAGATGGAATGTAATATCTGCATTAATATGTGTGGAGAGTGAGAGGGGAGATGGAATGTAATATCTGCATTAATATGTGTGGAGAGTGAGAGGGGAGATGGAATGTAATATCTGCATTAATATGTGTGGAGAGTGAGAGGGGAGATGGAATGTAATATCTGCATTAATATGTGTGGAGAGTGAGAGGGGAGATGGAATGTAATATCTGCATTAATATGTGTGGAGAGTGAGAGGGGAGATGGAATGTAATATCTGCATTAATATGTGTGGAGAGTGAGAGGGGAGATGGAATGTAATATCTGCATTAATATGTGTGGAGAGTGAGAGGGGAGATGGAATGTAATATCTGCATTAATATGTGTAGAGAGTGAGAGGGGAGATGGAATCTAATGTCTGCATTAATATGTGTGGAGAGTGAGAGGGGAGATGGAATGTAATATCTGCATTAATATGTGTGGAGAGTGAGAGGGGAGATGGAATGTAATATCTGCATTAATATGTGTGGAGAGTGAGAGGGGAGATGGAATGTAATATCTGCATTAATATGTGTGGAGAGTGAGAGGGGAGATGGAATGTAATATCTGCATTAATATGTGTGGAGAGTGAGAGGGGAGATGGAATGTAATATCTGCATTAATATGTGTGGAGAGTGAGAGGGGAGATGGAATGTAATATCTGCATTAATATGTGTGGAGAGTGAGAGGGGAGATGGAATCTAATGTCTGCATTAATATGTGTGGAGAGTGAGAGGGGAGATGGAATGTAATATCTGCATTAATATGTGTGGAGAGTGAGAGGGGAGATGGAATGTAATATCTGCATTAATATGTGTGGAGAGTGAGAGGGGAGATGGAATCTAATGTCTGCATTAATATGTGTGGAGAGTGAGAGGGGAGATGGAATGTAATATCTGCATTAATATGTGTGGAGAGTGAGAGGGGAGATGGAATGTAATGTCTGCATTAATATGTGTGGAGAGTGAGAGGGGAGATGGAATGTATAGCTACTTCGAGTTGTGCGCGTTAATGTGTTGAGTAGAGAGTGAGATGGGACATGGTTCCACCTGGTGTCAAAATTTTAAAACATAGAAATATATTCAATATCGGTTAATAATTCTAACACTTTGTTATGCTGCACATGTTTTACGCTGGATTTCAAATAAAGTGATTATATGATAAACTTTTTTCCTATTTGTTCTTTGTTTGCCGACGTTAAACGAATGTTAAACGAACGTTAATAAAACATCAAATATATTCCCTTCATTTAAAATTAGTCCAAACGTTTAATCAACGTTAATATCAGTATATAGTTTAACATCAATTTGCGGTTGATAAAACGTTCAATCAACGTCTAATAACGCTGAAATAACCCTCTGTAAACACATATATATATATTGCATTTTTATTCAGAAACAAATAACATTCCGAAATTGGATACTACTCTCTGCCTGAGCAGGTCTTCCTGAGAGATCCATTCCTACATATATCTTGATCATATACAACATATACATGGAATTAACGTTGGTTTAACGGTGATAAGTTAACGTTTAAAAGGCATTTTTTGAACGTTGATTTAACATCTGTAATAAATACGTTTATGAACGTTAAGTTGACGTTCAGAGAATGAACGTTAGTGGTAACGTTCATTTGAGGTTCGTTTGAGTCCAGTCTATTTGATGCCAAATCAAAGCTCATAGTTAACGGTAGTTCGATCGGTTCTGGAGGTTGATTTAACGTTAAAATAGCGTCATTTTGTTAGCTGGGTATTACTTTTAAATGTTGGATTGATTTCTACCAACTACTGATGGATTTGACTATTTTCGAATGGGCTCGAATAGAGTACATCAATTAATGTTGTTTTGACTTTCTTTATTGTCTACAAATTCCAACGTTTCAAACTACTCAGTAGTTCTTCATCAGGGACATAGACAAGAAGTGATGATGGCGGGCGGGGGTTGTACAGACCTATATACCACGGTGATGTATGCTGGGTAATCGGTTCAATAGGTAGAGTTAGCGTTGCTTAGTTACAGGATATTTTCGTATTTTTTTATTCACAATGTTGTAAGGTAGTTTAGTATGACTAATTAATTAGAATAATCGTCAATGTCAACCAATATTTCCATTTTTTTTTAAAAATTACTTTTAAAGTTCTAGTAAGTCATTACAATCCCACCAGAATTTTGCTATCAAGATCCGTCTATAATAGTGATATGTATGGATGTATCTCCGAGGTAATGGTGCTAGTGATCCAGAAGTAAATCCGCCCAGAATATATTTTTTCCTGTGATAAATGAGTTGCTTGTGACTTGCTTGTGATCCCCTGCCCCCCAAATAAACACATCAGTTCATCATTTTATACTTAGATGGAATGCGACGAAAAGTGATCTACTCATTGGGATCATCTGCACTCGTAGTTGAAACAGTTGTATCATCACAAGTGGCCATTTATAAAGTTTTTCTCCAGTATGTGTTCTCATGTGTGTCCTCAGGGCTCCAGCCTGTGCTGCCCTATAGTCACACTCAGTACATTTATGAGGCTTTTCTCCAGTATGTCTTGTCATGTGATACTTCAGGGGTCCAGCCGATGATGTCCTATAGTCACACTCTGTACATTTATAAGGTTTTTCACCAGTGAGTTCTCATGTGTCTCCTCAGGGCTCCAGCCTGTGCTGCCTTATAGTCACACACAGTACATTGATAAGGCTTTTCTCCAGTATGTGTTCTCATATGTTTCCTCAGGTCTCCAGCCCGTGTTGCCCTATAGTCACACTTAGTACATTTATGAGGCTTCTCTCCAGTGTGTGTTCTCATATGCATCCTCAAGCTCCAAGCATGTGCTGTCCTATATTCACACTCAGTACATGTATAGGGCTTTTCCCCAGTATGTGTTCTCATGTGTCTCCTCAGGGCTCCAGTCTCTGCTGCCCTATAGTCACACTCAGTACATTTATAGGTTTTTTCTCCAGTATGTGTTCTCATGTGTTGCCTCAAGCTCCAAGCATGTGCTGACCTATAGTTACACACAGTACATTTATAGGGCTTTTCTCCAGTATGTGTTCTCATGTGATTCCTCAGGTGTCCAGCATGTACTGCCCTATAGTCACACTCAGTACATTTATATGGCTTTTCCCCAGTATGTGTTCTCATGTGTGTCCTCAGGGCTCCAGCCTGTGCTGCCCTATAGTCACACACAGTACATTGATAAGGCTTTTCTCCAGTATGTATCCTCATGTGTGTCCTCAGGTCTCCAGCCTCTGCTGCCCTATAGTCACACACAGTACATTTATAAGGCTTTTCTCCAGTATGTATCCTCATGTGTGTCCTCAGGGCTCCAGTATGTGCTGCCCTATAGTCACACACAGCAGCGTGTGTGAGCAAATGTTTCTCTAAATAAGGTCTACCTTTAAACCCTTTAACACACTTCCTACACTTGTGTAGTTTCTCCCCTACATGAGTCACACTGTGATGCATCATGCCTTCTGACATCAGTAGAGAAGGTACACTAGTCACACTTATAGCATTTGCTGCCTGTCCTGTCTCCCCTGTATGAGTCACACCGTGATGCATCTTGCCTTCTGACATCAGTAGAGAAGGTACACTAGTCACACTTATAGCATTTGCTGCCTGTCCTGTCTCCCCTGTATGAGTCACACTGTGATGCATCTTGCCTTCTGACATCAGTAGAGAAGGTGCACAAGTCATACTTGTAGCATTTGCTGCATGTCCTGTCTCCCCTGTATGAGTCACACTGTGATGCATCATGCCTTCTGACATCAGTAGAGAAGGTGCACTAGTCACACTTGTAGCATTTGCTGCCTGTCTTGTCTCCCCTGTATGAGTCACACTGTGATGCATCTTGCCTTCTGACATCAGTAGAGAAGGTGCACTAGTCACACTTGTAGCATTTGCTGCCTGTCTTGTCTCCCCTGTATGAGTCACACTGTGATGCATCATGCCTTCTGACATCAGTAGAGAAGGTGCACAAGTCAACCTGAAAATATATAAAGTTTATCAGTTAGAGCTGCATTCTCAGCTATTGTGCCTGTTCATTACTTGTAACACGGTAATTCACTAGTACATAACTGACAGTTGCCATGCCAACACAAGTTTGGTGAAACAAAATTTCCTGGAGCTCCGTGACAGTTTCATCCCATGTTCATACGCCTCCAATCTTGTTTATTTTTGTGACTCATACAATAAGTGCTAATATAGAATTCATCATGCTCTGCCACTGTTATATGTTAATACAAGAATAGGGCGCGTAAGTGTCATGGCAGTGGGGCGCGAATTAAAGAAAACTAATTAATGAAACTAGTGGCATCATTGTACTGATGATGTGTTGTCCGGAAGTAAATAATCCCCATAGATTTAGCATTGGGGCGATAAATAATCACTTTATACATTGCCCCAGTAACGGTTTGACGAATATGAAGGCTATAGTTGAAATAATTTGCCTCTAAAGATGGATATAGGTCAGTTAGAACTCATAAAATTATATGATCGATGAACAAACAGGGATTATTTGTCTCCGCAATGGTGTAGCTATGGAAGCTTTGCGCGACATGTCCACATGACGTCATGAAACTGCTACAGTAGTGCGACTAAAAAAAATCGCTGCAGTGGACTATTTACGTGCCCTATTATAGTTGAATCGACTGTGAGAAACAGGGCATGTTAGTGACAATTTGTGGAGTTTTCACAGGGAAGGCTTCGGGTGGGTCCCACAAATACAAATGAGGACGTTTTAAAAACCCTGTAGCAAAAACAATTAGACAAAACATAGGGACCACCAGGTGTTTATATTTATATGATCGAATACACATTCCATAATGGTAAGGTACAGACCATATTAACGTTGGGGGGCTCGTTACATGGTAGCATTTGAGTGGATAAGGTGCCGCATCGCCACGTCTAATTGTTATAAACCATCAATATAATTCCTTTTAATTATTCAGGTTGGTTGTGGTGAGTGAGAGCTATATACCCTAGATTCATCCATTAAGCACTCCCAGCAAACACAATTTCTTTTTATAAAGAGCCTTCATTACACATAAATATGGACGAGCTTGTCAATCTTCTCAAGAAACATTTAAAACGAACGTTGTTGGGAGGGGTTCTGCCAACCGTCTGAATTTCAGATTCTTTTCGCTTGTGACTTTGGTTGAAAAAGAGAGTTTGGGGTGGGATGTTGCAATTTTGCATTTAAAACGAACGTTTTTAGAATATTAAAATATTTTGCAAAGTAATTTAAATCAATACTACAATCGGCTTCATTAGCATGTATATATCTATAGGCAATAACAACATCAATCCTTTTCAAATCGAATCAAATATTACATCAGAGGTGACGTCGACGTCTGCCAAAGTGGCTGATGTCGGCCACTGAAATTTTATGTCGGCTTTTGCCGACGTCTTTTCGGGAACACTGTTAAATAACCACAATATCTCTATATTAAGGGTTTGGAGCCTTAAACGGCTATCTTCTCTGAGACCACTGGCCAGATCTCCATTATATTTCACATGCACATTGCCAAAAATGGTGCCGAACCATTCCACTATGTTTCATTAACAAATTAGGGTTGGAAAGGGGTTAGAAATGGGTTTACATTGAGCACCCCCATCCAGGGCCCCCAGCTCTGCCTGAAAACAAACCTATCAGTGCCCCTACACCAGGTTTCTGTGGGGAGCGAATGGGAGGCAACAACAACACAACAGTGACAAAAAACATCTTACCAGGGTTCCATTTGAAGTATGAATGTTAATACAGATACTAACTTACATAGACAACTTGAAAGAGAAAGATGGTTGGAGAGGGAACAAGGAGAGTGGGAAGATGTGGGCCCCACTGTCCCACTAGCAAATCCTGTGCGAAGCACGGGTATTTGCTAGTATAAGATTGCTAGAATAATCAAGCATTGTATTGGTAAAATCGCAGAGACAGAAGATATATGCTATAACACTTGATGAATTATGATTGTGAGTTAATAGCTCCATAATAATTGTAAGCTTCGTATGAAACCTGTTTGTTCAGGAGGGATGAGATGAAAGAGAAAAACCAAAAATACAAAAAAAATATAAAATAAAGAGGGAAACAATAATTGAATGTTGATTAGAATTGTATGAGCCTAGTCGGCAGGATATGTTGAATAAAACCTTTTAAAAAAAAAAAAAAAAGCATTGTATTGGTAGGGTTGGAAAACAACGAATGAATTGTTAAAAAATAACTATCTTATTGATTGAATGGTATTGCATTTTATTTATTTAATGAGCGGTTGAGGAAGAACTGCAAGTGGGCAGAGGACTCAAACCTATTAACCTCTCGCCGACCTACTTATGCGGAGCAGCGGTAACCAATTAGAGGCGGGGATAGCCATAACAAATACTGACCACATGGTCACCCCAACGCTCGCTGGCCGGACCTCCGACAAACAAACGTGTTGACACCCTCTCTGTGTATAGGCATGGTATAGGATATACATGGGAGTAGGGTTGATGGAAGGCGATATGTACATTGATTTGTGGTTTTAAACATCGTTTAAAGGTATGCTTGGGCAGATGACCAATACATAGCGATTTAAGTCAGTGGTGTTATCTCAAATACAAAGGAAATATTAAGTATGTTGAATTAAGACTTGACAACACAGGGAGATAGGAGAGGGAGGGAAGCAAGGTGAGAGGGGAGGGGGAGGTATTTTTCTATTCTCGTTGGGTTTTTCAATTCATTAAAGGCCTATATATTGTACTTTCCACTACATGTTCACATTATCCTTATTTTGATTTTACTCTGTGTAGTTATTCTCTCTTATACCATAGCAAACCTCTATCAGAGCTGCCAAACCTCCCGTTTCGGCGAGAGATCTCCCGTTTTTTTGGACAATTTGGCCATGCCTCCCATCCTCCCGTTTCCAAATCAAAATCTTCTGCTTTTTGCCGAAATAGTATAAATCCTCCTTTGGGTACCAACAAAATCAAAATCTCCGAATGCAGAAATCACATATACCTCCTGCATGTACCAACAATAGGATAAAGCAGCATCCTGTATGTTCCTTATGACTGCCATCACACGATGTACAGCAAACACTCATGAGAAGAGTATAATCGTCTCTAACCTAGGTTGCCCATTTGATATATGAATTTAAAACAAACAGGAGAAAGATTATTAAATTCAAGCGCAAACATGTGGAAGTCCCATACATGGGAGAATTCAGAGGGCTGGTCAGCACTTTAGTGAACGTTGCCCAATGGCTAATGAGTGACTAGCGGTATTGCAGGGCTTACTAGCTGGTCAGCACTTTAGTAAACGTTGCCCAATGGCTAATGAGCTACTAGCGGTATTGCAGGGCTTACTAGCTGGTCAGCACTTTAGTAAACGTTGCCCAATGGCTAATGAGTGACTAGCGGTATTGCAGGGCTTACTAGCTGGTCAGCACTTTAGTGAACGTTGCCCAATGGCTAATGAGTGGCTAGTGGTATTGCAGGGCTGGTCAGCACTTTAGTGAACGTTGCCCAATGGCTAATGAGTGGCTAGTGGTATTGCAGGGCTTACTAGCTGGTCAGCACTTTAGTGAACGTTGCCCAATGGCTAATGAGTGACTAGCGGTATTGCAGGGCTTACTATAGCTGGTCAGCACTTTAGTGAACGTTGCCCAATGGCTAATGAGTGGCTAGTGGTATTGCAGGGCTTACAAGCTGGTCAGCACTTTAGTAAACGTTGCCCAATGGCTAATGAGTGGCTAGTGGTATTGCAGGGCTTACAAGCTGGTCAGCACTTTAGTAAACGTTGCCCAATGGCTAATGAGTGGCTAGTGGTATTGCAGGGCTTACAAGCTGGTCAGCACTTTAGTAAACGTTGCCCAATGGCTAATGAGTGACTTCAGAAATGCAGTGACTTTTAACAGTCAGCACTTTTTAGGTTTTTAGTAAACGTTGGCCAAGTTAGGTTAGCCGTAGACAAAGTATACATCCCCTTATCTCCAGACTGGGGGGGGGGGGGGGGGGGGGGGAGGGGGAGGGGAATCAAGGCCAGCGACGTGGGATTAAATAGAACTATAACATAACTTTTGCGGTTTTGGTTCAACCAAATAAAAAGGAACCAATTGTAGCATAACTACAAAAGTAGCACGAGTTATAGATTCATCTCTCCCCTTCCAGAATCTAAAGTAATTTTGAAGAAGTACTGAGTAGAAGTTGAGTAATCATTGGACGACAACGGTACATTTTCTGACAAAGAAATTGGCCTTAAATGAATAAAAAAAAAAAAGAAGAAAAAAGACCTATGTCAGTATTGAAGAGATGTTTCACTGATAACCCGCCATACAAACCCTAACACAATTCCTAAACTAATGTTCTTCAATTGAAAGAAATTAAAATAGGCCTAGACTATATTATTTCGGGGAAGTATTTCAATATTCATTAAGAGTGGACATCACTGATCTGCCATCGAATCAAGAATTAATAGAATCTTTGATTCTGAGGCACAGGAACCCACAGGAAGACTTGGAACCGAGGTTTCAAAACTGGGACCTCCTTTTTGTAACCGACGCTAATTGCAAATAAAAAATGTCTTGAATTGAATTGAATTGAATTGAGGCATTGGTGGCGCCCCCTAGCCGTTGACGTATCCACTACCCTCTACTTCCCCTTTCTTCTTCAAACTATCGACTGCTCGATTATATGAGAAAATATTTTCCACCCTCCCACCCAACAATAAACAAAACGTCAGCAGCTAAAAAATATATAATCTCAAAATCAACTATTTTATGGCCTCAGGCGCATATATAAATCAATTTTATTCTCAAATCAATTTATATTATTTATCACATATTTTATATAACTTTATTTCTATTCAAAAATAAAAATCAATGTCGTCGCCCAGCTTCGCCTTCAACTCTCTTTACTCATATTTCATATCTATTCTTTAATATTCATAATTTAAAATCTCCTTTATTTAATTTGGGTTGGTCACGAATGCGGCCAGACTGGCATGTACTGTCTCTCTTTTTGTTTAAATCTGGGACTCGAGGTCTACTTTATTTAACGACAAAGTTTTATTAGAAATACTGTCGGGCATAAGTTTATATGAAAAGGGTAGGCAGGTAACTCAAAGAATAAAGAAAAACAAGTAGTTTAAAGACCAGGGGAGATATCCAAAATGCTTTGCGCATGGCGCAAAGTCTGTGGAGAGACTTCAGACTCGGCTTCAGACTAGATCCAGGGAGCTTGACCCACTGACATGTCCTTCCTATTTGACAATATAAAAGTTAAACAAACTATACTAGGGAGGATCCAGGGGCATGCTCCCCCAGGATTTTTCAAATTTAAGGTTCCATTAGTGAGTCACAATTTGCCACTCAACCGAGCCACAGCTACCATCCACAGTTAAACGAATCTAGTTTGCAGCATAATAATTATCATGTAATTGTAAACGGTGTAATGTCATAATGTGGCCATCATGCCAATGTATACGGTAGAGAGGTGTGCCAAGTTATCGACTAAGGTGGAGCTTGGATCATTGGATCCATGCCATATGTAATGTATGTAAAAGGGGAGGTCCCATAGTCCTCCCTGGAAACCAAGAATATGTGATATTGAAAATAAAGAAATAATCAGTCCGCTTGTAGCTTGCAACTAGCAAACAGCTAGTAAGAAATATACCTGAGTGTTGAGTCTTATTGCTATATAGTATAGGAGCTCTGGATATATGTATATATGCCTACTGGTATAGTACCACTCCATTATAGGGATAAGCCTATACATTATATGCTACTGCATCTCCAAGTCTAAGACTATAAGATCTACAGACACAAAAGGAACAAAGACGATAATTATTAGTAGCTAGCTGAGACTGGGCGATAATAGGGAGCCGAATGTTTTTATACAGACAGAGGAGAAATAAAGACATCAGACTTGCCTTAGATCCTTCCTCCCTCTTGCTTTTGGTTGTAGGATGAACTTTTGAGTACAATAATTGCTGCTTGTTCAATAGTTTCCTTCAAAACTATAAAGACGGATCTACAGACTGACTTAGTGGACTTGTGGGTGCTGCTACACAGCTGCTACCTGGAGGTAAGGCGAGGAACTACTATTTCTACCTCCAGTGTTCCTCGCCAGATGGCGACATATACATTCGATATGGCGACGGACAGTAGTTTATATTTAATCCGTCTTTGTGCGGGGAAATATTGAACAAACAGCAATTATTGTACACAGAAGTTCAACCCAGAACCAGAAGCAAGATGGAGGAAGGATCAAAGGTAAGTTTGATGTCTTTATTTCTCCTCTGTTTGTATGAAAACATTCGTCTCCCTATTATCGCCCAGTCTCTGTGTAGCCTATGCTTGACTAGCTCCTAAACTATACCATTTATTTGAATAACTCTTTTAGATTCGCGTTGGTTGATAACTTTTCATTTGAGGTATTAATAACTCGACATGATCGGGCGATTTAAGATAAAATAAACACCATGAAAATCTGACAGATATGATCTGTTATGATACAAATTAATTGAAATATTAAAATCAATATGGGCTCATGGCTCTGGAACTAGTCTAATATATAGTATATATTAGAGTAATCCGTTTAGATTCTTGTCAGTACAATGATTACCTTTCATTTGAGGTACATGATACTTTTGTGTGTGTGTCCTACCTACTATACTTAGTATTCACTGACGTCACGGCGCTCGCCGCGGCTCGCCATAATGTGGGTCAAACTTTAGCTGGTCATGAGTGCTCCAAGCCTCAAAAATGCTGTTTTCACCTCCGAAAGTTTTAGGGAATGTTATATAAACTATGCTGACAGTTACTGCCAAGGTGCAAATACCAGGCTGCATGACCAAGGGGACAGAATAGTAGAAGTCTCCCTAGACACATTCTCTCTTTCTTATATTGGTTTTATACATTCCTTCTGATGTGAAGATTGATGTAAACTGATAGCTGAAATATTTTATCACTTCTATAGTTATATAGTTTAGTGACAGTAAGAACCTGAAAGTCATCGAAAGTTTTAAAGCCATTTGATGAATTCCAACAGGATTTAAAATGCCCATTTTCGAGGCTTTGAACCTTTTTTTTGTTATTTATGTTTAAAATATAAAAATAACTGAACTTAACAATAAAACATAGTTACAGTATTTTTCTTTATTTTTGTGTTTGGACAGGTGAAAACATGTTCTGACCAGTGAAATTGCAGTGAAATTACAATTGGTCCAATAAGATCATCCTACAACCAAAAGTAAGAGGGAGGAAGGTTCAAAGGTTAGCCTGATGTCTTTATTTCTCCTCTGTATTCTCTTTATAGTTTTGAGGGAAAACCTCAAAAGAGTCCATACCAGGTGTAACTAGTTAACAGGAAATACCGCCTTTAGTACTTCAGCAGCCCTATCCCTAGTTTTTGAGGTAAAATCACACATAATATGTTCTACCATAACTATGATGGACAGTAAGAGTCCTGGAGGGCTTACAATTGTTTAATATTGGCAGACATCTTCAGAGGATTGGTGACATCAGCCACGGACATGGCGAAACCTGCCAGACCACGGTCCTTGACTGATGAAAGACCAGTCGGACCAATGAAAGTAAAGTTTGACCTGTCCGACTGTCTGGTGAAAAATTTGTATGAAACGTTGGAGAAATTTTTGGAGGACTGGTGAAAGATAAATATGATATACTATGCAATTTGCTGTTGATTGTTACTGTGATATCAATCTTTGATTAAGGACTTGTAAGCCTTATGTACCGTCTGGTTATTCATCCAAGCCTGGATTGCTTTAATAGATAAACCCTGTAAAAATCTTACACTAGTACTAAATACTAGAACTTCCTCTGTAGTTTTCAATCACAATCAATATACTTTCATCCCCTATCAGGATGCATATTTCTAGATTTCTAGTCAAATTTGAAAATAAATTATATTCTTTATTCATCTGCCAGAAAAATATTGAATTCAGTGATTATAGGTCGTTAGAAAGTAATGCCTGAATTGCATCCTTGTTTTTGTATCCTGAACCTCACTAGGCAGTTTATTCCATAACTCAGTTAATCTGTAAACATACAATTTTTTAAAGATCTCATTTTTTGGCTGTGGCACATGACCGGATACTACAACCAGCCGTCGAGAGATGCTGCCCTCTGGTGTAGCGTTGTCAACCTCTGACCCAATAAAGACCACCGAGTCACTTGAACCTAGATCTTGATACGAGTAGTTCAATTATTCATACATGGTGCCAGAAAAGTGGTGATTGTGGCGGATTATGATCAAAATGGACGGAATCAAGCCACCACAACCCTTAAGGATGAGCGAGGGAAACCTTGCGGAACATTGGAGGAAATTCCACAAGAAGCTAATCTGTTATATCAAGGCAATAGGACTAGCAGGTGGAGACCCAGACCGAAAGACAGCCATTTTCTTATCCGTCGCAGGCGAGGAGGCCTTTGAGGTCTATGAGTCCATTGAATGGGCAGAAAGGCGAATAGAGCCAGCCGATGATGAAGAGGAAGAGGATATAGAGATCCCAGCTGAGGATCCAGATGATTTCGACACAGTGATGGGGAAGTTTCAAGCTTATTGTAATCCAAAAACTAACATTACATATGAGCGCTACCACTTCTTCAAACGGGACCAACGTGAGGGTGAGACCGTGGAGGCATACATGACAGACCTACGTATAAAGGCGGCCACGTGTGATCTTGGAGAAAAAAAGAACTCTTTAATAAGGGACAGGTTAGTGGTTGGACTATTAAATCCCAAAGTGACATCAAAACTCCTGGAAGCCACGGATCTAACCCTGGAAAGAGCCATAACAATAGCACGAACAGCGGAAATGACCAAGAGACAGATTAAGGTTTTGCACCCATCGGAGACCGCCACCATCGGAGCGGTGGGAAGCAGGCCCAAACAAAGGAATGAGGTCAAGCCCCAGGAGCGGCAAGCCTCCACCTCGGAAGAATTTGACTGTCGGCGCTGTGGCACGAGACACGGTAAGAGATGTTGTCCAGCGTTCAGAAACAAGTGTAAAAAGTGTGGATTAAGGGGACATTTTGATGCTCTGTGTTTCAAAAAAGTGAGCTATGTTGCTGCTGATGATTACTATACAGATGAAGGAGAGACCCAGGATCAATACCAATTTGTTGGTGTAGTGAAACAAGTACGTCGAGTAAAGATTTCACAACACTGTAAGTGGACGCATCCACTAGATATTGGCAGCACAGTAGTTCCAGTGGGACTGGACACAGGAGCAGGAGCTGATTTACTCAACTACAATGATTATAAGACCCTTAATCCGAGGCCTAAAATCAGACCCACCAACATACTGCTCTCAGACTATAACGACAAAGACATTGAGACAACAGGAGCGTGCCTAGTAAAAGTAAACGTCCAAGGTAGGGACTCATTTGTAAACTTTGTTGTGGTTAAAGAAGGCCCGAGTCTACTCGGAGCAGATACATGTGAGCGGTTGAACCTCGTGAGGAGGGTGAAAATTGTTAGCAAACAACCGAACACTAGTCTTCCAATCAAGCAATTGGAGGCCCCGTTATCGATAGAGAAGTGCACGCTACCAGAGGTGAATGAACCACTGACAGCCATTCCCTATGTGTATGATATCAAGCTAGCAGATAATGCCTCACCCACGATTAAGTCAGCTAGGAGAGTTCCAATGGCATTAAAGTCAAAGTTAAAAGAGGAGCTTGACAGAATGGTCAGACTAGGGGTCATCCACAAACAGGAGCAGCCCACAGAGTGGGTCAATGAAATGGTCTGTGTAAAAAAACCAAATGGTCAGCTGAGGGTATGCCTGGACCCCAGGGACTTGAATAAGGACATACTACGGGAACACCACCTACTCCCCACCAGAGAAGAGATCTTTGCTGACATAAAGGACGCCAAAGTTTTCTCCAAGCTGGACGCATCACAAGCGTTCTGGCAGGTGAGGTTATCAGAGGAAAGTAAACCACTGACAACATTCAACACTCCTTATGGCAGGTACGCTTACGACCGCTTGCCCTACGGATTGTGCTCTGCCCCTGAGATTTTTCACAGGTACATGGAGCAGATTTTCGAAGGGCTGGAGGGAGTGAAGGTTTACATGGACGATGTACTCATATGGGCCACAGATGTGGAACAGCACAACAGTCGCCTCCAACTAGTAAAAGAAAGAATTAAGAAGTTTAACCTGCTCATGAATTGGAGCAAATGCGAAATAGAGAAACCAGAAATAGTCTTCATTGGAGAACGCCTCACAGGAGCTGGTATACAGCCCGACCCAAAGAAGGTAGAGGCAATCCAGGCCATGAAAACGCCAACGTCAAAAGAGGATGTGCAAAAGATTCTGGGTCTTGTAAATTATGTAGGACGGTTTGTGCCCAATCTAGCGGCGAGGTGTGCGCATATGAGAGCGTTGTTATGTAAAAACACCCCATGGAATTGGTCACCTGAACACTCAAATGAGTGGGATGGAATTAAGGCCACGCTCTCAACGCACCCTGTCCTAGCTTATTATGATGAGAATAAGCCCTCAAAAGTGTCAAGTGATGCCAGTAAGGATGGCCTAGGGGCCGTCTTATTACAGCAGCACAACGAAGCATGGAAGCCAGTGGCCTACGCCGCCCGATCGATGACAAAAACTGAAAAAAACTATGCTCAAATTGAAAAAGAGACTTTGGGCATTGTATTCGGATGTGAACGCTTCCACTCATACATATATGGTCTGAAGAACCTAACACTTGAAACGGACCACAAACCACTGATACAACTCTCAAAAAAATCAATGATAGACATGACCCCGAGAATACAACGCATGATGCTGCGATTACAAAGGTACAGTTTCACGTTGAAGTGGGCCCCAGGGAAAGACTTGCACATAGCGGATACCCTATCTCGAACCAATGAAGCCAGTGCAGGAATAGTAACGTCCACAATGCAAGACGACATAGAAGCACAAGTCAACCACGTATTCCAGTCAATACCTGCCTCACCAACACAGCTGGACAAACTGGCAGTGGAGACAGCCAGGGATGAGATGCTTCAAGCGGTCATGTACTGTGTCATGAATGGCTGGAAAAACGGAGAGTGCCCGGCCTATGCCAGTGTGAAAGATGAAATGTCAGTAGTAAATGGACTTGTGCTGAGAGGAAATCGCATTGTCGTACCGGTGACCATGCGCGAGGAAATGCTGGACAGACTGCACGAAGGGCATCTCGGAGCCGAGAAGCAAAAGAGGCTAGCATGTGAGGTCATGTACTGGCCTCGGATGAACACTGACATTGATCGCAGAGTACAGTCATGTAGCACATGCATTAAGTATAGGCCCTCTCAACAAAAAGAGACCTATCAGGTGAATGATGATTTTGTTAATGCAGGCCCGTGGGACATGGTTGGTATGGACTTGTTCCATTGGGAACAGAAAGAATATCTCCTGGTAATAGATTACGCCTCAAACTATCCTGAAATTGCCATGTTAAACTCAACTACCTCAGAAAGTGTTGCAGGTTAAGAGCATTTTCGCTAGGCATGGTATTCCACGAATTGTGATTACAGATAATGGGCCTCAGTTTGCCTCATCCAGTTTTGTTGAATTTGCAGAAAAATACGGGTTTTTACACAAAACATCCAGCCCCAGATATCCCCAGTCCAATGGGAAAGCTGAGAAGGGGGTGGGAATCGTGAAGAACTTACTCAACAGGGCTAAAGAAAATGGGGAAGACCCTTACCTAGCTTTACTGGCTCTCAGAAAGGCCCCACGGGAGGGTAAACCGTCTCCAGCAGAAGCACTAATGGGAAGAAAGCTAAGGGGGACTCTGGTAAATTTCAAAAGGGTAGACAAAGATAACAGCAGGGTAATAAAAACTGACTATTATGATAATCACGTCAAAGATCTCACAAAACTTAACGTGGGAGACACAGTAAGGCTAAGGGGACCAGGGGAAAAAAACTGGGGAACCAAAGGATGCGTGGTAGAGGAACCGGCCACAAGGTCATACAATGTCTTAACTGAACAGGGTCGAGTTTTCAGACGCAACAGAAGGGATATACTAAGACCCAGGTATGATGAAAATTTCGAACAACAGGTGGAAATAGAACATATGATAAACCTACCTAATGTAAATGGGACCATACAAATCCCTGAAGGAGCTAAAACTAATGTAAGGGCACCGGATAACACTGGCCCCAACACAGCTCATGAAAATAATCCTGTAATACCAATGGTACAACCACCTGAGGTTAGAAGGTCTGGCAGAGTTTGTAAGCCGGTCGACAGATTAAATCTCTAGAAAATCTATTCACTTCTCCCACTCATAATCATACGTACATTCATGTTTTCATATTGATGTTGACTCTCAACTAACGATGTTTATGTTTTCCTGTAAGGGACCATGGGGGGAGCATGACCGGATACTACAACCAGCCGTCGAGAGGTGCTGCCCTCTGGTGTAGCGTTGTCAACCTCTGACCCAATAAAGACCACCGAGTCACTTGAACCTAGATCTTGATACGAGTAGTTCAATTATTCATACAGCACAACCAATTTCTTCCCATTTGCTAACCCATGTAAACCAATTTTCCTTCTGTCAATATTTATTTCTTCTGTTGCTCTCATAAACGCTAGATCTAAGAGGTGACTATTCCTCCTAGTCTCCAGTGCTGGTATATTTAATGTTTTGTGTATTTGTCTGGTACTTGTTAACTTTGGTAATTTTAATATTATTTTCATTGCTGAATTCTGAAGTGTTTGAAGTTTGTTTAAATGTGTTTGTGCCGCTGAGTCACAAAATAAACCCCCATAATCCATTATAGAAAGTACCAACATGTTGAACAATAACATATGAATCTTTCTCAAAAAATAACAGAGAATGTTCAATCTCCCAAAATCAATAATCCCTGAATACTAAACTAACATGTACTTGCTGATTGTCTAACTTAGCATATCCCATAATGCACCATGTATAAGACTACCCAGAATGCACTATTTGCACATGTATATAAGAGCCCCCAGACCAATACCAAATCATTGTACCACCTTCACCCCTGAAGAAGAGACGTTGGGAAATTAATGAACGGAACATCAAACATTCAAACAATCTTCATTCTTCTGGAATCTACCGAAAAATTCACGTGCCCCCTCTATTCTACCAGTTAGTAGTGAAAACTCCCCATTTTGAACAATAATAATAGCGTACTCCTGTCACAAATGTTCTCGAGCCTATTTGAGCACTGTTCAGTGGTGCCGAGTTAGGGAATTATTACCTGATTATGGATATATAATGGTTTTGTCTGTCCCGTTTTTTTATAATAGGCTTGAGAACCCTTACACATCTTTTTCCTAAGAAAAACATTGAAATTTAATCGACAATCCATCTCACCTCTCAGAAACTTATATTCTTGAACATACTCCAATAATTGACCATCTATTTTATAATTCACTACATTTTTTGGGTCACTCTTAGATCTTATAGTTAATGTCTTGCACTTTTTTATATAGAGGGAGATCGTATTTACAGGACACCCCGGTACAATATTATCCAAGTCATTTTGTAATTCTGTATTCCCTTAACGCCCTTCTGTATTCCCCTAACGCCCTTTCTTTGTACAGGACCATCATCGAAAAGCTGAACGATACAATTTTCTGTAAGTCATTGATATAAACAATAAACATTAACGGCCCAATACTAGTTCCCTTTGTTACCCAACATGTTACTGGCTACAGGGAGCAGAGTTCTCCATTTATCCTCTGTGTCTTGTCACTTAAATAATTTTTAAACCACAATAATGCTTTATCTTTTACTCCATAATTTCTCAATTTAGACAACAAAATATCCTGATCTACCATGTCAAAAGCTTTTTTGAAATCCCAAAATATTAAATTTATAGCTCTCTTTTCATTTAAATTTATATAGACTTTGTTTAATAACCAGTCCAATGCATTATTAATAGATTGTGCACCTATTCTACTGGTGATATACAGTTTGACTCATACAGGGGAGAAACTACACAACTGTAGTGTGTGTGTTGAAGGGTTTACAGAGAGCAGTAATTTAGAGAAACATTTGTTGCATGTTCAAAATCCTGGGCCAGTTGTGAATATAAATGAGTATAAAATTGTCCATATGATGATCTCTTATTTTGAAATTTGATATATGCATGAACATGTGATGTAAACTGATATAATTATGTATATTTGCAGGACAGAACAGACAGCAAATGCTACAAGTGGGACTAGTGCACCTACTGTACCCATGGAGACAGCACAGGCAGCAAATGCTACAAGTGGGACTAGTGCACCTACTGTACCCATGGAGACAGCACAGGCAGCAAATGTTACAAGTGTGACTTGTGCACCTACTGTACTCATGGAGACAGGACAGGCAGCAAATGCTACAAGTGGGACTAGTGCACCTACTGTACCCATGGAGACAGCACAGGCAGCAAATGCTACATGTGTGACTTGTGCACCTACTGTACTCATGGAGACAGAACAGGTAACAAATGCTACAAGTGTGACTGGTGCCCCTACTGTAATCATGGAGACAGGACGGGCAGCAAATGCTACAAGTGTGACTAGTGCACCTACTGTACTCATGGAGACAGGACGGGCAGCAAACGCTACAAGTGTGACTTGTGTACCTACTGTACTCATGGAGACAGGACGGGCAGCAAATGCTACAAGTGTGACTTGTGTACCTACTGTACTCATGGAGACAGGACGGGCAGCAAATGCTACAAGTGTGACTGGTGCCCCTACTGTAATCATGGAGACAGGACGGGCAGCAAATGCTACAAGTGTGACTAGTGCACCTACTGTACTCATGGAGACAGGACGGGCAGCAAATGCTACAAATGTGTCTTTTGAGACTTGTGTGCCTATTCTGCTGGTGACATACAATGTGACTGATTCAAGGGAGAAACGACACAACTGTAGTGTGTGTGTTGAAGGGTTTACAGAGAGCAGTAGTTTAGAGAAACATTTGCTCACACACAGTGCTGAGTGGAAACATAAATGTACTCTGTGTGACTATAGGGCAGCACAGGCTGGAGCCCTGAGGAGTCACATGAAAACACATACTGGTGAAAAGACCTATAAATGTACTGAGTGTGACTATAGGGTAGCACATGCTGGATCCATGAAAAAACACATGAGAACACATACCGGGGAAAAGCCTCATGAATGTACTGAGTGTGACTATAGGGCAGCAGTGGCTGGAGCCCTGAGGAGACATATGAGAACACACACTGGAGAAAAACCTCATAAATGTACTGTGTGTGACTTTAGGGCAGCAGATGCTACAGGCATTAGGACCCACATGAAAACACATACGGGGGAAAAGCCTTATAAGTGTACTGTGTGTGACTATAGGGCAGCAAAGGCTGGAAATCTGAAAGTTCACATGAGAACACATACTGGAGAAAAACACTATGAATGTACTGAGTGTGACTATAGGGCAGCACGTGTAGAGCACCTCAAGAGACACATAAGAACACACACTGGAGAAAAGCCATATAAATGTACTGAGTGTGACTTTAGGACAGCATTTGCTGCAAACCTGAGTAAACATATGAAACGTCATTCTGGAGAAAAGCCTTATATGTGTGTGGTGTGTGGATATAGGGCAGCACAGGCTGGAGGCCTGAGGACACACATGAGAACACATTCTGGGGAAAAGCCTCATAAATGTACTGAGTGTGACTATAGTGCAGCACGGGCTGGAACCCTGAGGAAACACATGAGAACACACACTGGGGAAAAGCCTTATAAATGTACTGTGTGTGACTATAGGGCAGCAGTGGCTGGAACCCTGAGGCAACACATGAGAACACACACTGGGGAAAAGCGTTATAAATGTACTCTGTGTGACTATAGGGCAGCATTTGCTGGAGCCCTGAGGGCTCACATGAGAACACATTCTGGGGAAAAGCCCTATAAATGTACTCTGTGTGACTATAGGGCAGCACAGGCTGGACACCTGAGCACACACATGAAAACACATTCTGGGGAAAAAACTTATAAATGTACTGTGCGTGACTATAGGGCAGCAGAGGCTGGAAACCTGAGGACACACATGGTAACACATTTTGGAGAAAAGCCTTATAAATGTACTGAGTGTGACTATAGGGCAGCACAGGCTGGACCCCTGAAGTATCACATGACAAGACATACTGGAGAAAAGCCTTATAAATGTACTGAGTGTGACTATAGGGCAGCACAGGCTAGAAGCCTGAAGAAACACATAAAAACACACACTGGAGAAAAGCCTTAAGTGTCCCTATTTAACCACTAGGTAGAATGGGTATATAAATGCCACTCAGCTGTAGGCAATATTGAATCAGATCTTGTTAACCAAACATTCCAGGAGTGTTTCACATGATGCTAGATTTTATATCCTGGAACGATTACTTGTAAACATTTAACTAAGGTTCTGAAATAAATGTTTAAGGAGCAATAATTTCCATACAATAAATGTTTGCATGAATTGATTGATTGATAAACTTTATTTTCAATTTATCTAGATTGTTGAACCACCTTAATGTAATAAAACATTATTGAATTAAATTGAATTGTTGGAATAAGCCAGTTCACGGTTCCGAGTGCGCATGTCTCAAAAGAACTTCCGCTCGACCAACGTGGTATAAACAGAGTATGATCGCCCGCCATAGTGTAGACTGTACTTGGATAAACAGTGTATGATATATGTGTATGTAATAGTATCGTTTTGATATTCGACATGAGTAGGTAACGTGTCTCCAGCGCTGCGGTAACAACAGCCGAAAACTATACACAACCATCAACATCTGCCTTAAAAGTATACATATGGATTCATGAACATCTCAAGAATCACCAGGAGGAGGAGATTACATCGACAAATGTTCTTTCTTACCTTATGAACTGAAACCCTAAAACGATTCGAACGATTTCAAAAAGCCGCCATTTTGATCTCTTCCGGTGCTGGATTATCCACCGATTATCGTCCATGCAGTATACGTGGATTATCGATTTGGGATTATCCATATCTGGATTAACATAAAAAATACCAAAAACAATAGGAATTTTCCTGAGGTGGCAAAAAGGTACATACAGTGTTCTGACAATATTGGGATATCTCATATTTCATTACCATACGACTACAAAATAACCTATATAATTGCCATGAGCATATGGATTACCAGTCGTCGAGCCCCATCCCCGGACACTCGCTAACAAGAGCCGTCAACAACCAAGAGCTATCGCCCGTTCTCCCTCCCTTCGACAGGTTGGTCAGTACAGACGATATATCATTTTACTACACAGCAGAAGAGGAAAATATTGAACTTAACTTCTCCAAAATGAGTAAGGAAAGCATGGCAAGCCAATTTCAATATTATGCTAATCCAACTATGGCTCTAGCCCCTATACAACAACAACATATAGCAGGGGAACAAAACCAGGCCATGTACACTTACCAGGGCGTGCACCCAGCCACGCACCAACAAGTCCAGCCGACAGTAATCATGCATCCTTTCCCTCAGGCGTCTGGTATGGTACCCATTGACAGTAGCAATGCGATTTTAGTATCTATACAGGCCCAAATGAAGAAACAAAGCGACTTCATGGAGAAAATGGCTTCCAGAATAGACAACAATACCGACACGGTGCAGAAAACCATGACTGATTTCCGCACGGAAACCACGAGCATGCGCAGAGACATCGCGGATTACAAACAACAAGTCACTTCGGAACTAGGCGCGATGAAAAACAAGATAGGCAGCATTGATGTGAACCAAGATGCCTTCATTGATACCCTAAGACCTGAAGTAGATCTGAAAATAAACAAATATGTCAAAGAAGCAACAGAAGACATAGATGCCAAACAAAAAGAAATAACTGCTTCACTAAGAGACATCAAACATCAACAATTACAACTTCAACAGTGCATTAACGATATCCACTCGAGCAATGGTATCGCTAAACAGAAACCAGAAACGAATGAAAACAAGTGGGCGGGCCTCTTAAAAAATCCCCAACCTGCCCAACCTGATGGTCAACAAAAGAAACATCAAAAAACAAATAGGCAGGACAATAACAGAAAAGAGAAGAAAAAATCGACCTATGACAATACGATTATCATACTAGAAAACTTCACTGAGTATGACAATGAGAATGTACTAGAGGAAATGTTAGCATTAGTCCAAGTGATACGGCCGCAGATCACCAAGGAGGATGTAGTTGAAGCGTACAGAATGGGTACCTCGACTACCAAAACAAGGCCAATCTTCATGAAACTTAGTGATCAGGTGCTACGAAAGGCTGTTGTTGATAACCTACGTACAATTCAGAATTATAATGAGGAATTTAAGGAGTTAGATATAAACCCCTCTGGCTTACAAATATTTCCACACGAAAAGGATTTGCTTGCAAATTGCCTAACCCTGCTTAGCAAGGAAGGACATGACGCGCAAATTTGCTTTAATCACATCAGAATGAACGATAAATCATATATGATGGCAGATTTATATGAGTTGCCGGATCGCTGCACGCCGGATTTCGCCTCAAGGATCTCCATTGACAATGACAAAGGGGTGGGATACTACGGTGAACACAGCTATCTGTCCAACTTTTTCGCAGCCCCAGTCAAACATAACGACACAGAATACCACAGCGTTGAACACGCCTATCAGGCTATGAAGGCGGTCAGCGCGGGAAAAGCCGAAGTGGCTTGTAAGATCAAATCGGCCACTTCGGCATACGAGGCCAAATATATGGCTAGAAACCTAGTCCCTACGGATGACTTCACTAAAAACGAGGAGAAGTTACTAAATGAATTAATCAGACTAAAATTTGATCAAAATGACGAACTAGCTAAAGCCTTGGTAGAAGAAAACAAGGAGTGTTTCTACGAGGTCACTTCCAGCAGGAAGTGGGGAGCCGGCATTAGGTTCCCTCGCCTCCGAAATGGAAACAACACCATTCTGTCAAGACACTTCCCGGGAAAGAACATACAGGGACAAATGATTACTAAACTCAGGAAGGACCTCATCGAGAAGGCCTGAACTCGTGTGTATTCTCTTTGATTTATATTACGATTCAATACCTTTTTGGAGGAAAAATACCTTTCTCTCCCTAATATCGCTCAATGCTACCGAACAATGACAAATCGTCTCGATACAGTCAAGCGCTTAGCATTATTTACAACACTCACCTAACGATGAACTCACTGATAAGTATCACTTGCATTATTATTCTAAGTACTGTATAACCACTCTTATTATTATATGTAAGTCAAGGAACTATGTTAGCTGTTATTACTTGCATCATTATTCTAAGTACTGTATAACCACTCTTATTATTATATGTAAGTCAAGAAAACTATGTTAGCTGTTTGTTACCGCACGCTCCATCGAAATTTAGTGAATACTAAATACAGACCATGTCAGAAATCTTGACCTCTTTTAAAGATGTCTCAAACATTAAGGGCCTTTCAATAATAAATTGGAATGTAAGGAGCCTACAAAAGAATCTTGAAAATGTACAACTATGCCTAGAAGAGTCTAATAATAAGCTTGGAATCGTCTGCCTCACAGAGTCATGGCTGAACGATAATAATCATTCAAACTCATTTAAAATGGACGGTTATGAATTTGTTAGACTCGACAGAAAACTAAAAAAGAGAGGTGGTGGTCTTTGCTTGTACGTGAACACAAAATATGAACTTGATGCTGATAAATATTCTAGTCACTCTGTAAGTGGCAAGGACATTGAGTTACTGATTGTAGAAGTGAAGGTTAAACACACCACGCCCTATATCGTTGCACTGGTCTACAGACCTCCAGGGGGGATGACTGCTCCTTTCCTAGAAATACTAGATGAAAAATTATCCTCTTTAAACAATAAACACCAACTAATAGTAGCTGGCGACTTTAATATAGATATATTAGAGTCAAAAACTCAGGCATCTGATCTGCAATCCTTAATGGATAAATTTAACCTGATTCAACAAATTAAAACACCAACTAGGACAACTCTTACTTCAAAATCTATAATCGACCATATCTATACTTCTTCAGGGAATGTGCAGTCATCCGGTGTTATCGAGAATTCCTCGTCTGATCATTTCCCTACCTACATTATTATCAAGAAAGCTAAAACGAAATATGAAAATGCTCAATATTATGCCAGAAATATGAAAGGGTTTGACCAACGTATTTTAAATGAAATACTACAAAATCTTGACTGGGATAGCTTCTACCAAGTCAGGGACCCTGGAATCTGCTGGAACATAATACTTGAGAGAATAACTATGTATATGGATCGCATGTGCCCCATGAAACATTTTAACAATATCAGAAAAAAGCCTGAGTGGCTCACAAAAGAAATAACCACACTTATGAACGATAGGGATAAAAAATTTAGACTAGCTAAATTGAACAATGACAGAGACCTGCTGATTGAGGCAAAAACAATTAGAAACAAAGTTAATAATTTATGTAGAAAAGGGAAAAATTCGGCCCTATCTGATAAATTAAAAGCCAATGTACATGATCCTCGTGCTCTGTGGGGTTCGATACAACCGATACTTTGTCCGGAAAAGATCAAAACTAATAACCAGATTTATTTGTCAGACAGTAATGGAGACCAGGTCGATCAAGAAAGGGTTGCTGATGAGTTCAACCAATTCTTCACGAATATTGGACCATCGCTTGCCAAAAAGATCCCTGACCCCTCCCCGCTTGAATCTGAGAAACTTAAGAAAATCGCTGAACAACAAGGTAAAACAAATAATATTTCACTCGAACATACTGAACTTAATTTCAAGGAAGTTACACCAAATGAAATCCTTGAAGCCCTGAACAGTATCGACCCCCACAAGAGCTCTGGAATTGAAAACATCTCAGGTAAAATTCTAAAAAATTGCCTGACAGCTCTTCTCTTCCAGTTCACACATATTGTGAACCGGTCAATCACTACAGCTACTGTACCCGATTTATTCAAAACTGCAGTAGTTACCCCTCTTTTTAAGAGTGGTTAAAAAAAATCGACAAATAATTATAGACCGATATCTGGGATTTCAATGCCTGCAAAAATTCTAGAAAAAATTATACAAAAACAACTCTCGAATTATTTTGAATCGAAAAATCTATACTATGATAAACAATATGGCTTTAGGAAGGGTCGTTCTGTATCTCAAGCACACACTGATCTTCTTCAGGAAATATATGATAATATTAACGATTCGAAATCTTGTATGGCGGTCTTCTTGGACTTCAAGAAGGCCTTTGATACCGTGCATCACGAAAAACTATTGACAAAACTTGAATTATATGGAATTAAGGGTCGTTCGAATGAATGGTTCCGAGATTACCTAAAAAATAGAAAGCAATCTGTAAGAGTTAATGGTCTCACCTCCAGCCAAGAAACAATAACCTTTGGCGTTCCTCAAGGAACAATACTAGGACCGATCCTCTTCTCTATCTATATAAATGATTTAAACAAAACTGTCGAAAACTCTATCATCCAGCACTATGCGGATGATACTGTCCTTCTTTACAGCAACAAGGATCAGGAAAAGCTAGTAACACAGTTACAGCGAAACCTGGATTGTATCCACCTGTGGTGTAAAGTAAACAAAATTTCAATGAATGTAAGCAAGACCCAGTACATCAATTTCAATATTGGGCGCCAAAAAGCAAAACCAACGGCTACAAAAAAATTGACTCTAGGAGATGAGACCTTAACTCAGGTAGAACAATATAAATACCTAGGATTAATCATAGATGAAAGGCTAACTTTCAACCATCACCTCCAGGGAGTAATAAACAAAGTCCGCTGGAAAGTGAGTCTTCTTAGAAAGACAAACACAATTCTCAGTAAAAAGTTAAAGACCACCATCATAAAAATGTTGATCTTGCCAATCATGGACTATGGTGACGTATTCTACAGATCCGCCTCCAAAAAACTATTAGAAAAGATACATACTCAACTAAATTCATGCATTAGATTCGTTATGGGTGTCCACAAAAGAACAAATGTGGACAACGCCTATAAAGAATTACAGATTTTAACATGCAGCCAGAGGTCTGAAATCCATTTAATGGAGAGTGCCTTCTACCTCTCACAAAAATCAAAAAATCAAGATAACAGAGGCCTGAACACAAGAAGTCATGCCAAAAACAGAAGGAATCTTAAAGTACTCATTCCAAAAACCTCTGTATATAAAAATAGTTTCATCTATAGAGCCAGGACAGGGTGGAACGCACTCCCCACCATAGTCCATGAATTAAGCACTCCAAAAGAAGTTCGAACACACTTGGAACGAACACTGTAAACTATACCCCTGTGATAACCTTTTGGGATTTGTAAAGATTTATGAATTGTTTATAAATTTAAAAATGTAAACCACTTTCAGTCTCTAGGAGTACACCTAGACATTCCATTGGACAAAACGTAAATGTCATTCTCAGTATGTTCTCTGAGACCACTACGCAGCTTGTCTTAGCTGAATAAACAAATTGTATACCTTCACTGATATTAATTGATGCGTAAGAATGAGGCACTGTATAAAGACCTCTTTTATCTGAATTGTTTATGTACGACTCTAGAAGTACACCTAGATGTTTCATCTGACAAAATGTTTATATCACTCCCAACATAAATCTGGGACGACGACGCAACTTGCTAAACTGAGTACTGGGTATATACCTGTACTGGTATTATAAATATCGACTTGAAAAAGGGAAAGTATTTAATACTTCTCTGCTCCTTCTTACTAATATGTCTTATATTTTAACATTTTAACTGTTGTACCACTGTCACTTAAATGTACACTAGATTAGCTAAAAGTCATGTAAAAACAAAGTTTTAGGCCTAAAGGTAACGTCAGGGAGAACTGGAGGTAATCTAGATGTCTGTATACCTGTTTATCGTGTAATTTATACCAATTTGATGAATAAAGTAGTTCTTATCTTATCTTATCTTATCGCCCACCATAGTGTAGACTGTACTTGGATAAACAGTGTATGATCGCCCACCATAGTGTAGACTGTACTTGGATAAACAGTGTATGATCGCCCACCATAGTGTAGACTGTACTTGGATAAACAGAGTATGAACGCCCACCATAGTGTAGACTGTACTTGGATAAACAGAGTATGAACGCCCACCATAGTGTAGACTGTACTTGGATGTTTAATCCATGTTTTAACTAAGTTAAAATGAGTATTTGTGAAATGGGAGGGCGTAGCAATAGTCACCTAACATGGGAAGATGGAATCAGACCATATTTGGGTATTGGACTCCTATGATTTTATAGAAATAACTCAATTACCATAGCCACACATTTTGTTAACATTTTGGCAGGCTTTATGCATGAACCCAAGTCGATAGCACATTTTAAATACCCGCCAAATCTTATCAGAGAAATACCAAAAACCCTGTGATTTAACAGAACACTTCATTTGAAAGCCTGATTGCAAGTGAGAAGGGATTTCTTCAAGAAATAAAGTAGTAATCATAGATTATTATAACTTTTAAGAGAAAACTGAGATTGCTATACCTAGAGCAATAATAATAATGAGAACATTGATAAAAACAACTTTTGTTACCCAAGTATGAAGTAGAGAATAAATAAACTAGATTTGAACTATTTCATACAGGCTGGAATTGAAGGAGTATTTATTGCCAGAAACAGGTGGAAAAGTGTGGGTAAGGGATGATGAAAAGCCATCTAAATATTTTCTAAACTTAGAGGCCCAAAACGCAAGAAGGAAAACGATTTCATGTCTGTTGATGAATAATGTGTTATCTGAAGATTCGTCAGAAATAGTAGAAGGTAGCAGATTTTACTCGGAACTGTACGCCAAAAAGGATATTTCAGAGAGTGATTCCAATTTCTTTCTGGATGCTGAGATAAGTCTTAAGTGAAGAAAAAAAAGCTTGGCTGCAGACTAATGGTGGTGAGGTTAGAGAGGTAGTGTTTGGCATGAAAAATGAGATGTGTTTTAGGAAAATGAGTCATAAGTCGAAAAAAATAGATTTTGAGATACCATTATATTTGAAAAGATGAGATGAAGCTGATTCCAATGATAGTAAACAGCCTTATAATCCAACAAGAATTTCTAGATTTTAAGTTTGATATTTTCGTTTTTGAAAAAAAAGTTTCCAATATTTCGGGGGTCAATAAACAGGAAATTAACTAAATGTAGTCCATATTAGGACCTTTAAAACGAAAGGATATCTTATATAGATTGTCCTGAAATTTGACACATCAATTGATATAGGTATAAGTGATGAACCCCCCAAAAACTAGAACATTCCAATATTGTGATCTTGTGAAAAAACCCTTTGAAAAATATCAATTTTGCGACTTATGACTCATTTTCCTGAAACACATCTCAAATGGGAACTCACCTGGCTCTGACGGGTTATCGGTTGAACTTTACAAAACGTTTTGGAACAATATATCCGAGGCATTTATGAAAATGATGTCAGCTGTAAATAAAGAAGGACGAATGTCTTCGGAACAAAGAAAAGGTATTATTTCAGTAATTCCCAAGAAAGGCAACAACCCTATACTTATAAGTAATTGGCACCCAATATTATTAAATGTTGATTATAAGATTATTTCGAACTTTTTTATCAGCACAGGTTCATTAAAAATAGATATATTGGGGTTGTCATTCATAGAATACAGGATAGCATTAACTTTTTGGCTCAAAGGGATCTGAGAGGGTTGCTAATTGCTGTCAATTTTAAAAAGACTTACGATTCCATTAGCTGGTGTTTTCTACAGAAATATTTAAGTCGTTTTGGTTTTCCTGATTTTATTTGTAAATGGATCAGTACCCTTTTAAGGGACTCTGTGTCAACTTTCACTAATAATGGTTATGCTCCAAGCTGGTTTGATGTACAACGTAGAGTGAAACAGGGGTATCCTGTTTCGCCCGCCATGTTCCCTTTGGTGGTTGAATAACTAGGTGTTAAAATCAGAGAAATGGTGGAAATTGAAGGTTTTGTTACAGGTAATATAATTAATAAAATTGTACAATATGCTGATGATATCACCTTGCTTCTGAAAAATGAATCATCGGCTTTGAATGCTTTAAAAGTAATTGATCAATTTGGTTCAGCCTCAGGCTTAGTTGTTAATATTAATAGAATGGTATGATAATAGGAGAAGGTGAAATCATGATTTCTGATCTTGACCTTTGGTCTTACTTTGGATTTTGTTAAATAGAGTTAGGTCTAGATAGACACAGCGGTGGGCAGAAGACCATGGTTATTCTGCATTGGATTATCATCTGTGAGCCCATATCCACAATGTTAATGTCCTCAATTGATTATTAGAACTTCATGGTACAATGTACTTGTTTGTTGATAAGTCAACTGTCTTTATTACAGAAGATGTGCTGTATAAAAATACTAAATATATAAAAAAAAAAAAAAAAAGATAGGCTGGCTGAAATAAGCTGGCAAAATATTGTTAAAATCCTGGGCATTGTACTCGTTAGGTTCAGGAGAGGACGAAAATAAATTAAACTTTAATGATTTGATCAAAAAGAATGAAAGGAGTTTGTGGCATTTAGATTGTTGATAATTCACTGATTCTGCCTATGGTACAATACGTATTATCGTGTATAAAATAATGTCGACACACACATGGAGAAAACCATTAACCCATTCAGGGCGGGAGAATGCCTCAAGGCATTCATTGCAAGTTGGCCTAGGGGGCGGGTGAATGCCTCAAGGCATTCAATGCAAGTTGGCTTTGGGGGCGGGTGAATGCCTCAAGGCATTCATTTTTTATATAAATTGAAGGGGGCATAACTTAATGAAAAATGAACAGATTTTGCTGAAATTTAAAATATATGTATACAAACACATTAGAAATATTTTTATAGGTATGTTGTCATGGAGACAATAATGATGACGCCATAACTAACATATGTAAATGCTGGAAAGTGAATTTTGAGCAAGGTTGCCACCATATTGCACCCAATTGGGACCCATTATTTCAATTATTGAAGACCAAATTCTAGAAATTATGGAAAAATATTATCAATAGCTGTTTACATCTATTAAACGATGTACATATGATACATATTATCTGAAGAAAATATTCTTAAAGTGTTTTTAAACCCTAATTCTCATGTTAGACACCCGTCCTGAAGCCCAAAAAGGGGGGAAAGGGCCCCCGTCAGCCAGGCAAAATATGTGTAAACTGCTCCCGCCTTGAATGGGTTAATAGAGTCTCCAGATCCTTGGTCTGGGGGGAAGGTCTAATAAGATAAGTTCTGCTTTTCTTAAACAATCGGTCGAGGATGGTGGGTTAAACCTCTGATGTATTCTAGAGATCCTGGAGACATTCCATGATATGGGGGTAGAAGATCTCTTGTTAGGGAGACATTCCATGATATGGGGGTAGAAGATCTCTTGTTAGGGAGACATTCCATGATATGGGGGTAGAAGATCTCTTGTTAGGGAGACATTCCATGATATGGGGGTAGAAGATCTCTTGTTAGGGAGACATTCCATGATATGGGGGTAGAAGATCTCTTGTTAGGGAGACATTCCATGATATGGGGGTAGAAGATCTCTTGTTAGGGAGACATTCCATGATATGGGGGTAGAAGATCTCTTGTTAGGAGACATTCCATGATATGGGGGTAGAAGATCTCTTGTTAGGGAGACATTCCATGATATGGGGGTAGAAGATCTCTTGTTAGGGAGACATTCCATGATATGGGGGTAGAAGATCTCTTGTTAGGGAGACATTCCATGATATGGGGGTAGAAGATCTCTTGTTAGGAGACATTCCATGATATGGGGGTAGAAGATCTCTTGTTAGGGAGACATTCCATGATATGGGGGTAGAAGATCTCTTGTTAGGGAGAAGGAAGCCCATTCTCAGTCTAGGTTCTTTCTATGATGGTGTTTTTAGAGTTTGGGACAGGGTTTATTTCAATAAAAAAACCTCAGAATAAAAACGAAATTTTGAGTGGAAGGTTAGCCAACAACAAGTGGATCAAAGGTGGATCAAATTTAAGTAGGCAGAAAAGTGGTTTGAAGAAAACACTGGTCAAAAGCAGGTTTTATATTATTGGAGATGTTTTAAAGGAAAACAATGAATTTTATTCGCATGAAGAAATAACAAGAAAATATGGTATCCAGTGTTCCTTTATTGATATTCTACAGATCAGGTTCGCCATACCCTTTGACTGGTTAGAAAAGATCAGAAATAATGTATTGCAGGAGAACAGAATTAGAACCAAATGGTTTGAGATTCAAAGCAAAACGTTTAACATTTTTAATACAAACTGTAGAGAAATATATAGAGAAATGGTGAAGATTGACAAGCCTCATTCCCGACAGGCACTGAGTGCAATTGAATGTGATAGCACTGCGATCATTTTGTGTTTGACCGCAAACTAGTGAAATGTGATACTTATGGCTATGAATCACAGTGAAATGGACATGCCATTAGCAACCATTATGTGAAATCCATTGCGTTTATTTCCTCCCATGTTGTTGTTGGTCTCACACTTGTGTTGGATCAAGTTCTCATTCATATTCATTTTTATTTGTATTAAACATGTGTTACTCAACCAATTTTATCTGTGAATACATGTTTTTTTCCAAAGCCAATAATGTGGGTGCAATGAAGCCACACAACAGGCCACAGAACCTGGCACCCTCACCTGGCATTCACAGCTCACTGTCGCACATCTGACACCCTAGGCTCTAACACTGAATCACAGAAACCCCTACACACAACTAAACGATGTAATGCTACCTCCATATTACCTAGAAAATGAAACCAATCTACATTATATGTGGTCGATTCCAGGAGTTTAATTGCAATTTTGACTTTTTTCCCATTTTTTGTTTATATCATATCTTTTGCCAATTCTGATTGTATCAACATACAAATGCTATGTATGTATTCCTGACAACGGTGTTTGTGTACTAGGGATAATATGACTGCTTTTCTACGAAGCTCAAGAGGTAATATTAATATTCTGTTTCCACATGTAAATAAAGCACTTGTCGACGTTTCATGAGAACAACATCAGAATAATACTTCTCTGATATAGATATTCACTGTCATGTGTGATCTCCATCACACATATAATGCGCATTTGAAATCGCGTCTAAATACACTCACTCGATTGCTACACTCATTATTGAAAGACAGATGGCGCAAGTGGTAACTGACGTGCATTTACAATTTGTTTTATAATGAAAGTGCTGCTAATACACTTGTGTGGCATTTATACCACTTTAGATATTCTATATCATGTACATAGAAATGTTATAAGTGATATACATCTATAGTTTATGTCTGTTGTATACCTGCTTGATATTGGAACATCAAAATGATCAAAATACCCTAATGATTGTACATATAGATTGTCCCTAGTGGCTTGGACAAGGCAGAGCAAACAAACAACTGGACCACTACAAATGAAAGTCTGCTATGCTTCAGGCTCACATAGAGGATGGTAGAATGGATGAAAATGAAATGATGCATGTAAATATAGTGCAACACATGCACTGCCCTAAACTCTCTTTGAAATTATCAGGGAATAATGTTACCCTACAAACCTTTCTGTGCTTTCCGTGAGGAAAAATATACTGCCACTGCCATGAAGTATCTCATTTATTTCAGATGCTATTGATATAAGGAATCAGGAGTATATACATATAAATATCCTGCTGAAAATGGCATAAGAATTGCTGTTTTTTGCACCAATATTGCGTCATACCCTTAGCGTGACCATCTCGCAATCATTGCGCAATAATTATTGCGTGAAAAGCGTCCACTCTCATCACAGAACTCTGGCGAGATGATTGCGCATTAAAAATCGCGTAGAATCGCGCCCATTTGCCCGTCAGGTTATGATAAGCTGAGAGTGTAATGTAAGTGTCTGTAGAGCGGGGACACTTCATTAACAGATTACTTCTATCAGTTTTAGGGAGCTACTCTTATCCTTAGGAGCTTGTCATGTATATATATATAAATATGGATATTGCAATAGCAGAGACACAGGTCTCCCTTGACTCCTTCTACCTCTCATTAATTAACCTTTACCTTATTATTCTTATTACTTGATTGTATTAGTTTTGAACCTACTGTATGACTGGTATGACCCCTGCCCCTTCCCCCTTGGATGACCCCTCCCCTGTATCCACTGGTGAGCGGAGCAGAGTCGGGAGGAGGAGAGGGGAGAGAGAAACCCGCCGTGTGATTTATGGGGCATGGATGCTGCGGGCAGATAAGAGGTCCGGATTGGAGTTGGTTAGATGACCTGCTCTGATCGGAGCTGCTTAGATGACCTGTTCGGGCGGGAAATTGCATGTGTAATGAGCTACGATCATGGCTCTAGCCCTATAAAAGGCACTGTATTCTTTTGTGTAAAAGAGGTTGCTGCTTCATTCTTCACTCTACCATTGTACCTTGATTTTCGCTTTGTGACTGTACTGCTGATACTCTGTAGGATAATCAAGGGAATCAGGGTAATTAAGTGGGATCGACTCTGCATCAAGGCTTCTCCAATTTTGAATGCTACCACTACCCGGGAGACCCAAGATGGGCTCGATCAACGTAAACTTAATGGCTTGACCTTAACGAGGCCCAATCAGAGATTTGATTACAATGCTAATGACGATAACGAAAACACTAACAATATATTCATATGAAGTGATATCTCTAATGGGAATTAGGCTTGGCTTGTAACTTCAGTAGAGAAGGAATAAGGCTTGAAGTACTGGATGGCTTCTTTATTAATCCACAATTCACATGTTAATATTTCAATATACAAAAAACATTAGAACATGGCTTTCTCAGGGCTCCAGGGCTTCCAGTCAGTCAGCATGATGTCTTCAGTGTACAGGAGTGGATGGTAGGTCTGACTATACAGTGACTGGGAGCCCTTATATACTCTAAACATTGCAACAGACTTGGGGTACATTTCATCATCTTTTCAAGGCCCCCTGCAATGTACAGTGGACATTTCATCAGTATCTCATGCCATTGAGTCAGCCGAGCACCTCTGGTGCCAATGGAGGAGCTTGTGTGAGTCACTCATGATACATACTAACTCACAGGGAGGAGCTGCTTCCTGGCAATACCTAAGATGTATTTCATCATCCTGGTCATTGCATCAGATTGAACTCTCTGAGTTAGGCTCAACGAATAACATATAGATCATACTACCATGTTCATGTTCATTTGATTTGTCAACAGTTGTCTCTAATGTAAATATTCAACACTTTGCTGATGACACTGTCCTCTATACTTCACATACGTCTAGGCAAAAAGTTAATAAAGATTTACAAGATGACCTAATGAAAGTAAACCTATGGTGTAGAGAAAACAAAATCTCTATTAACATAGAGAAAAGTAATATTCTTGAAATACTTCCAGCAAAGAATGAAGATATCTCCAATAAACATGTTTTCAAGCTTGGAAATGATATAATGAACTATACAAAATCCTACACCTACCTAGGTTTGGTTATAGACGATAACTTAACTTTTAAAAATCATCTAACCCAAAAAATCAGTCAAGCCTCTAACAGATTGAAAGCAATAAAAAAGGTCCAAAAATCCTTATCTCCAAACAATATCATGACACTATACAAGGTAGCAGTGAGACCTGTTATTGACTTTGGAGACTGCTTTTATAATGTAGCACCCATATCCTTACTTAAAAAACTTCAAACAATACAAAACTCTTTTTTAAGAGTAGCTTTTTGCCTAGATAAAATGGATAATGTTGATGAAAAACACAATGAACTTAACTTAGAATTTTTAGCCACAAGGAGAAAACACCATGCTCTTCATATGGCTTTTGAGTTGAGTCATAATGATGCTTTTATCGATAATAATAATATGAACCTGAGATCCCATAAAAAGGGGAAATTATTAATAGTACCTCAACCCCATACTGAAAGAGTGAAAAAATCGCTAATCTACCAAATTCCAATTTTATGGAATGAATTATCACCAAAAGCTAAATCGTTTCAATGCTTAAAGGAATTCAAAACCTATATTTTTAGCAACATAAATTGAAATTTATGTGGTTGAAAATATAACATTCTGGAAAGAGTATTGTTGAATAATGATTGTATAAACACTCAATACAAACACAGAAGCGTTTTAACTCAAGTCAGGTGAGGTAAAGGTGAGGTTATCAAACAAAAGTGATATGTGATTTCACTACATTATTTTGTACTATAACTTGCTGTTTATTGCTGTAATTCCATTTGCAGAATTACTTTCTGTATTACTTACGAATGTAAACAAAATGTTCAAAGGTAATAGACCGTAAGTATAGTCTAGCTCCTATGTAAAATAATATTGAGATTGTATTATTATCTCAAACATAATAAGTAATTGATATTGGAATAACTCAATGAAAATATTATGTGTTGTACTGTAATTTGTAATTTTGAAATTTAATAATGTTAAAAATTTCTTAATGAACTACACTCCGATAGTTCCCATATAGTATATGTCATGTACCCACGTCACTTGTTGTATTTTTTAATACTTAACATCTAAACATTATAGAATCTCAATCAAACAATACTTCTCTTCCACCATCATTGTAAATTAGGAAGACTTGGAAGACCAGGAGTTCTTGAAAGTTTTGTTATATATGATGTATAACTTTATTCCTTTTTCCGATATAATGTAACTGTTTTCACGGAAATAAAAATAGTACATACATACATACATACAATACATATGTGATTCGTTTCAGGAAAATGAGTCATAAGTCGCAAAATATGGATTTTGAGATATCACCATATTTGAAAAGAGGAGATCAAGGTGATTCCAATGAATGTAAGCATTAAGGACATCTAATAAGTACTTCTATCTATTTTGTTAGATACTTTTATTTTTGAAAAAAACGTTTGCAATATTTCTTGGTGGATAATTACCAGTAAAGTAGCTAAATATACTCAATGGGATGATCTAAGAAACGCACTGATATGATTAATAGACACTCTTGAAATTTGGTAGATGTATTCATACAGCCACAAGGACTATACACTCCAAAAATGAAAATATTCCAGCAAAGAGATCTTGTAAGTAAACGACTTTGAAAAACATCAATTTTGCGACTTATGACTCATTTTCCTGAAACCCATCACATATAAATAATTAATTAATACATGTCAATTGATTGAATAGGATAAATGACACTAAAACCAGAGTGGACATTGACAGTAAGACCCCGAAGAAGATTTATTTGAACTATACCTGTTAAATGCTGTATAGAATTTAGACTGAAAGCTCTCCAGTATAGGGTATTATTACACACGCATTCAATACTGAGGCCCCGACAGCCGCACATTACTTGTAACGTGGTATTGGACTAGTACATTACCAGCTCGTTGTCATGGCGACGCAAGTTTGGTGGCGCAAGATTGCCGACGCAAGGTTGCCGACGCAATCAACTTACTATAAGGCATGTATAATAATCAACTTATAGGACTCGTTGCCGCACGATGCGTAAATAAAGGACTCGACCTGCGGTCTCGTCCTTTATTTACGCGCCGTGCGGCAACTCGTCCTATAAGTGCTAAATAATACCCAGAACAATATGTGTTTCAGGAAAATGAGTCATAAGCCGCAAAAAAATGATTTTGAGATACCATTATATTTGAATAGGTGAGATCGAGCCGATTCCAATGATAGTAAACAGTCTAATAATCAAATAAGTATTTCTAGATTTTAATTTGTTTGATATTTTCGTTTTTGAAAAAAAAAAGTTTCCAATATTTCTGGGGTCAATAAACAGTAAAGTAACTAAATGTAGTCCATATGAGGACCTTTAAAACTAAAGGATATATTATATAGATTGTCCTGAAATTTGATACATCGATTGATATAGCTATAAGTGATAAACTTGCTACAAATCAGATCATTCCATTGATGTGATCTTGTGAAAAAAACACTTTGAAAAATATCAATTTTGCGACTTATGACTCATTTTCCTAAAACACAGAACAATTTGTTGTAATGAATATTTGAAAAGGATTAAGATTGTGCATGAAGACAAATGTAGACATTGTGATGAAAAGGACGATTTAAACACTTCTTTGTTACATTTTTTTTTAAACAATTTTATTTCAAGAGACAATTCCAACAAGTTGGTACGAACATTGTACTGTTTAGGAGACTTCTGTCTGTTAGTCAACCTGATGTTGAAATGAAAATGATTATTAACTCTTAACTATTTGTAAGCATTAGAAAAGTATATTCAAATGCAAAACCTATATTTTCTTGCCACTTTACCCGAATTTCGTCCAATAATAGTACACTATTGACGATACACGGACATATTAGACACTAGTCAACCTAAAAACAAGTTACTAAGTATATTCGATAAAGTATATTATTGGATAAATAGTGATATTTTGTATATTTTATGTGCTTTACATGTTGTACCACTTTCATTCTCTCATTGTCGCGTCATATAGTTCCTATTATTGAATACAAGCCTCAGTCTGATATAGTATTAAATCTCTCCAAATTAATGGTAACTGTCGGTAGAAATGGAACAAATTCGTTTCATATAGACATGTAGACCTAATAGACTTGGTCCGAATTGAGAAGTCCCCATTGACCCACCGAGGGCAGAATGAAGGCTCATGGTCAATTAGGACCGGAACTGGGGCCAGAAACATTTGTTTACATGTTGTGTCATAGGGAAGTGTATGGACGTAGGGAGGACCCCACATTAAATGCCATTTTAGCAATAGAAAAACATCTAATATAACCACCAAATTAGAGGATATAAAAGACAACATTATGTACATCAATTAAGCTCTTGTTGGATACTATGTCAGCTTCAAGAAATTCAATAAAGTGGGTTAATTTAAATGGCTAAAATCAAGTCCACCTTACAGACTGATATGCCCATGAACCAAGTAACCTATGCCCAGCTTGCCGGGCACGCTGCCTTGCACCCGGCCTCACACATAGGCCGGGCCTTAGCTGTGGTCAGAGCCCCGCCCACAATCAGATAGGCCCCACTGCCCGTCTTAAATTAGTATCAGCTGTCTGATATTTCAAGCCAAATGGCCAATTCGAAAAAGCCCTATTGTCTTTTCTCTTATGTATTACTCGATTCCCTAGACAAATAATAGATTTTCTTATCTTATCTTATCTTATTACATGTACAAGAACCAGAGGTTTTTGGGACTAATTTATGCTAAGGTTTATGGAAAATGAAATACTTGGGCCAATTGTTTGTAATGACTTACATGCTCAGAGTATTCTTCTAGGCTACATATATATATAATTTCCATAAAACATCACTATACAGAAATACGGCTAGCACCCTCTGTAAACAGGTCTTCCAGGCGGGCCAGAAAGTTTAAACATATGTATAGGTTCATAGTATTTGTGACAGTTGTCACTTAAGAGTAACATTAACTAATGTCATTATGAATAACGTATACTCTGGTGCCTACTTCATATTTGTTTAGCATGAATAATTCATGGCAAAGGCTTTATGTGCCGGTAGATGGGAAATCAATAAAAAGTCATAGCATATAAAAACATCAATGTGTATATGGGTCAGATTTTCAGAAAATGTACAATTGGCAGCTCTACACATTTAGGAAATTCTGCAAAATTAGGCTGAAAAATGATAAATACCGGGTATATCTGAGTATATTTGGTATCGCATTGATGTAAAGTATCAGTTCTGTTATGTTAATCTGCATTTTAAAGCTTATTTTTGTCTTAAATGTGGGTTATTTGAGAGGACTGGTGAAGGTGAATTGTACATTTTCTGAAAATCTGACCCATATAACAAACCACAGATTATCTCTTTTACATAGGTATCTATAACATAGTTTAAAAACACAGTCGGAAATCACTTTCAATTACTTCAATCCATCCCATACCTCCTGAAGGTCTACAGTCCTTTCGATTCTTACAATGGTGGCCTCTAGATTCTAGTTTGTTCCACGCTTCAGGGACTCTATATGTGATGTGTTTTAGGAAAATGAGTCATAAGTCGCAAAATTGATATTTTTCAAAGTGTTTTTTTCACAGAATCACATTATTGAAATGTTCTGAATTTTGGAGGGTTTATCACTTATACCTATATCAATCAATGTATAAAATTTCAGGGCAATCTATGTAATATATCCTTTCGTTTTAAAGGTCTTCATATGGACTACATTACTTTACTGTTTATTGACCCCAAGAAATATTGGAAACATTTTTTTTTCAAAAACGAAAATATCAAACTTAAAATCTAGAAATACTTATTAAATTATTAGACTGTTTACGATCATTTGAATCGGTTTGATCTCCTCTTTTCAAATATAATGGTATCTCAAAATCTATTTTTTGCGACTTATGACTCATTTTCATGAAACACATCACATATATGATTGATTTCTTAATTTCATCAGTACGAGGTGTGACAGATTTCAATATTTGTTTGCCCTCATGGGTAAACAAAAGCATAATGTCTTTTTTAACTGGATTTTGTTAATGGCCAAGAATCTGATTCATAGACAAAAATTATTTTATAACAATGTTATAAAATTCAGAGCCTTTGCTAATGAAGTTAAAAGACACTACCAATCCTTGTCATATAGAGTTTAGAGCCTTTGCTAATGAAGTTAAAAGACAATACCAATCCTTGTCATATAGAGTTTAGAGCCTTTGCTAATGAAGTTAAAAGACAATACCAATCCTTGTCATATAGAGTTTAGAGCCTTTGCTAATGAAGTTAAAAGACAATACCAATCCTTGTCATATAGAGTTTAGAGCCTTTGCTAATGAAGTTAAAAGACAATACCAATCCTTGTCATATAGAGTTTAGAGCCTTTGCTAATGAAGTTAAAAGACAATACCAATCCTTGTCATATAAAATTCAGAGCCTTTGCTAATGAAGTTAAAGGACAATACCAATCCTTGTCATATAGAGTTTAGAGCCTTTGCTAATGAAGTTAAAAGACAATACCAATCCTTGTCATATAAAATTCAGAGCCTTTGCTAATGAAGTTAAAGGACAATAGTAATCCTTGTCATATAGAGTTTAGAGCCTTTGCTAATGAAGTTAAAAGACACTACCAATCCTTGTCATATAGAGTTTAGAGCCTTTGCTAATGAAGTTAAAAGACACTACCAATCCTTGTCATATAGAGTTTAGAGCCTTTGCTAATGAAGTTAAAAGACACTACCAATCCTTGTCATATAGAGTTTAGAGCCTTTGCTAATGAAGTTAAAAGACACTACCAATCCTTGTCATATAGAGTTTAGAGCCTTTACTAATGAAGTTAAAAGACACTACCAATCCCTGTCATATAGAGTTTAGAGCCTTTGCTAATGAAGTTAAAAGACACTACCAATCCTTGTCATATAGAGTTTAGAGCCTTTGCTAATGAAGTTAAAAGACACTACCAATCCTTGTCATATAGAGTTTAGAGCCTTTGCTAATGAAGTTAAAAGACAATACCAATCCTTGTCATATAGAGTTTAGAGCCTTTGCTAATGAAGTTAAAAGACACTACCAATCCTTGTCATATAGAGTTTAGAGCCTTTGCTAATGAAGTTAAAAGACAATACCAATCCCTGTCATATAGAGTTTAGAGCCTTTGCTTATGAAGTTAAAAGACACTACCAATCCTTGTCATATAGAGTTTAGAGCCTTTGCTAATGAAGTTAAAAGACACTACCAATCCTTGTCATATAGAGTTTAGAGCCTTTGCTAATGAAGTTAAAAGACAATACCAATCCCTGTCATATAGAGTTTAGAGCCTTTGCTTATGAAGTTAAAAGACAATACCAATCCCTGTCATATAGAGTTTAGAGCCTTTGCTAATGAAGTTAAAAGACACTACCAATCCTTGTCATATAGAGTTTAGAGCCTTTGCTTATGAAGTTAAAAGACACTACCAATCCTTGTCATATAGAGTTTAGAGCCTTTGCTAATGAAGTTAAAAGACACTACCAATCCTTGTCATATAGAGTTTAGAGCCTTTGCTAATGAAGTTAAAAGACACTACCAATCCTTGTCATATAAAGCTGCTTTCAACAAGAGTACTTAGTATGAAATGGTTGTCCAAGGTATTTATGAAAGAATTGTGTAAAATCTAACTCTGATGTAGTCCATTGATTGTACATGAAGGTGTTTGAGTTTATATAACAACATAGTCCTCGAGCTTGACTCATATCGGCATTATTAGGGTGTTTCCTTATAGAACAAAGGGATATTGTTATAGTCGGTAGGTAAAAAATTCTAAAAACCCCCAAAATGATAAAAGACAAAAGGTTACAACAAAGAAACCATTTAGTGTTGTATATGCCAAGACGGCAGGAACATGAATAAAATCTTTAAAAGAAAGATTAAAAAATAATAAAATAATATAAAAGCTCGATCCTATCTTCTACTTTTCTCTAGTGCATTCTGGCTCATTTGAGTTTTTCATGGTTGCGTTTCATGTGTTTCCTCAGGGCTCCAGCCTCTGCTGCCCTATAGTCACACTCAGTACATTTATGAGGTTTTTCTCCAGTATGTGTTCTCATGTGTCTCCTCAGGTGTCCAACCTGTGCTGCCCTATAGTCACACTCAGTACATTTATGTGGCTTTTCTCCAGTGTGTGTTCTCCAGTGTGTCCTCAGGGATCCAGCCTCTGCTGCCCTATAGTCACACTCAGTACATTTATAGGGCTTTTCTCCAGTATGTGTTCTCATGTGTGTCCTCAGGGCTCCAGCATGTGCTGCCCTATAGTCACACTCAGTACATTTATAGGGTTTTTCTACAGTATGTGTTCTCATGTGTGTCCTCAGGGCTCCAGCCTCTGCAGCCCTATAGTCACACTCAGTACATTCATAAGGTTTTTCTCCAGTGTGTGTTCTCATGTGTATCCTGAGGGATCCAGCTTGTACTGCCTTATAGTCACACTCAGTACATTTATGAGGTTTGTCCCCAGTATGTGTTCTCATGTGTCTCCTCAGCCTTCCAGTATGTGCTGCCCTATAGTCACACTCAGTACATTTATGTGGCTTTTCTCCAGTATGTGTTCTCATGTGTACCGTCATGTTTCCAGTATGTGCTGCCCTATAGTCACACTCAGTACATTTATATGGTTTTTCTCCAGTATGTGTTCTCATGTGTATCCTCAGGGCTGAATCATATGCTGACCTATAGCCACACTTAGTACATTGATGAGGTTTTTCTTCAGTATGTGTTATCATGTGTTCCCTCAGGTTTCCAGCCGATGCTGTCCTATAGTCACACTCAGTACATTTATGTGGCTTTTCTCCAGTATGTTTTCTCATGTGTGTCATCAGGTTTCCAGCCTCTGCTGCCCTATAGTCACACTCAGTACATTTATGGGGCGTATCTCCAGTGTGTGTTCTCATGTGTTTCCTAAGGCCTCCAGCCCATGCTGTCCTATAGTCACACTCAGAACATTTATGAGGCTTTTCTCCAGTGTGTGTTCTCATGTGTCTCCTCAGGACTCCAGCCTGTGCTGCCCTATAGTCGCACTCAGTACATTTGTAAGGCTTTTCTCCAGTATGTGTTCTCATGTGTTTTCTCAGGTGTCCAGCCTGTGCTGCCCTATAGTCACACTCAGTACATTTATAAGGCTTTTCTCTAGTATGTGTTCTCATGTGATTCTTTAAGGTACTAGCAAATGGTGTCCTATAGTCACACTCAGTACATTTATGTTTCCTCTCAACACTGTGTGTGAGCAAATGTTTCTCTAAACATGTTTTCCCTTTAAACCCTGTAACACACACACTACAGTTGTGTAGTTTCTGCCCTGTATGAGTCACATGGTGATGCATTCTGGCTTCTCCAGTATGTCTTATTCTGTGTTTCCTCAGGGTTCCAGTCTGTGTTGCCCTATAGGCAGAGACAGCACCATGTGTCAGCAAATGTTTCTCTAAACTACTGCTCTCTGTAAAGCCATTAACACACACACTACAGTTGTGAAGTTTCTCCCATGTGTAATGTATTCTGGATCCTCTGGTATGTGTTATTTTGTGTTTCCTCAGGGTTCCAGTCAGTGTTGCCCTATAGGCAGAGACAGCACCATGTGTCAGCAAATGTTTCTCTAAACTACTGCTCTCTGTAAAGCCATTAACACACACACTACAGTTGTGTAGTTTCTCCCCTGTATGAGTCACACTGTGATGCATCATGCCTTCTGACATCAGTAGAGAAGGTACACTAGTCACACTTGTAGCATTTGCTGCCTGTCCTGTCTCCCCTGTATGAGTCACACTGTGATGCACCATGCCTTCTGACATCAGTAGAGAAGGTACACTAGTCATACTTGTAGCATTTGCTGCCTGTCCTGTCTCCCCTGTATGAGTCACACTGTGATGCACCATGCCTTCTGACATCAGTAGAGAAGGTACACTAGTCATACTTGTAGCATTTGCTGCCTGTCCTGTCTCCCCTGTATGAGTCACACTGTGATGCATCATGCCCTCTGACATCAGTAGAAAAGGTACACTAGTCACACTTGTAGCATTTGCTGCCTGTCCTGTCTCCCCTGTATGAGTCACACTGTGATGCATCATGCCTTCTGACATCAGTAGAGAAGGTGCACTAGTCACACTTGTAGCATTTGCTGCCTTTCCTGTCTCCCCTGTATGAGTCACACTGTGATGCACCATGCCCTCTGACATCAGTAGAGGAGGTGCACTAGTCACACTTGTAGCATTTGCTGCCTGTCCTGTCTCCCCTGTATGAGTCACACTGTGATGCATCATGCCCTCTGACATCAGTAGAGGAGGTGCACTAGTCACACTTGTAGCATTTGCTGCCTGTCCTGTCTCCCCTGTATGAGTCACACTGTGATGCATCATGCCTTCTGACATCAGTAGAGAAGGTGCACTAGTCACACTTGTAGCATTTGCTGCCTTTCCTGTCTCCCCTGTATGAGTCACACTGTGATGCATCATGCCCTCTGACATCAGTAGAGGAGGTGCACTAGTCACACTTGTAGCATTTGCTGCCTGTCCTGTCTCCCCTGTATGAGTCACACTGTGATGCATCATGCCTTCTGATCGCTGGTATAGCGAAGAGTCTACACAATCAGCCATGTTGGCATCCAAGTGAAGATGTGGAACTTCATCTGTAGCAGGAGTTGTAGCTGCACGGGCACGTTTAGTTGTTGGAGGCAAATTTGGGTGACCCTGCCCTGGTGCAAGATGCAGTTTGCACATGTTCATCAAGTTGGCCTCGATCTTGTTGGGGTCACTGCTGTCAGAAAATGTATAAAATATTACAAGATTCCTAGGGGAATTTGGAAGGTTTCTAACCTGCCCCTCAGTCCCAGGTTGATATTGGGGTACAAAGGAAAAAGTTGTTCTCAATGGCAGAGATGAGTCTCGACAAGTAAAGCCTCTGCCCACAGCTTTGGGCCTTGTGCTCCAGTGATAATTGCTGAGGCAACTTAAACGAACAAACTGTTCTTCTATATTAGATGGTTTCTGTAATTGGAGGAGCGTTTTCAGTGACAGAGGACAATGGGAACTACCTGTTTGAAATAGAAAATTTGTGACAAAGTTATAATATAGATATAAATGAAAGTTCTGTTATATGTTGAGTCGATTGTGAACATTATTTTTCATCAATTATGAAGACTACAGATCTAAAGACTAATGGCATGACATTTGCACAATGAAATCTAAAGTGAAATGTAAAATGCATGTTTGCTTTGACGACTGCATGATAATGAGAAAGGACGAGAAAGGATAGTTTTGTTTGCATGTTTATTAGAAAGAATGTGTCCAATCTCATGATATTCTGATATCTTTTTGTACATAAATCAAGCAACATTTGAATGATTAGTGAACAAAAATACTTACCCTCAGCCACAAATCTGCTTAATACATTGAACCATGTATTGGCAACAGCAGGATTATCATTAAAGCCATGAGCATTAACATACCTGCAAAAGAAATATGTTATTTAAACAAGTAATACAATGTGTCAGTGATTTATAATTATTAGGAAGTTATTTTTTTGTTCTCTGTCCTTCCGAAAATGTTTGCTAACTGCTCAGATTATTTATTGCATAAAATACTATTTGGGTATGAACCAACACCAACCTCCACAAATGTCAACCAATAAATAATGGCCTTGTGGTACAATTTCGGGAAATACCTACACAGCTCTCAAATGGGTCTAATTTTAAAAATGCCTGAATGCATGAATGATTACGTCGCAGGTCTTTAGGACACTCTCAAATTAGGAAAAAAATACACAAACAACCTTTTTTATATCATATACCAAAGAGTGTGTAACACTCTTTTCAATAAGGCATTGGAAAATGGTGTGCGATATTTTAAAGACAAATTATGGCCATTCATAGAAATTCAATAGAAAATGGCTAATTCATTGAGTGATTATGTCGCAGAAGTCTTTTCTTGTGCTTTTTAACATAAAGCAACAAAATCAATCTAATATAAGATTAAAATGTTGCGATAAGGTGACTATGGTAGTGAAAGGGTTAAAGATTGTTAGAATATAAATACTCACTTGTGCTTTTTGTCATCTGTTGGGTTGACTCTCATCGCAATGACTACTAATTTACGGATGTGGCACTGACGGTCAATAACCTCATGTAGATCAACACATCCTGAATTAATGGAATTCCTACCATGATTTGTAACGCGCTTCCATGTGTCTTGGACACGCATTTTTGGTGCTGGTGTATCCGCAGAAGACTCTGTAATATGAGAAAAAATGTATGTTTGGTGGTTGCCTCAAAGGGAACTACTCTCACTTTTATCAGGGAAACTCCAATGTTCCAAGCCCAAATAATAACAGAAATAATTACGAACAGCTGCATTCAAGCACTTTATGCTTATGAAAAGGGTGACTACTAGTTGATATTTGCGTTAAAATTTGCGACCATTATTCTGCACCCAATTGTCTCCAATCCCACACTTTTTAGGACATTCATGCAGCCCCGGTGAGAAGTCAGCAGTAATGAATAAGGTGACTTAAAGCTACCTTCTTTTTTTTGTCCAGAAGACATGTGTTTAGCAGTGAGTTGTAGTTTTTCCTCATAACGATCAACATCATCTTCATTATAGATACTGTAGAGGTGCATGTTACTTCCATAATCGTTCAGGAGTTCTCTTCCATGCTGTTGCAGAAAGCCTTTTGCATGCTGCCCTGCTTCAAGGTACCTGCAATATAGATGGTGATGTTATTGCTATCCTAAATTGGCTAGGGAAAAATGTTGATTTTTAAATGTTGATGAATAGTTTAAATAGAAGGTCTTTCAATGTTTTCTGATTAATTATGTTTTATTTCAACTTTCTGTAAACGGTATATAATACATAATGATATATCCTAAAATATATCATATATCATATTCGCTCCATTTTTTCTATTTTCTTCATTTCATCATATCCTCTAATTAATTTCCTAGAAAATCAGGGAAAAAACTGAAACAATTCGGTGACAATATTATAGGACCTTTTGTACTTATTAACAACCCAGATTTCAACAATCATATTTTGATAAACATTAAATGAGGGACATTTTGTAGCTAGGGCATTGGATGGGCCAAAGTATTCAAAGTATGACAAAGATTTCTTGCTCACAGTTATTATGTGCAAATTTGATGTGAAAGGACAACAAAAAAATAATTTGAGTGGTCTAATTAAATGTAAGCCTAACATGTCAAAATATTGCATAAATAACAATGTTTAATAAAAATAAATTATGAGATTTGGGGTGAAGGTTTATGAAGACAAAGCACCTCTACCATGACCCCTTGATAGACTTCTTTTTTGCATGTTTAAATGTCAAACAAATTATAATAATAGATATAGATTGAACACTATTTCCACAAAGTAAAGCTCCAACCACCAGTATAGATTATAAGTGTATATCAATATCAGGAAGAAGGCAAGCAGGTAGTTTGTATTTATTTATTGGCTCGAACTTAGAAGTGATAATCCGCCCAAAGACGTTTAAAAATAAAAAAAAATCTCAGGCAGAAACACAACTGTCCACTGCGTAGGTCAGCATTAGAGTGAGCGTCTGTTGCACTGGCGGGAGTCGCCCTAGCAACCAGTCCATTCAGGTGTCCAGCAACAGTATATAGTCCATCATAATATAATCATATATACAAGTATATATTAACCATATCAATATCAGGAAGAAGGCAAGCAGGTAGTTTGTATTTATTTATTGGCTCGAACTTAGAAGTGATAATCCGCCAATGAGCCAAGTATAATAAAGTGAGAAAAATAATTAAATAAGATTAGAAGCGACGACGGCTTCTAATTCAACCCTGCGATCTGGGGAAATTGATAAGTACTCCAGGGCTACGAGAGAACGCCAGTCACCTAGCATCTTGATATCGGCCAAGGAGAAGCCTAACTCATGCAAGTAGGAGGCCCCTGATCGGCGAAGGGAGTGAAATGAATAGTCAGAAGTCGGAAGACCGATGGCAGTGACAAGTTTCTTCAGGTACAATGAGACCTCCGAATAGACAATCGGACAAGGTCGACCATTGTGGTTGGACATGAAGACAGGGGACGATGACGAAGCAAACTCTTGAATATTCCATTCCATGAGAGACACCACACATAGGGGAGATGATGGAATCCTTTTGATGGGTATCAGTAGAGGACGGCCACCAAACTGGCGTGTCTTGGAGGAAGAAACTGACAAAATCACACCCCACTCGGAGAATGAAAGATCAGCACGAGTTAACACATGAGGAGGGATGAAACTAGTCGAATCAGGGACGATGTTGGACTTTCTCAATAGTGATCTGAAAGAGAGCAAGATTACTCCCCACATGGCACGACAATGATTATAGGAGAAGTACCTCTTCCACTGAGACTTGCGAGTCAGATTAGTATTCAGCGACCACGCCCCTCTGACATAGGAGTTCATTTCTTCATCCAAGTCTTGGCGTAGCACATCTGCAACAACATAAGCCAGATTCAGAAAGAGCGTACTGGGGAAAGGAATGAAGTCTGGACAATACATCGGGAAGAACATTACAGACCCCCGGAATATGTGAAGACAGTAAATGAAAATTGCAGAGGGCCGAGCACCAGAACATGTCACGCAGTAAGTCCATGCAAAAAGGGTTTGAGCTGCGACCAGAACGAATCATCGCCACAACTTGAGTATTGTCAGACAAACAGGTGATTTTACTGCCTGACCACTCTGGCCCAAACCGATGGCAAGCTAGCCAGATAGGTAAGAGCTCTAAATAGTTAATGTTGAACGTGGGAGGACACAGGTTGATCCAGTGATGATGAGTTGAATCGACCGAAAGCACTTGATGAGGGGGAGCGGCAGATAGAAACCCACCGGCTACCCAGTCTCCCGACCAAGTAAGGCCGAAACCAGTCGACGATGCATCAGAATGAAGGCTGAAGAACTCGCGATAATGATGTCGAATCATGCAAGCCTTTCCGTTGAAGTAGTGAGCATATTGAACCCACCACATCACATCCGATCTGAATTGATGGCCCAATTTAATGCGATGACGACAAGGCTTAGAAACTTTCAAGAGATCCATTATTCTCCTGGAAAAGGTTCTACCGCCTTTGACGAGTTTAGAGGCGTGAGACAAGATCCCACACAATCTCTGTAGTTGATGGAGTGTAGCACGAGAGCGGTGTTTGAAGAAGTCTAATTCCTGATGAAGACGAGCGACTTTCTCATCAGGTAGAGACATTGACATTTCAGCAGTATTGAAAGTGATTCCCAAATAGCGGCAAGACTTGGACGGTGAAGAACACTTGGACCAAGAAACTTCGAAGCCTAGCTGGCCCAGTAGAGAGACCAGTTGTGATTGTGTATCCTGACAAGAGGCAAACGAATCACCCCAACAAAAGAAATCGTCGAGGTAGTTAATGATATTTGGAAAGCCTCTCCTGCACATGCAACTGACGACAAAGTCACTAATAAAAGTAAAAATAAAGGGAGCGCACTTTAACCCGAAGCATAAGCGCGTGTCCATCAAGGTGCGAGGAACTCCATCTACAATCCAACGCAGACCTTGAAACTGCCAATCATTTGGGTGCACTGAGATAGATCTGTAAGCCGCCTTAATGTCTACACACGACATATAATCACCAGGTGAAAGAACGGAAGAGACAAGATCCACATGTTTATAGGTGAATGGTTGGGCAGTAACATTAATGAAGTTGTTAATCGAGTAGGAAGTAGGCCTACTGCAATCAGTGATTGGACGGTATTTTCCTCCCTGTTTGGGAACTGCGCCGATGGCGTGTACACATCTCGGAGTATTCCATGAAGTAAACACAAACTTGTCTTCTCTTGACAAATCAGATCGGATATAAATGAAAAGGCTGGGCCAGACGTAGCGGAAGCATAGTTGTCACAAGCATAGTGAGGTACATTAGCATCGGTATCCACGATGCGAAAACCATTGCTAATACCATCAAACAGGAATGTTGATAGCACCTTGTCCTCCTCAAACTGCAGTTCATGCAGCCATCCAGCCAAATTCATTTGTGAAAAGGCCGAACCGATTTTGTGTCTGGACGAAGCACGGGAGAGCAGAGGTAAACAATAGTAGGCTGGAGCCAAACCCGGCGACACAAGATCGGGCGAAACAGCTGTAGGTGAAGAACTATCCTGAATAACGTCACCAGAATGTGAGTCAAACAAGACAAACTCATTAGTAGAAGAATCCGGGGTTATATGAGAAACAGAAGCATCTGAAACTGTAGTAGTAGGCACAAATTCATTGTCGAGGGACGGTAAAACGGGTCGATGACCACCATCTTGGTTTAGACCGGAAGTATCATGACGTGTTATTGCTTGTCTGCAGAGTCCGCTTTCCTGCAAAACCCCACCTTGTGCGATTTGGATTTACATGTACCGCAAACATGGGAACGGGAACAAGCTCCCGTGCAGACTCCATGATTGAACTTGAAACAAACATCATCAGGCCAGTCCGAAGGAATCACTAATTTACCATCAGATGAGCGTTTAAGCGTAGATCCGGACTTTGTTTTGTTCACATTTCTTGCTTTCGACTCGTTTGCAGACGTGAAATGTGTAGCTATTGACAAGGCACTTCGGGGAGTGAAACCGACTGCAGGATTTCGTAAATAGCAGTCCACCACTTCCCTATCATAGCTGGTGTAAGCAGAATTTATATATGACTTGCCAATAGAGAGGTTGAGCATGTTTTGAAAGTGACACAAATAACTACGCCAGTCCCCACCAGAGCTGATGAGGTGTTCTAGGACCAGCGACATGCCGTAAAGATACTCCTGCAGGGACATCTTGGACGGTTCCGCAGATTTGAGGGGCATACCCTTCACAAGCACTAAGTATTGATACTCTGGACGAAGGGGAATACCTTGTTGTCTGGTGACTGATGGATCGATGCTAACCGATAGTTGGCTCATCGAAGTAGCCATGGCGAGCATGGCGGCAGTAGCTGGATCAGCAGAAGAAGCCGTAGTAGGTGTGACAGTCGTCGAGACGGGAGCCGAGCTGACAAAGCCGGCAGGAGCCAACCCCGGCGGGTTGACAGTAGATGATGACAGCATCGGCTGGATAGCTGTCAGGGGCCCTGGTACACCGTGTAGGGCAGGTAGACTCTGACTCAGGGCCGGTGGTTGTTGCTGACCAAAGGACGCAGCGATCCGAGGGGACTTAGGTTGTAGAGGAGTAACAGGTAACTTCCCACGTTCCATAGTAGAGACTCTATCCATCAGAGATGTAATAGTGACTTTGTCGGCCGCCTGACTGGACAGGACCGAAGAGAGCTGTTGTTGTGTAGTAGATGCCATTGCCAATAGCTTTGACAACACATCGGTGGTACCTGCGGAGATATCTACAGAGGCCGAAATGTCAAGATCATCGACATCGTCCTCGATGTTACCGTCCAGGTAAGTCTTCCAATTAGATTCATCATCACCTTGAGTAACACATCGCTGAATAGCTTCTTTTTTGAATCGACAAGAAGAATCCAGATCCAGGATGCTTGTGGGATAAACCACAGGCGTTTCAGAGACCCATTGCAAATACACAAAAAATCTCAGGCAAAAACACAACTGTCCACTGCGTAGGTCAGCATTAGAGTGAGCGTCTGTTGCACTGGCGGGAGTCGCCCTAGCAACCAGTCCATTCAGGTGTCCAGCAACAGTATATAGTCCATCATAATATAATCATATATACAAGTATATATTAACCATAAATATCAAACGATCATAAAGAAAGAGGAAGAAATGCAGCTGCAAATCAAATTACAGTCATATTATGTGAGACAAAACAATCAAAAATAGTTAATCGATTAAGATATTTCTTACAGTGCATGGGTGTTGTACATACATTGCACTATGTTCTCATAGTATTTTTGACTAAGTGCCATGGACCCGTTCCATTAGAATTGACTTTTAAAATTGGCAAGGAATTAGGTAATATCATTTATATGATTTTCATGGAAATAAAATAATTTTATTAAAAAAGTGCTAAAGATGATGAGAGATCAAAGATGTTCAGGTTTATGTGGAGGAGTTATCTATTCCAAGACATGATGTTATATGGTCAAAATCAAATATATTTTCCCAGAGAAAGGCCAGAAGAAAATTCCAAGCAGTGTCACAAAACATGATAATTCATTTGTACCACAATAAAAGGTAACTTAAAGTGCTACATAATAATAAAGTCCAGATTTAGAGAAATATTTAAGCCAATGGTGTAAAAGGTTTCTATACATTTAACAGCATCCATATGATTCATTTCAAATTAGAAGTAAAACATTTAAAGTTTTAAAATACCTTATGACAGTGTGCTCCTCATTCTGGATGATGGCGCAATAAAGCAGATGTTGGCAGACTTGTGAGTTTGAGGCAAGGTGAATCACTGCCCTCTCAAGTTTAGCCAGAGGTTGGTAGCAACCACAGGAGATAATGGACTCTTCAACATCATAAATTGTTTTCATAGCGTCGTTACAAGATCGAAGACTGTTTTTCAACATCTGTACTGTGTCTAAAAGATATAAGAGATATGATAATATTTCCAATCGTCCATTTCTTTTTTGTCATGCTATTAGTCAATCATCACATGTATCTCTGTTGAACATTCCATAATTACGTTTGATAGTTTATGTTGTATATTTGTTGTATACAATTGTGATATAATGTTGAAGGCAATAGATTGGTCTTCGAGAGTCATGAGTGACATAAAGTGAGATGCATTATTTCTAGTTGAACTGAGCGGAATGTGTTTTCATGAATGTTTGCTTGGAAAGCTATTTGTCTTATGTCACAATGTGCCCATTTTAAATTATTTCATTTGTATCATCATAATTTATGTACAAGATATTATTTAATATCGAATGTTTCACTATAATTGTTGTTCCCATGATTTAATTCACAGGATTGTAAATGTATTGAGTAAATGTATTAAGAGTTTGAAGGGTGTATACCTTGAATGTCAGTAAGAGTTACTTCCGCAGAAGATTCTTCATTCATTGGAGTGTCCTAAAAGAGAAGACAAATAAATATGGGTGAATAGAGCAACATGTTTGGTTTGTTCTCACGTCTATTACACCAAATTCAATTTGAGGAAAGCAAATGAGCAACTCAACTACATATAAACATTACTGCAATTATAGATATTTTAGAAAATGAGAGAAAAAAATGAAATACGTCAATGGCAGAAAGGAAACCGAAATGCACTGGCTGTTCATATTCTGATGTGGCAAGTATTTCCGTGTGATTGAAAGGAACATTAATTAATTTTGGTGTTGATCTTAAGGGTGTTGGTTTTAAGGGCTGAGTCATTTCTCATTACTGATATAGATAGAGAAGATGTATATCTACTTAAAAGTATATTCTGATGTTCTCCCGATGATGTTAGTAATTTTATATCAATATAGAAGTGGTTCAAATTTCCCATGACTTCTGTGCGTTCAATATATTATGCTTACATTAAAACATTATTGAATATCAGTTTACATATATAAACCAGCACAATAAAAAGTAAATACATAAAATAATTGAACAATAGATGAAACATCACTTTTCAATAAATAATATTTAGATAGAACTGTACGCAAGGTTGGAACTACAAGTGTGATTCAATGGCTCGAGTTAAAACTTTCTTTTGTATCCAACAAGCGGCCGCAGGTCGCGCGTTGGATACAAAAGAAAGTTTTAACAAGAGCCATTGAATTACACGAGTAGTTCCAACCTTAAGTACAGTTCTTTCTTTATACTACGACTTGGAAATATTAAAAAAAGGCCAATCTTACACTTACAGGCTGGCTGCATGTCCAAGACGTGCGGCCATCTTTAGTTTTGATCATGCCGAATCATGGAGTAAGCTCGTCTCTGATTGGTCGACGCAGCGATGACGTCACCATATCGACCATTACTGACCAATCAAAAACGTTTTTACATCGGCGGCCACGCGCTCTTTATTCAACGCGTACAGAAATGAACAAACTATTAAATGGGCGTATTCTTCCCGCTCAAAGTGAGTAACCCATTCAGTCGTAGTATAAAATAAGGGGCCATAATGAATTGTCATACGGTGGTCATATTGTAGTGAATACGGGTTTTTAATAGCTCCGAGATAATTGGCTCGGCCGGGTGTTGCTATAATTGGGTGCACGCGCCTCAACTGAACGCGCTCCCGGTTCAGAAACAGCCTTTCGGATTCCCGCCTTTTCTTACTTGGACAGAGTTCCATTAATTTGATATTAAAGGTATTGGTTATCTAGTCAACTCATTTACCATAATGTGTCTTGGAGTGCTTCCGGATGCTCCGGTAAGACTCTGCATTGTTTCACTTTGCTATTCTCATGTTAAACCATGCTAACTGTTTTACCCTCAACACCTACAATGACTGTGTATTGTAATTGCCACTTGTCTTGTGAGGCCAATCCCTGGTCACCTCTGTTGGGTCCGATACTCACTATCGGACATGGTTTGTGTGGAGAATAAAGCCCGTGATACCTAAAGAGCTGTGTGTCTGGTCTTCTTTCCCTTCGCGAGTATTAGAGATATCGAACTTGGGTAGTGTGAGACGGAAAACACTACAATATTATAATTACGTAAAAATTGTCATGTTAATTAAATGATAAGTACCATTTTTTATGGATATCCTCACACAGGAAGGTGCAATGTGTAGCTCCAATCACACTGAAAGATATAGTGAGGTAACAAATAAATGTTATTTTAAACAGGTCATGCAATATTAGGACAAAATGAAGTAATAATATCGTCTAATTGAAGTTTAAAAGTTACTAGTAACTAATTAATGTGTAACTGTTTAAATATTAAGGAACACATGAAAAATCAACTTTGAAAAAAAGAGGGGATATCTACTTGTACTTGTAAATTTAGGCCTTATCGCCTTTTTATCGCGGTCTATGTTAGTTCATAATAATAATTAAAGTCATATTTTCAGATGAAGAGTGATGACATAATAAGCATAGTTGGGACAATAGAAGTGTGTGAAGATAAATCATCATGTGTTCATCATTATTCTAGGTGATATACATGAGCCAAATAACTCATAGTAAAGTGCCAGAATATGGCTTAATTATTGAATGTACAATGGTGAATTAACAAATGAAATATATTAAAAACAGTTTGAGTCCAATATGTATGTCTGGATTATTGGTGGTTGTAAACAAATGCATTTTATTTTATCTCAGTTGAACAGATTTATATTAGGTTAGTTCATTAATTCATACCAATAAAAGGAAATAAATTGATTTCAAAATGAATGTAGGGGTTACCTGTCAGCTGTGCGTTGGTCAATATTGTTGTAGTTGTAGGAATAATGTAAATGTATTTTGGATCAAAATGAACAAAATTCGTACTTCAATTGTAGAATATCATCCTTCTCATCTATGTTTATTTCACGATTGCCTGGGGAAAGAAGAGTATTAGAGTGGTCTGAGTCATATATATTGTATATAGTTGTGAAAAGTAAATATTAGATATACATTATATGATACATGGATGGTCAATTTTCATCAATAGGAAGCAAACTGTATAAGCAATATATATATAGAGAGAATGGGACGAGCCGGCAATAATCGAAAATTTATTGGACGAGATTCGTCCACATAAGCACGATGCCTACAATCGTCACATTGCCTACTGATACTAGCGCAAGTCTGGGAGTATAGTGCAACCGCTACGGGTGTCACGACGCAAGCGCCCCAAGATCGAGGCGCCCAGATCGAAGCGTCAATCGCCCGGACCCAAGCGCCCAGGCCTAAGATCGAGGCACCCACCGCTTACATCTAAGTGCCCAAGATCCCTTTACGGACTTAGGACAACCAATTTACGGACTTAGGACAACCAATTTACGGACTTAGGACAACCAATTTAAGGTTAGGTTTAGGGTTAATTTTAGCATTGATTTCTGCTAAACATTCAAGCGCGCTTCGATCTAACACCGGTGGGGCGCTTCAATGTATGCGGTGGGCGCCTCGAACTTAGGCCAGGGCGCTTGGGTCTCACCCAGGGCGCCTCGGTCTCAGGGCGCCTCGATCCCGGGGCGCTTCGATCGTACAATCTTATGGACTTAGGACAACCAATTTAAGGTTAGGTTTAGGGTTAGTTTTAGCATTGATTTCTGTTAAACATTCAGGCGCGCTTCGATCTAACACCGGTGGGGCGCTTCGATGTATGCGGTGGGTGCCTCGAACTTAGGGCCGGGGCGCTTGGGTCTCACCAGGGCGCCTCGGTCTCAGGGCGCCTCGATCCCGGGGCGCTTCCATCGTACAATCCCGCTACGTATCAGGAGGCTGTAACTGAAAGACAGATGCACCCGTACACACTACAATAAACAGTTCTTTTATACGTAGTAGGGGGGTGGGGGTGTTGCGGCGGGTGCGGGACGTCTTCTTTCTTTCTTCTCCCCATATTTGGCTTAAAAATTGATACGTACATTGATAAATAACATTATTATTTTCATTTTCTTTACTCCCGTACGCACTGAGAGACATTAGACACGAGATGGCGCACCACACAATACTTTGCAATATACAAATGCCTTTCACTACCGCCAGATGTCTGTATGTATATACAACTGTACAGCTTACTCAGAATGCTTAGAATAGAATAGAATAGTCTTTTATTTGTCTAGTCGTACATGAGATATAGACAAACAGGTCTACAGGCCTCTGGGAAGGTCCCAGCTCTTCCAGCCGTTACCTTTATTAAACGATAGATTTCTACATAGGCATCTAGAATGGCAAGAATGACAGAATTATTTAGACTAGGACCATTTATAAATCGTGTGGTTACATTGGGTTAATATTATAACCTTGGGTTAACATATTGGCCAGGTTAAGGGCTCAATGATAGGACTTGGTGTCCAAATCAGTAAAATAAAATAAAACGAGTCAGAATAAGTATAAACCAATTCGAAGTAGTACAAATATGAATATGATATTTAGCCAATATCTCACGCTAAAGCTTCAAAATCTCACGCATAAAATTAAATCTGAATAAAAAAATTAGTTGTATGTTTTTTCGTCGCAAATTCATTTAAATGACATATCAAATACCAATGTATACATTTGGGTGCATATTTACTGAATATTATAGGCTTTTTAATTGATTAAACCGCTAAGGCCCCATCATAGCCTACCCCTACCCATTCTCCTCAAGGGGAGGCGGCAGGGATAAGGCCAGGGAGAGGGAGTATATTATCTTTGATATGTTTGGATCTTTTTCCTGGAACATTACCTTTGTTCAGGTCTTTTTCCTGGAACATTACCTTTGTTCGGGTCTTTTTCCTGGAACATTACCTTCGACAGAAAAACATTTCACCCTCATAATTTTTTTCTTGAATATATAGGTAATAATTTCCTGAACCATAGCCATACGGCAGGGCCCAAAAAACCTATGTTAACTTGCCCGGGGCAAGTAAAAATGGCTCTGGGCAAGTAAGATTTAATGTTACTTGCCCGAGTGGCAAGTGGAAATCTCTACAGCCCCGATTTCAAACCCCTGTTGTGATGTCTACTTACAATGAAACAAGATAATACTGATCAGTGTGTGATTTCGTTTATAATTCTGCAAATAAATTTGGGCAAGTGAAAAAGGATGTTGGGCAAGTAAATATTGGCTGCCACTTGCCCAATGGGCAAGTAAAGTTGGTAGGTTATTTTCGAGCCCTGCATGATAGGTAATATCAAGGAATTGTTAACTATCACCTTTCCCTTCAATGACAATGATAATCATAATGTTACCCCTTTCCACCCCTTCTAGCTGTTGCTCTTAATATATCACAGAAATTAAATTAAATAAATCGTCGAAGTAATTTAATTTAGCGGCTGTTACAAATACGCAAGTTCAATTCAAAAGTTATATTCAATACCTGAGGCTAAGCGGGAAAGCTTTTCCCTCACACCTAGGTGCTTTGACTCAACCCAGGACCCCATGGCCAATGGTACAGTACGCTTTGACTAGCAGGGGGCTGGGGAGAAGAGTGACAGGTATACATTTTTCAATAAATCATATTGAGTCCAGTTTTATACATATGATATTCCTGCAGAAAAATAACTGGCAAAACAATGTACATTGATTAGCGTGAAATCATTAATTCATTTTAATTTTGCGACAGTATGAATGAACACATTGTTCTACATAATACAATCTTAGAAAAGAATTATTATAGCAGTTGTTAGGTCGGGAGACCAGTACAGACTTATTTTTTTATTTTCGTTTTCCTCCACATGATTACTAATAAATAAAAAATGGTGAGGATCTCGAGAGAGACATGCCAGGGATGTAATTGTAATTATTATAGTGTATGATGATGTTGCTTAAAATAGCATGGCGAAATATTGAAAGAGTTTCTAAGTCGGAGAAACGTTGTGTTTGAGGTTCGTTTAATGAGTGCTCTCTCTGGTGATGGAGGGTGCCTCCCGCTTGAGGGGTTGGTCAGTATGTATGACATAATAAATAACGCAAGGTTATGTCATAGGTAACCATAGAATAATTTCTACAATAATTAGCACTTATAGGACTCGTTGCCGCACGGAGCGTAAATAAAGGACGAGACCGCAGGTCGAGTCCTTTATTTACGCTCCGTGCGGCAATGAGTCCTATATGTTGATTATTATACATGCCAAGTTTTGCATGCAAAACATGCTTAATTAAAGATACATTGACATGATTTTCCATATCTGGTGTTCGTACAAGAGGAATATAACTATAGAAACAGTTGAAATGTTGGAGAAAGAAAGCCCTCGCACACGGCAACCTTGCGTCGGCAACCTTGCGCCACCAAACTTGCGTTGCCATGACAACGTGCCGGTAATGTACTAGTCCAATACCATGTTACAAGTAATGTGCGGCTGTCGGGGCCTCAGTATTGGATGTGTGTATAATAAAGTCAATTAATGTACAATGTCACAATTAATTAATAGAAGACGAATATCATAATAATTATACATTCATTAATTCAAAATGCAGGAGTAACCAATATTTCTATACCCTGACTCCCTTTCCCTCTGGTAATAATTAATGCCCCCCCCTTATGCTAGTCAATCTTACATGTATGGGCAGCTTGTGTATTAGGATACAGTCTAGGCCCAAACTTGAGGGAGTCCCTTCAAATGAAGGGAAAGCCTCTTGCCTCAGACCGCAAAGAGTCATTATAATTCCATTAAGACCGCAAAATGTCATCATATTCGCATTAAATAGCCGAGTTCTAGGGCAAGAAACTGATTAGCGAGGTAGACTGACATACCATTCTTAATAGAGTCCACCACCTGGATCCGCCCCTGCTGATCTGATCTGAGGATTTGGACCTAGAGTGGATAGAGGATTAAGTCCTAGGCTTATGGCCTGCCAACTGGTCTGGCTATTTACTTATTTATGCCCCTCCCCTATGGGTATAATTAATATAAATGTACACGTTTCCATCACCAGAGCAAACCCAACTTTTTTTCTCCTTAGAAACTATTTCAGTACTATTGGAGGGTAATGCAAAGTCACCCTCTATGCCCCCCCCCCCCCCCCCCCCCCCCCAAAAAAAAAAAAGGTTGTACCACCCCAACCCCAACCCAATATTTTATGTGTTCCGCCATGCCTGACAGACGGACCTCACTACTCTGTGCTTATCTGCTTATCTGTGTGCAGACTGAATGTGACAAATGACAAAGACCACCTGTTTGTCATCAAATCTGGGTAAACGTGGCTGGACCTTAGAGTAAAAGGAATTGTATGTTTCTCTAATGCTGCTCATTTACACTCATACAATGTCAATGGTTATGGAGTGAGTGAGTGAGAGTGATGGTTGCTCTGAATACATCAATGGTTATGGATTAAATAAAAAAATCAATAAATATATATTAATAGTATTAATTATTCATGACAAACATTAAGTTAGGCATTTCTTAAGCATATCGCATATTATAAAGTATTAGTTCTTCTGTGTAAAAATGAGTGGGAGGGAGTGGAGGAGGTGGGAGAGGTAGGGGTGAAAGGGGGGAGAGGAGGAGAGGTGGTGGTGGAGGGGGAGGAGGTGGTACAGGGAGAGGTGGTGGTGGAGGAGGTGGGAGAAGTGGTGCAATCTTAAGAAGGGTATATCAGCCTACTTCACTAATTGGTTTCCTGGCCTAGGACTCCGTTTTAATGGGAACATAATGATATTTAACGTCTTAATGGAATTATAATGGCACTGGTTGTGGTGGTGGTGGAGGAGGAGGAGGAGGTGGGAGAGGTGGTGGTGGTGGAGGAGGGAGAGGTGGTGGAGCAGGAGTAGGAGGATGAGGGAGAGGTGGTGGTGGAGGAGGAGGTGGAGGGAGAGGTATTGGTGGTGGAGGGGGAGGTGGTGGAGGAGGAGGGGGAGGTGGTGGATGAGGGAGAGGAGGTAGTGGAGGAGGGAGAGGTGGTGGAGGAGGAGGAGGGAGAGGTATTGGTGGTGGAGGGGGAGGTGGTGGAGGAGGAGGGGGAGGTGGTGGATGAGGGAGAGGAGGAGGGAGAGGTGGAGGAGGAGGAGGAGGGAGAGGTGGTGATGGAGGAGACATGGGCCACTTGGAAACTGGAGACATTACTCAGATTAAAATGATGGACATGACCTCTAATCATATCAATATAAATCTGCCCCCCCCCTAGATGTTCTGGGTTGACTTCCCCCCTTTGATAATTAATATGATACTACATCTCCCCTTCTCAACATGTAGTTTCTATTCAATTCCTCCATCCCTTCTCCTATTTTTTTCACTCCCACCTTTATAATTCTCCTCCCCACTCTATGAGTGGCTGGGGTGACATAAGCCCAGCTGCCGTAATTAAGTGAGTCAAAGCATTTGCAATGTTCCGAATGGAATAGCATTGAAATAGCTTCAAAATAACTTTATTCACAAACAAATTATTTGGGGGAAATCAATACCTAGGTAACATCACTTGAGATCTAACTGGATGTGATACCCAACTCTTCAGAGGGGGACAGGAGAATGAGGATTAAGAGTGAGTATGGGAGAGGCAAAAGTGGGAGAGGAAACACAGTAACAGGATGTGATACCCTACTGTTTAGTGGGAGAGGGGAAGGTAGCTGGAGAGGGGGGTAAGGGAGAGGCAAAAGAGGGAGAGGAAACACTAACAGGATGTGATACCCTACTCTTCAGGCCGTCCTGGGTATGACCATAAAGTGCCTTTCTGTCTCTTTCCTCTGTCTTTCTCTCCCTTCTTCTCTATCTCTTTTTCCTGGGTATGATCATAAACTGCCTCCCTCTCAGCTCTCCCGCGCCTTAAATGTGTTGATAAGGGCGTAAAACAACCAATCTCACTCACTCACCCTACTCTTCAGAGGGGGAGAGGGGAAGGAGGATGAAGAGTGGGTAAGGGAGAGGCAAAAGAGAAATGAAAGAAAAACACTAACAGGATGTGGAACCCTACCCTTCAGAGGGGGAGAGGGGAAGGAGGATGGAGGGGTATGGGAGAGTCAAAAGAGGAACAAGAGAAAAACACACTAACAGGATGTGATACCATATAATTTTATTTTTTTTTGTATTCAGAGGGGGAGAGGGAAGGAGGATGAAGAGTGGGTAAGGGAGAGGCAAAAGGGGGAGACGAAACACACTAACAGGATGTGATACCCTACTCTTCTCCTCCTCCAGCACTTCCCTCCTCCTCCTCCTCCCCATCAAGCACCACTCCCTCCTCCTCCTGCACCTCCTTTTCTTCCCCCCTGGATCCGCCCGTGGTCACTAGATATGGCCCATGTCATGTTACACTAATCTAGTTCACAGACCACTGTGGTTGACACAAACTAGGCCAGTTTCGCTCACAGTACTCTTCCATAAGGAAGTTGTGCATATATATAGGACTTCACAAGCCAAATATAGCATGCATAGCCATTTCTTCAAATGGAAATATGAGCTTGCTATTCAATAATTCTATGAATAAAGATTATTATTGAAACATACAAGATAAATGCAGGAATTAAAGTGTTTATATATATGTTATATATATAAGAAATAAATTAATTTAGTTATGATTTCTTGATTAATGTCACTGGTATAGAGGGAGTGGGAGAGGAGAGAGCGAGGAAAAGAGAGGGGAGAGGAAGAGAGAGGTATGAGTACAGTCAGGTTCAGAAGGCAGATTTGGACCCCTGAGTTTCAGGGAGTCATTAACACTTTAGCCTTAGTCTTAGCCTTGTGGTTAAGCTTATCGCTGGATGTGGAATGGAGGAATGTGGGTGTCTGGATAGGACTGAGTAGGAGAGAAGGGAGGGGGAGAGAGAGGGGAGAAGAAGAGAGCTAGGTGGAGTGCGAGAGAAGGGAGGGGGAGAGGGAAGAGGAAGAGAAAGGAAGGGGGAGTATGAGAGGAGGAAGGGAGAGGGAGGAGAGGAAGAGAGGGGTATAGAAGGCATAGGAGAAGAGGGAGACAGAGGGGGTGAGGGAGAAAGGGGAGAGGAAGAGAGGGGTAGAAGGAGTCCAAGTAGGATAGGAGGGAGGCAGGGAGGCTCAGGGTGAGGGAGAAAGAAGGGGAGAGAGGAAAAGCAGTATGGGGAATGGGAGAGAGGGGGAGATGAGGGGAGAGGGGAAGTATGAGAAGATGGAGGGAGATAGAAGAGGGAGTGAGAGAGGGGAGAGGAAGAGAGACTTTAGATGACATGTGTCTTGAAGAGATAATGCTTGAGTATAAAATATTGAATGATCTTGTATAGAAACGTTCTTGATAATAGTGGAGTGATGATTGTATTGTAGTAAGTATTTGCATAATTTATGTTGGGAAGGGGAAAGACAGGTGCGAGAAGAGGGTGAGGGGGAGAGGGAGAGAGAGGGGAGGGAGAAACACATGTGACTGAAGAGGGAGAAATATACATGTGAGAGAAGACAGAGATGGATGTATTCCGCCATACCTGACAGAGTGACCTCACTACTCTGGGCTTATCTGTGTACAGACTGAAAAAATGACAAAGACCACCTGTTTGACAAATCTGGCTAAACTTGGCTGGTAAAGGGCTCCTAAAGTAAATTTCTAAAGCTTACTTTTTAATACTATCTCAGAGAAAGTCAAAGAGGAATTACTTCTAAGAGAAAGAGGAATGTTATATTACTTCTAAGATACTATATACTTTCCAATGCCAAGGTGAAATTTTCGTTGTGACCGATATCTATTTTTACAATCGTCAACACCCATTAAATCAAGTTGACCCATGCCCCTGAAACCGGGCCCTCTGCCTGATGACGTCAGCTCCAGACTAACAGAGCGCGGGAGTGAGTGAGTGCTCACTGAGTCTCTCACAGTACAACATATGGTGTGTTGTAATGTTGCATTGTGTTTAGTTGCTCCAATAGTACAAAATATACATTGCACCAATTCCCAAACAATGGAAAAGTTAGGAAATTATGGGAACTGATTTAAATTAGTATTTAGTTTTCAATTTGCCCCAGACATACCAGCAATAAAAACTATAACATTGATCGTCATTTCTTTGAATCTCCCCCTAGTATAGTGGCCGTTTTCAAGGCTATTCCAGGCCTTGAATCTATTTATTTTCTCAACTTCAAGGGTTTCAATGTCCTGCACAGACCCTGCAGTATGAGCTACCCCTGATATTACTCTAAGGAGCTACTGAAATCGCTACTTGGGAGGTGGAATTTTGAGGTGGGCAGGTAGATTTTAAATTAACCTGCCCGGGGAATCCTGATGTATAGAGCCTGAATAACTTCAATATACACACACGTGTGATGCGATAGTAAATATAGCTATCAGTTTAATATTTTTAGATAAAAAATCAGAGATACCATTTTACCGTTTATTGACAGATATCCCAATTACTTTCCACAATGATATCACATTGACCATGTGATGTGGGTGGGTGGGGGGGACCCCCTCCCATATGTATACTTATGGTGGGGGGGGGGGGGGGAGAGGTAACATTCTACAGATACTCAAATGGTCAATTCTCATGAAAAGTGCACATACTACTGGACTGGGCCATGCGCTGTAACCTTGCTTCATTTACGAAATATCATTGAAATTTAATATGATTCATAGTTCATCATATCCCTTTGATATAAGTTTTGACTTGTTGACTCTCCATTTAGTTTATAATACTTTCTCTCTACCGCCCCCTCTCACTCCATACCCCTTGCACTCTCCTCCCTCACCGCCCCCTTTCACTCCATACCCCTTGCACTCTCCTCCCTCACACCTCGACCTCCAGTATGGGGAATGGGTGATGAACAGAACCACATAGGGCACTTAGTACGATATTGGGGCAGTCCCTTCAGTTTAGGATGTAAATGATGATATATCCCATTTTATAACTAATCATGGACTATAAGTTATAACGACTATGTTTAGATATCGTTGACTGCTACTTGGTTTATTTCAAGCTCTACATAGAAAAAAAAACCCTTTTAATTATTGAAATTAAAAATTGTACATTGTACAACCAAAAGCAGAAACCTATTTGCTATTAGGTGCAGAATGTTTGGGGTAAGTAACGGCTGTTATCACTGCCATTATATTACTCCAGTCACACCCCAAGTCAAAAGACTACAGCTGTTGTTTCTATTTGGTGATGAAACTTTAATGATGATTTACTGGCTCTACTGGGCTGGTGTGTGAGTATGGGGGGGGGGGGGGGGATGGGGGCAGTTCGGGAGGGGGGGGGGGGGCGGCGTGTTGACATGGGCCATACGGAAACTGGAGTCACTTACTCAAATTAGGACGACCTCTTATCATATCCATATAAATCATGACACCCCTTCCCCTCCTATGTTCTGGGTTGACTTCCCTCCTTTGATAATTAATATAATATAGTCATTTCGAAATCAGTAATATATATTTCAGGTTGGTGTCATATTGATACATAAGAAGGATGTGTTCGAAATACGACTAGATACGTTTTAATTCAATAATCACATCATTATAGAACATACCAGAGAGGAAACACACTAACAGGATGTGATACCCTACTCTTCAGAGGGGGAGAGGGGAAGGTGGATGGAGAGGGGGTAAGGGAGAGGCAAAAGAAGGAGAGGAAACACACTAGGATGTGATACCCTACTCTTCAGAGGGGGAGGGTGAAGGAGGATGGAAAGGGGGGTAAGGGAGAGACAAAATAGGGAGAGGAAACACACTAACTGGATGTGATACCCTACTCTTCAGAGGGGGAGAGGGAAAGGTGGATTGAGAGGGGGTAAGGGAGAGGCAAAAGAGGGAGAGGAAACACACTAACAGGATGTGATACCCTACTCTTCAGGGGGGGAGAGGGGAAGGTGGATGGAGAGGGGGTAAGGGAGAGATAAAAGAGGGAGGAAACACACTAACAGGATGTGATACCCTACTCTTCAGAGGGGGAGAGGGGAAGGAGGATGGAGAGAGGGTAAGGGAGAGGCAAAAGGGGAAGAGGAAACACACTAACAGGATGTGATACCCTACTCTTCAGAGGGGGAGAGGGAAAGGTGGATTGAGAGGGGGTAAGGGAGAGGCAAAAGAGGGAGAGGAAACACACTAACAGGATGTGATACCCTACTCTTCAGAGGGGGAGAGGGGAAGGTGGATGGAGAGGGGGTAAGGGAGAGATAAAAGAGGGAGGAAACACACTAACAGGATGTGATACCCTACTCTTCAGAGGGGGAGAGGGGAAGGAGGATGGAGAGAGGGTAAGGGAGAGGCAAAAGGGGAAGAGGAAACACACTAACAGGATGTGATACCCTACTCTTCAGAGGGGGAGAGGGGAAGGTGGATGGAGAGAGGGTAAGGGAGAGACAAAAGAGGGAGAGGAAACACACTAATGAACACCAGACCTATAGGCCCTGGGACTTATAGGCCCCCTGTTGCGCAGGCCCAGCTCTAGACTTCTAGGCCCTAAGGCCAAAAATCATACCAAAAATAACCCTAAACCTAACCCTAAATTGGTTGTCCTAAGTCAGTAAAGGAAGTAGTAGAGTGTCCCTAGTAAGAACTGACTGATAAAAGTAATTATTTGACTACAAAAAATCGGTCACCAAGTTGTGAAGCCGGGCCTATAAGTCCAACACCTCTGTAACAGTCTGGCCCTATAAATCCAGAGCTGGGCCTATAAGGCAAATATAAGTCCCGGGGCCTATAGGTCTGCACTCCCACACGAACAGGATGTGATATAGTTCTGAACATGGTTCCCGTGCAATACAGTACAAAAATGCCTTATGGTTTGGTCGTCTCCTTGGTCGTTAAGATTGTCTCCCTGATTTGCACCACTGCCTCCGGCGGTAGACCGGAACGTGGCGTGAAACCTGAAACCCTCTCACTACTTTAACCCTTGTCGCCTGTTGTATGTGATGTGTTTCAGGGAAGAGCTGCTCTATACTTTACCAAAGTGAGGGAGGGAAAAGGGTTAAAGCTAAGACAGGAGGAGGTGTCTCCAAAATCGGGTGGGCCGGCCAGAGCCACCAGCTGTTGTTTTAAAGGAGGAGGTGACAGATTTTGAGATGTTCAACCCATTCAGGGCGGGGGGCAGTTTACACATATTTTTGCCTGGTTGACAGGGGCCCTTTTCCCCCTTTTTGGGCTTCAGGACGGGTGTTTAACATGAGGTTTAGGGTTTAAAAACACTTTAGGAATATTTTCTTCAAATAATATGTGTGTTTCATATTTTTTCATAATTTCTAGAATTTGGTCTTCAATAATTAAAATAATGGGTCTCAATTGGGTGCAATATGGGGGCAACCTTGCTCCAAATTCACTTTCCAGCATTTACATATGTTAGGTATGACGTCATCATTATTGTCTCCATGACAACACACCTATACAAATATTTCTAATGTGTTTGCATACATATATTTCAAATTTCATCAAAATCCGTTCATTTTTTTTAAAGTTATGCCCCCTTCAATTTATATAAAAAATTGATTCCTTGAGGCATCACCCCGTCCCCTGGGCCAAATTATGTGTGATGCCTTGAGGCATCAGCCCGTCCACTAAGCCATTTTGATGTTGATGCCTTGAGGCATCAGCCCGCCCTCAATGGGTTAATGGAATTCCGTCTTCCACCCATCCCAATCAAAGAAAAATCACCGCAGTACCGGTATCATGTTACCAACTATACCCTACTCTTCTCCTCCCCCAGCACCTCTCTCCTCCTGCAGCAACTCCTTCTCTAGCACCTCCTGCAGCACTTCTCCCTCCTTCTCCAGCACCTCCTCCTCCTTCTCCAACACCTGACCCTCCTCCTTCTCCAGCACCTCCTCCTCCTCCAGGACCCCCCCCACCCCCACCCCACCTCCTCCTCCAGCACCTCTCCCTCTCCTCCTTCTCCAGCACCTTCTCCTGCTCCAGCCTCCTCCTCCTTCTCCAACACCTCCTCCTTCTCCAGCACCTCCTCCTCCAGAACCCCCTCCTCCTCCTTCTCCAGCACCTCCTGCTCCTCCTGTCACAATGACTGTAGGTCACCATAGGTCAGTGTAGGGGAGTCTACCTCATGTCACAATGACTATAGGTCAGTGTAGGGGAGTCTACCTCATGTCACAATGACTATAGGTCAGTGTAGGGGAGTCTACCTCATGTCACAATGACTATAGGTCAGTGTAGGGGAGTCTACCTCATGTCACAATGACTATAGGTCAGTGTAGGGGAGTCTACCTCATGTCACAATGACTATAGGTCAGTGTAGGGGAGTCTACCTCATGTCACAATGACTATAGGTCAGTGTAGGGAAGTCTACCTCATGTCACAATGACTATAGGTCAGTGTAGGGAAGTCTACCTCATGTCACAATGACTATAGGTCAGTGTAGTCAAATGATAGACTCAGAAACCCAATATATTCAATATATTATTTTAACATATGTGTGTCTACCTCATGTCACAATGAGTCATATACAGTCCTTGAGACATGAGCTAGTCCCTCCTACACTCACCTACAGTCAGCTATTGTCATTGAGACATGAGCTAGTCCCTCCTACACTCACCTACAGTCAGCTATTGTCATTGAGACATGAGCTAGTCCCTCCAACACTCACCTACAGTCAGCTATTGTCATTGAGACATGAGCTAGTCCCTCCTACACTCACCTACAGTCAGCTATTGTCATTGAGACATGAGCTAGTCCCTCCTACACTCACCTACAGTCAGCTATTGTCATTGAGACATGAGCTAGTCCCTCCTACACTCACCTACAGTCAGCTATTGTCATTGAGACATGAGCTAGTCCCTCCTACACTCACCTACAGTCAGCTATTGTCATTGAGACATGAGCTAGTCCCTCCTACACTCACCTACAGTCAGCTATTGTCATTGAGACATGAGCTAGTCCCTCCAACACTCACCTACAGTCAGCTATTGTCATTGAGACATGAGCTAGTCCCTCCTACACTCACCTACAGTCAGCTATTGTCATTGAGACATGAGCTAGTCCCTCCTACACTCACCTACAGTCAGCTATTGTCATTGAGACATGAGCTAGTCCCTCCTACACTCACCTACAGTCAGCTATTGTCATTGAGACATGAGCTAGTCCCTCCTACACTCACCTACAGTCAGCTATTGTCATTGAGACATGAGCTAGTCCCTCCAACACTCACCTACAGTCAGCTATTGTCATTGAGACATGAGCTAGTCCCTCCTACACTCACCTACAGTCAGCTATTGTCATTGAGACATGAGCTAGTCCCTCCTACACTCACCTACAGTCAGCTATTGTCATTGAGACATGAGCTAGTCCCTCCTACACTCACCTACAGTCAGCTATTGTCATTGAGACATGAGCTAGTCCCTCCTACACTCACCTACAGTCAGCTATTGTCATTGAGACATGAGCTAGTCCCTCCTACACTCACCTACAGTCAGCTATTGTCATTGAGACATGAGCTAGTCCCTCCTACACTCACCTACAGTCAGCTATTGTCATTGAGACATGAGCTAGTCCCTCCTACACTCACCTACAGTCAGCTATTGTCATTGAGACATGAGCTAGTCCCTCCTACACTCACCTACAGTCAGCTATTGTCATTGAGACATGAGCTAGTCCCTCCTACACTCACCTACAGTCAGCTATTGTCATTGAGACATGAGCTAGTCCCTCCAACACTCACCTACAGTCAGCTATTGTCATTGAGACATGAGCTAGTCCCTCCTACACTCACCTACAGTCAGCTATTGTCATTGAGACATGAGCTAGTCCCTCCTACACTCACCTACAGTCAGCTATTGTCATTGAGACATGAGCTAGTCCCTCCTACACTCACCTACAGTCAGCTATTGTCATTGAGACATGAGTTAGACTCACTTGATATAGTCTTGTTGCTTACAGTGAGCATAGTCCCTCCAACATTCACCTACACTCACTTACAATCATAGAGACAAGAGCTAGTCCCTCCAACATTCACCTACACTCACTTACAATCATAGAGACATGGGCATAGTCCCTCCAACACTCACCTACACTCACTTACAATCATAGAGACATGAGCATAGTCCCTCCAACACTCACCTACACTCACTTACAATCATAGAGACATGAGCTAGTCCCTCCAACACTCACCTACACTCACTTACAATCATAGAGACATGAGCTAGTCCCTCCAACACTCACCTACACTCACTTACAATCATAGAGACATGAGCTAGTCCCTCCAACACTCACCTACACTCACTTACAGTCATTGAGACATGAGTTAGTCCCTCCTACACTCATCTACAGTCAACTATAGTCATTGAGACATGAGTTAGTCCCTCCTACACTCATCTACAGTCAACTATAGTCATTGAGACATGAGCTAGTTCCTCTTACAATCACTTACAGTAGTAGTATACATGCTGGATCAATCAATCCAGAGTAGTAAAGACATGTATACATGCTGGATCAATCAATCCAGAGTAGTAAAGACATGTATACATCCTGGATCAATCAATCCATGGTAGTAAAGACATGTATACGGGTTGGATCAATCAATCCATAGTAGTTAAGACATATATACATGCTGGATCAATCAATCCAGAGTAGTAAAGACATGTATACATCCTGGATCAATCAATCCATGGTAGTTAAGACATATATATGGGTTGGATCAATCAATCCATAGTAGTTAAGACATGTATACATGCTGGATCAATCAATCCTGAGTAGTAAAGACATGTATACATGCTGGATCAATCAATCCAGAGCAGTAAAGACATGTATACATGCTGGATCAATCAATCCATGGTAGTAAAGGCATGTATACATGCTGGATCAATCAATCCATGGTAGTAAAGACATATATACAGACTGGATCAATCAATCCAGAGTAGTAAAGACATGTATACATGCTGGATCAATCAATCCACAGCAATAAAGACATGTATACATGCTGGATCAATCAACCCATGGTAGTAAAGAAATGTATAAATGCTGGATCAATCAATCCATGGTAGTAAAGATATGTATAAATGCTGGATCAATCAATCCTTTGTAGTAAAGACCTGTATACATGCCGGATTAATCAATCCATGGTAGTAAAGACATGTATACATGCTGGATCAATCAATGCAGAGTAGTAAAGACATGTATAAATGCTGGATCAATCAATCCAGAGTAGTAAAGACATGTATACATGATGGATCAATCAATCCATGGTAGTAAAGACATGTATACATGCTGGATCAATCAATGCAGAGTAGTAAAGACATGTATACATGCTGGATCAATCAATCCAGAGTAGTAAAGACATGTATACATGCTGGATCAATCAATCCAGACTAGTAAAGACATGTATACGGGCTGGATCAATCAATCCATCGTAGTAAAGACATGTATAAATGCTGGATCAATCAATCCATCGTAGTAAAGACATGTATAAATGCTGGATCAATCAATCCAGAGTAGTAAAGACATGTATACATGCTGGATCAACAATCCATGGTAGTAAAGACATGTATAAATGCTGGATCAATCAATCCATGGTAGTAAAGACATATATACAGACTGGATCAATCAATCCAGAGTAGTAAAGACATGTATACATGCTGGATCAATCAATCCACAGCAATAAAGACATGTATACAGGCTGGATCAATCAATCCATGGTAGTAAAGACATGTATACAGTCTGGATCAATCAATCCATGGTAGTAAAGACATGTATACATGCTGGATCAATCAATCCATGGTAGTAAAGACATGTATACATGCTGGATCAATCAATCCATGGTAGTAAAGACATGTATACATGCTGGATCAATCAATCCATGGTAGTAAAGACATGTATACATGCTGGATCAATCAATCCAGAGTAGTAAAGACATGTATACAGGCTGGATCAATCAATCCAGAGTAGTAAAGACATGTATTTAAATGCTGGATCAATCAATCCATGGTAGTAAAGACATGTATACATGCTGGATCAATCAATGCAGAGTAGTAAAGACATGTATACAGGCTGGATCAATCAATCCAGAGTAGTAAAGACATGTATACATGCTGGATCAATCAATCCATGGTAGTAAAGACATGTATACATGCTGGATCAATCAATGCAGAGTAGTAAAGACATGTATACATCCCAATATTCATGGTTAGTATTATTGTTAGTTTGACTAAAATTGCTAGAAATACCTTGTAATATACCATGGATAATAATAATTTCTGGTAGCGTTATAATATAACAGGTTGAGAAAGCAACAATACACTAAGTAAGATGTCAATTGTTTTAGAAGGTACCAAATATTCGAAGTGATAGATATGACTGTACTGGTTGTTGTGATAATTTCATTGAGTGATTGAATTGTGATTGTGCCGATGATTGAGAAATTAATCATTACATTTCACTCGGTTAATTTATGTACACTATGTTTATTATTATTTATTGCCATATTATGTCTATAATCGTACTGTTTTGTATGATTCCAGCTATGGGCATAATATCACTTTGTACTGAGTGAGACTCAATATATAAACCTACATATCACGATTTAAAAACAATGAATCCTGTAGGATCGATTTATTATTATTATTGCCATATTATGTGTATAATCGTACTGTATTGTATAATTACCACAGCAAACTGTACAGTCATGCTGATAGATTACGTTTGTCTATGTGTAAAGTAGACCGGTGAAAAATGAATAATTGATTATGTAATAGTTGATTATGTAATTACTTAACTAGATAATTAACCTGTTTATAGCCTGTATCGATATCATGTATAACCACTAGCCCTGCTCTTAGTGATTCTTTAAAAATTGGGAACGTCTGGAAGAACTGGGATTATCCCAGAAGTTTGTCGACCAGCTTGTCATTTTCTATGCAACTGTTATTATATTACTGACAAATCAATTCAATTCAATTAATATATTGTTAAAGGGCTAAATGGAAGAACCCCTATTGTGTAACCGTTCATAAAACATGCATGAATAAACATTCAATATATATATGATATAGAGAGAGAGGATAGTGTAGGAAAATCTTTTAAAAACATTATTAACGAATCTTTATTTTCAATATACTGCCATCTGGGGATATATAATCCATAATTATAAATATACTTTCCTTCACTTTTTCTTCCTTAGCTCTTTATCAATTGTAAATTAATCTCAAGCAAGAATTGATCGAGCTTCAATATTATGCATCCCAGATAATGGAGATGTACAATCGACTCCCATGCATCCAGCCAGTGAAACTATCCACAATAATCAATCTCAAATTTCAACTCAAACGACCTTAAAGTGGGATAAAAACTAGTAGAATTTAATTAAAATAAATATATTAGAGTCACTATGGCCTCGACCTCAGTCTAGTCAGGCATTAGTTGATGGACCCATTGAGATCTGCTAATGGACTTGGTGCTAGTCTTTGAGAGAGGAGGAGGTAAAGATACTCTATGGGGAAACTTTGGAGGAGAGGAAGACGGGAGAGGAAGACGGGAGAGAAAGGGGAGAGAAAACCAGGATTTCTTTTCTGAAGTATGGTTCTTATTTGTACAACATATTTAGGTACAAATAAAGAATATATTGAATTGAATTGAGAATTACTCTGCTTCAACTCACACTTCAACAGTATAATCTTTAGGCTTCATGGTAGTGACATCTAGTGAGGTTTTTTCGAATAAGTGATATGGGTTGTTGAGGGGACATCTGGTGGATAATATTTGAACTAACAATTTATGGTTACAACTAGCAGGGGCCCGACCTCGGGGCCCGACGAAGGAACAGCAGGGAAGAAATGAGCTAAATAAGACTTCATTGAGCACATTTAAGTAATATAAGCAGATAAATATTGGGGGAAAATGAATGTTAGTGATGTGGTGTGTGCTTATTAGGGTGCTGAGATTCAATTATCTGTGCATAGGGAGCGGAGTAAAGGTCTGCAGTGCTGTGTAAATGTTTATGTCAGTGCATACAGGTGTATCTGGGTGCATACGGGTGCGTCTGCCTTTCAGTGCCACCCTATCAGGAGGCAATGTCAGTCAGACAAAGCTGACCTCCCCACATGTCCCCACGCTCACACAAATAACGTGAAAACAGCTGTTTGATGCATGACAGCTGGCAATTCTTATATGTTTAGTAGGAAATCAACTAAGAAATGGTGATGACCATTTATTCAGTTTAAAACTTTAATAATTGACACAAAATCTGATCGGTGTGGGGGCGATAATAAGGGCAGCCGTTGGTGGGCATGAGTCAGTAGAAATACAGCCAACAGTGGCTTGAGGCGGACATAAAAACAGTGAGATACAATATGTGCAGCACATATACCAACCTTAACGTACAAGTCCAACGATGCACAAGCTTATTCCTGAATGTTACACGGCCACGATGTTTGCAGTTAAGATGGTAGGAAAAAAGCAAAACACAACACCAGGTGCCGTTGCATCGCTAGTTCTATGACAAGAGTGAAGGTGGCAGCACCGTGGCCCTGGGCTAAGCTTCCCGCGCCGGCCTTTCCTATATGGCTCAGGTTTTCAAATTTGGGTTATTTGAGATGAGGATTGGTGAATATGAAATGTACGAAAATCTGACCCATTAACACACCCACAAGTCGTTATAATTTAACCTATCAAAGGGAGCGGCTGGAAGAGCCGGCGGTAGACTCCCAGAAGTATGTGAACCTGTTTGTCACTGTACCGGTACCATTATTTTGTGATGAATGTAAATGAAATAAAAAAAATAAAAAAATTGCTCTATCTATTTCTACATACTCCAAAAATAAAAACATTCCACTGAAGAACTTTTGTCAATAAATCACTTTGAACAATATCTATTCATGAAAAACATTTCTTTTTCTGATTTCACTACAGTGGAACCTCTCTATTGAGACCACCCATGAAACTGACCGATTTGTGGTCTCATTAGCTTTTAGTCGTACAGAGTAACAAAATTATAACAAAAATGAGATGAGAAGGAAGTACCATTTTTTTTGTTCCCATTTAAGTGGCTCGTGTATTGAGTGATTTTCGAACTGATTTTCTAAATTCTTTTCTTATTTCTAGATTTTCTGTGTTTGCGTTAAGTTAATTTATTCCAAGAGGTTCGAGCTTTGTAAAGAAAGCAGTTTTAGTATAGGGCTGAGTTAGGATGTATCGATTTTAGATTTCTCCTATTCTCAGCACGGCTTCTTGTTGATAAAGCTCTAAGATCAAGGTTTTCTTTTCTGTTTGCGAGGTAGTGGGCACATTCCAGTACATGTAATTCTCTTCTCAACTCATTTGGCAATATGTTTATCTTTTTGAACTCAGTTTCAACATTACATCTCCTGCTAAGGTTTAAGGCAGCTCTTATCGCAGAGTTTAAGAGAGCCTGTAATCTATTTACATGATGCTTATTCGAATTAGAATAGGTATCAGAATAAGACCTATATTGCTTGGTACTATATTTAGGCTACTTGTTTCTTTTCCAACATTTTGTCCTTTTGTTTGGGTCAGATTTTCAATAATTGTGTACAATTGCAGCTGTACATATTTAGTAAATGCTGCTAAATTAAGCTGCAACATGATCAATACTAGGTAAATTCGAGTATATCCGGCATTGCATTGATTCTAGCAATATGTTTGGTTAGGTTAAACTGTATTTTGAACTTTATTTTCGTCTGAAATTTGGGTTATTTGAGAGGATTGATGAACATCTGACCCACTTAGGTTGAACACAGATCTTACTGCTGAATTAAGCAGTGAGTCCAACCTTCTTAATAATTCCTAGATTCCTTGATAAAGGGCTAAAATCGCTACATCACTACCTTATCCTATAGTTTATGGCAGTAATTATAGTGCGGGGATTTCTCTCTGATGTTGATGTGTGGAAGAAGGAATACCATTAGTCCCTGTTAATCAGTTCACATCCTCATAAAAAAAAATCAGCTGGGCCATGGGGTCAGCTCGCCTCCCTCGTTCCAATTTTTTGGGAAGTTCCTCCTGTCTTAGAGTTAATCTTTTACTTGTTTCTTTTACCACATACCATTAAGAGATCGAGTAGCCGACGTTTAAGGTCACTTAAATGACCAAAGCATGTGGCCTTCCCTCGCCTTCCATCTTCCCCCTTCCCCCTTCCCTATAAAGGAAAGGAGCGCTAAACTATATATGTGATGTGTTTCAGGAAAATGAGTCATAAGTCACACAAAAATTTGAGATACCATTATATTTGAAAAGAGGAGATCAAGCTGATTCCAACGGTAGTAAACAGTCTAATAATCTAATAAGTATTTCTAGATTTTAAGTTTGATGTTTTCGTTTTTGAAAAAAAAAGTTTCCAATATTTCTGGGGGTCAATAAACAGTAAAGTAACTAAATGTAGTCCATATGAGGACCTTTAAATCGAAAGGATATATTACATAGATTGTCCTGAATTTTAATACATGGATTGATATAGCTATAAGTGATAAACCCTCCAAAAATTAGAACATTCCAATGATGTGATCTTGTAAAAAAAAGCACTTTGAAAAATATCAGTTTTGCGAATTATGACTCATTTCCTGATACACATCACATATGATATTGCCAATGATTGCTGTTGACTGTTTATTGTATCTCATTGTTCATGTAGTCGCTATTGTAATCAGACGCAGAATTATTTATTGTTAAGCTGGAAAGGGTTGACACTTTGTGTTGTCAGTCTCATAATGTTTTAAAGTTGAAAATAAGAGAGAATATCATTATTTTAAATTGCCTGATTTTAACTAATTATTATGTTGCTATTTCACATATTAATTATGTATGCCTCTGTATTTATTTGAAGGGAGGCCCGGAAGATTAATTTTCTGAGGCTTTTTTTCCTTTTCTGATGTACCTTATTTAATGTCAGAATAAAAATACGATTATATATACATATATATATGCGCTTGAAACGTCTGACTCCGCAATAAAAAACCCTGCACCTTACCCTCTCGTCCCTGTCCTTATTCTGTTCTGGGCTAAAACTATACCTCGAGATTTAGTCCATGGGCCAGACCCTGACTTCTTTTTATACAAGAAACAGTAGAAAAGCCTTTGATTTTCGCCACATGGGCGAAAAATTACTCGAAGAGGGGAAGTGGCGCCCCCTGACAGTAGACGGAAGAAATAACGGACGAGTAACAGGGGCAATATAGTAAAGTTTGAAACTTAAGTTAAAAGAAGTAATTTGGCTTCTAAGCATGCTAGAATGATGGGACAAAGACCAAAAGTATTCTTATGTTAAGGAGAATATATTTACACATGAGTTGCAATAATATGTCACACAATTAGAAAAATTGATGCCTGCACTCTAGCTCTGTTATGATGCCTGTCAACTGTCTGTCTGGCTGTTATCACTTAATTAGGTGAGGGCGGTCAAGCGGCGAGGGCAAGGGCGGCATTAGAGGCAGATAAGAAATTCCATTCAAGATCTCTGGACTAAAAGAAGTGCGACATTCCAGAACCACACTGAGGGGATTATCACCTTGGCGTGTCAAATGGTCATTGCCAGGCCACAATGTACACACGTTTTTTTGTTGGAATTCCTTTAAAATGCCTAACATTTTGCTAAAATTTGGTTCAACAGGCACATCGAACATAACAGTAAACAAAATAAAACTATACATCTAGTATTTATTGATTTTAGACAAGATTAGCAGAATCGACTTAATGTATCAGAAAACCAAATGTACACCACCACACTCCCAGACACATGTGCTTGCTCAGTGGGTCTGCCTGGATGAGATAGAAAGAGAGAGGACAGGGAGGAATGGGAGAGAGAGAGAAACAGTGAGAGAGAGGAGGATGTTATCTGTTATCACCTAATTAGTGTCAAGAAGAGAGCAACTGAAGGGCTACATGGGTCAGATTTTCAGAAAATGTACAATTCGCCTTCACAAATCCTGTCAACTAACCCAAATTTCAGACGAAAATAAAGTTCAAAATACAGTCCAATCTAACCGAACAGATTGCTAGAATCAATGCAATGCCGAATATACTCGAATTTACCTATAATTTACCAAATTGCAGCCTAATTTAGGAGAATTTATTAAATGTGTACAACTGCCAATTGTACATTTTCTGAACGCCGATAGGAGTAACTAACAGCCCACCAGCACCATGTGTGTAGCGGGGGGGGGGGGGGGGTCGTTTCTGTCTCATCGTATATATTTCATTAAGAATTGCATCGGGAGCACGTCGTCGGGTAGCAAGAAAAGCTAGTGATATAAGGAAAAAGGGTTGATTGGCGACGACGATGGCAAAGTGGTGTGTCGGCAAGATGTGCCCAGACATAAACTGTATGGTTATGAAGTTTGTGGAAATGTGTTTGAAACCTGAGTGCTGCTGATGGGGCCGGTCGGGGACCGCTGTCAGCCGCGACTTTCATGTGGTTTCTACTTCTGCATGCAACTGCAATCTACCGTCATAAAGCAACAAATGGAGAAACCTAAGCCTTGAAGGAACAGGCTTCCCAAGTATACATTTTCTATTAATGGGAGTTAACAACGTTTAGAGCCTAAGGGATGCGTTGAGTCGAGGCGTTATTTTGCATGTTAGAAGCTCTAATGCGGCGAATCCTAGCGGTGGAGTGGAGAGGGGCAGTGGCGTTATCAGAGGGGGCGGTGAGGGGCGGTCAAGCGCGCCGGGAGGGGGCGGTCAAGTGGCGGGAGGGGGTGGTCAATAAGGCCGGGAGAAGGCAGGGATTATCAGGATTATCAACATTCCATCTTAGATTGAGATATATAGAAGATCAAAGGAAAGTGCCTGTTTTTGAAACAACACCTTTAAATTTGAAAAGGAAAAAATTAATTTAAATTTCCGAAAATTAGACCAAAAGGTGGCGCTTTGGTTATATTGACTGCATGGAAATTTAGAGGATTATAGGACAAATCATGCGGCTATAAATAGGGGGGTCTCTTATCTACAGGAATGTCATTAGTAACCCGATCTGCCGACCGTTTTGTCCGTATACCATAGTAAATCTAAGAAAGCTCTTCGAGCTTAATTAGTGCCATAAAAGGGGACAAATTCTAACCTATGCCAAAATGTAGAGTGAATTGTGATTTGATCCAGATGAGTAGCAGTCCTGGTGCTTACTAGCAAAGTACCTGTCCTCCCTCTCCCTGCCTTTCCTCCTCCTCTCTTCCTGTCCCTACACCAATGACCTTACACTACCCCTCCCCTATCCCTTGCCCACTCTCCCCCTCTGTATCCGCTTCTCCCTGTCCCTATCTGATTTCCCCCACCCTCTCCCTCTGCTTCTTTCATTTGGACCCTCCCCTCTTTTCTCTATCCTCTCCTACCTCTCCCTATCTGATTCCCCCACCCTCTCCCTCCGCATCTTTGCTCTCCCCCTCTCCCTCTTCTCTTTTTCCTTGCTCTCCCCTTCCCCGTCTGATTTCTTTCTCTCTCCTCCTCTCCCTACCCTTTTTTCCTTCTTTGCCTTCCCCTCTTTTTCTCTTCCTTTCCTCCTCTTCTCTCCCTCCCCCTCGTCTCTCCCATACATACCCTCCCCTTACATATCTGGGTCACATGATCAATTGACTCAAGGGCTCATTCATCATTGCCTCTAGGTCAAATGATCATTGGTTTGACCATACATACTTCCCAGGCTATAAATAGAGTGTGGATATCCCGAAATTTAAAAAAGCTTCCAAATCACATTTTCTTCCCAGATACCTTCACAAACCACCTTTGTAAGGGACAACGGAACTGTACAGAGTAGAAAAAGGACTGAACGGATGACAGATTCCAAGAACATAACTAACAAAAAATTACCGTTTCACGTTTAATATATAGTTAAGGTTAACACAAAGTTACAAATTATACTTTATAAGGTTAACACAAAGTTACAAATTATACTTTATAAGGTTAACACAAAGTTACAAATTATACTTTATAAGGTTAACACAAAGTTACAAATTATACTTTATAAGACAAAAAGGTTAACACAAAGATACAAATTATACTTTATAAGGTTAACACAAAGTTACAAATTATACTTTATAAGACAAAAAGGTTAACACAAAGTTACAAATTATACTTTATAAGGTCAACACAAAGTTACAAATTATACTTTATAAGGTCAACACAAAGTTACAAATTATACTTTATAAGGTCAACACAAAGTTACAAATTATACTTTATAAGGTTACCACAAAGTTACAAATTATACTTTATAAGACAAAAAGGTTAACACAAAGTTACAAATTATACTTTATAAGGTTAACACAAAGTTACAAATTATACTTTATAAGGTCAACACAAAGATACAAATTATACTTTATAAGGTCAACACAAAGTTACAAATTATACTTTATAAGGTCAACACAAAGTTACAAATTATACTGTATAAGGTTAACACAAAGATACAAATTATACTTTATAAGGTCAACACAAAGTTACAAATTATACTTTATAAGGTCAACACAAAGATACAAATTATACTTTATAAGGTTAACACAAAGATACAAATTATACTTTATAAGGTCAACACAAAGTTACAAATTATACTTTATAAGGTCAACACAAAGATACAAATTATACTTTATAAGGTCAACACAAAGATACAAATTATACTTTATAAGGTCAACACAAAGATACAAATTATACTTTATAAGGTCAACACAAAGTTACAAATTATACTTTATAAGGTCAACACAAAGTTACAAATTATACTTTATAAGGTCAACACAAAGTTACAAATTATACTTTATAAGGTTAACACAAAGATACAAATTATACTTTATAAGGTCAACACAAAGTTACAAATTATACTTTATAAGGTTACCACAAAGTTACAAATTATACTTTATAAGACAAAAAGGTTAACACAAAGATACAAATTATACTTTATAAGGTCAACACAAATCAGATCACACCGTGATGTCCTCAACATAATTACAGGTTTAATCCTCAACTTACAGGTAAGTATCGGTTAACTGTAAAATTATACTTTATAAGGTCAACACAAAGATACAAATTATACTTTATAAGGTCAACACAAAGATACAAATTATACTTTATAAGGTCAACACAAAGATACAAATTATACTTCATAAGGTCAACACAAAGTTACAAATTATACTTTATAAGGTCAACACAAAGTTACAAATTATACTTTATAAGGTCAACACAAAGTTACAAATTATACTTTATAAGGTTAACACAAAGATACAAATTATACTTTATAAGGTCAACACAAAGTTACAAATTATACTTTATAAGGTTACCACAAAGTTACAAATTATACTTTATAAGACAAAAAGGTTAACACAAAGATACAAATTATACTTTATAAGACTCATGATTAAGGTTTACACAAAGGTACAAAATGACAGTGAAAGAGTTAATGAATGCAGTTCCTTAAACAACATAAATCTCTCAACCTTGAAAACTTGAATGACATTAGAAAATGATGGACATGTCATCATCTGAGCATAAACAGTAACAGACTGTGAGATTTACTGGAATGAACTGAAGGTGTGAGTTGTGTTACAGTATTATGGAAGTAACAGCTGATGTAAGCAGATGTAGTTCACTGTGTGTGCAGTAGTGAACCTCACACAATGTCTTAACAAGCCTTTCCAGCCAAATGGGTTCTCATGTGGTTCCTTAGGTGTCTAACCTGTGCTGCCCTATAGTCACACTCAGTACATTCATAAGGCTTTTCTCCAGTATGTGTTCTCATGTGTGTCCTTAGGTCTCCAGCCTGTGCTGCCTTATAGTCACACTCAGTACATTTATATGGCTTTTCTCCAGTATGTGTTCTCATGTGTGTCCTTAGGACTCCAGCCTGTGCTGACCTATAGTCACACTCGGTACATTTATATGGCTTTTCTCCAGTATGTGTTCTCATGTGTACCCTCATTTGCACAATCTGTGCAGTACTGTGGTCACACACAGTACATTTATGAGGCTTTTCTCCAGTATGTGTTCTCATGTGATCCCTCAGATGACAAGCCTGTGCTGCCCTATAGTCACACTCAGTGCATTCATAAGGCTTTTCTCCAGTATGAGTTCTCATGTGCAACCTCAGCTCTTCAGCCCGGGATGCCCTAAAATCACACTCAGTACATTTATGAGGCCTTTCTCCAGTATGTGTTCTCATGTGTCTCCTCAGGTGACTAACTTGTGCTGTCCTATAGTCACACTCAGTACATTTATAGGGTTTTTCCCCAGTATGTGTTCTCATATGTGCTCTCAGGCCTCCAGCCTGCGCTGCCCTATAGTTACACTCAGTACATTTATGAGGCTTTTCCCCAGTGTGTGTTCTTGTGTGTCTCCTCAGCGCTCCCGCCTGTGTTGCCCTAAAGTCACACTCAGTACATTTATGAGGCTTTTCTCCAGTATGTATTCTCATGTGTATCCTAAGAGAACAAGCCACCGATGCCCTATAGTCACACTCAGTACATTTATACGGCTTTTCTCCAGTGTGTGTTCTCATGTGTATCATCAGGTGTCCAGCCTCTGCTGCCCTATAGTCACACAGACTACATTTATGAGGCTTTTCCCCAGTGTGTGTTCTCATGTGTATCTTCAGGTCTCCAGCCCGTGCTGCCCTATGGTCACACTCAGTGCATTTATGAGGCTTTTCTCTAGTGTGTGTTCTCATGTGTTCCCTCAGGTGTCCAGCATGTACTGATCTATAGTTACACTCAGTACATTTGTGAGGCCTTTCTCCAGTATGTGTTCTCATGTGTATCCTCAGGTGTCCAGCATCTGCTGCCCTATAGTCACACTCAGTACATTTATAAGGCTTTTCCCCAGTATGTGTTCTCATGTGTATCCTCAGGGCTCCAGCATGTGCTGTCCTATGGTCACACACAGTACATATATGAGGCTTTTCCCCAGTATGTATTCTCATGTGTATCCTCAGGTGTCCAGCATGTGCTGCCCTATAGCCACACACAGTACATTTATAAGGCTTTTCCCCAGTATGTGTTCTCATGTGTCTCCTCAGGTGTCCAGCATGTGCTGCCCTATAGTCACACACAGTACATTTATATGGCTTTTCCCCAGTATGTGTTTTCATGTGTCTCCTCAGGTTACTAGCCGATGCTGCCCTATAGTCACACTCAATACATTTATGTTTCCTCTCAGCACTGTATGTGAGTAAATGTTTCTCTAAACTTCTGCTCTCTGTGAAACCATTAACGCACACACTGCAGTTATGTAGTTTCTCCCCTGTATGAGTCACACTGTGATGCATCATGCCTTCTGACATCAGTAGAGAAGGTACACTAGTCACACTTGTAGCATTTGCTGCCTGTCCTGTCTCCCCTGTATGAGTCACACTGTGATGCATCATGCCTTCTGACATCAGTAGAGAAGGTACACTAGTCACACTTGTAACATTTGCTGCCTGTCCTGTCTCCCCTGTATGAGTCACACTGTGATGCACCATGCCTTCTGACATCAGTAGAGAAGGTGCACTAGTCACACTTGTAACATTTGCTGCCTGTCCTGTCTCCCCTGTATGAGTCACACTGTGATGCACCATGCCTTCTGACATCAGTAGAGAAGGTACACTAGTCACACTTGTAACATTTGCTGCCTGTCCTGTCTCCCCTGTATGAGTCACACTGTGATGCACCATGCCTTCTGACATCAATAGAGAAGGTGCACTAGTCACACTTGTAGCATTTGCTGCCTGTCCTGTCTCCCCTGTATGAGTCACACTGTGATGCACCATGCCTTCTGACATCAGTAGAGAAGGTACACTAGTCACACTTGTAGCATTTGCTGCCTGTCCTGTCTCCCCTGTATGAGTCACACTATGATGCATCTTGCCTTCTGACAAGTAGACACAGTAGAGTAGATGCACAAGTCAACCTGCAAATATATAAAGTCAATCAGTTAAAGGTGCTATTAGAGTGCTAAAGGACTTTATTAATCAATATTCTGCTGCTGTTTTATGTTCATAAAAGAGTTACTCATATAGGACAGGATTTATCAATATTCTGCTGCTGTCATATGTTTACAAAGCGTTACTCATATTATGACTTATAGAACTGGATTCATCAATATTCTGCTGCTGTTATACGTTTATACAAGCATTACTCTCAATATGACTTATAGGACTGAAATAATCAATATTCTGTTGCTGTTTCATGTTCATAAAAGAGTTACTCACATTATGACTTATAGGACTGAATTCATCAATATTCTGCTGCTGTTATATTGAAGAATTCATATAAATTTAGGGTCAGCAGTTGAGCTAGAAATGAATCACCACAACACACAGAGATGTGTGTTTCAAAGCCAGAATCAAACTAAGTAGAAGAGGATCAGTGTTTTACATCAATTTCTTTCCCGCTCTCCCAAAATCCTACCCTGGGCACCTCCATATTGGTAACTTATGACACTGACATGGGCAGTACCACTTCCTGAGCTGAGCTATGTATGGTCATGGTCTAGTGAATCTGTACTAAACAGTCAAAGTGGCCACTTTACTTCAAGGTCAACTTAGCTATAGTGATGCACCCCAAGTTAGGGATGTTGCTGTATTAACCATTTTTTCTAAATCCTTGGATATGAATATGTTTCCTTTGTTCATAAGGATTTTGTCTATTTATTTCACCTCTGGAATGAAGTGTCCATAGAGTTTGTATAGACTCGCTATATGCAAGTGAGCGGGAAGAAACATTTCTCATTCCTCCCTAGGGAAGAAACAGATGACCCAGTTTATCCTTCTGCGTTTTCATTGGCTATTTTGAAAGTAGGGCAGCGTTGTCATACACTCCATACCATGACGTTACGTCGTCTGCTAAGCATTGAAACAGCGGTAGCCGTCATCAATGTCACGACGGCCGTCATAAATTAAAGCGTTAATGGAATCATGCCATGCCCTCGCCGTGTTTCTCTCGCAATAAGTTACCGTACTTAAAAGCAATCTAATATGTCTAAAATCGTTTGGAAGAGGTCAAATAAATCTCAAACTAACCTTAGTGATGTATTTCCGATTGTTCTTCACCTTGTTTCCGGCGGGGGGAATCCCTCCAACTCGGTGAAGAACGATCGGAAATACATCACTGCGGTTAGTTCTACCTATATATTTCAAGTAATAATGACTTTTTATCATTGAATTCGAATTTTGAACCTTATAATGGAATATTTCCCTCCAAATGGTGATCTCTTAATTGTGCAACAGGGATTTTCCCTGTATTCTCTGTAAGAATAAAAGACTGTATCATGCCTGCATATAGTTCAAAATTTGAGTAAAAGGAGATAATTAATTGAAATAGGTTGGCTTCACACAATATGAAAAAGAATTTTTGCAATTGTGCATGTGACAGTTTCAAATACAGACAGCCCTGAATCTCTACTTTTGTTTGATATATCACAGTACCATTTAACACAAAAACTCTTAAAACTAAAAGGGTATAGTCATCAATACAAGAGACATGTCGCTTCAAATCCCACACAACAAGCTCAAGGAGATCAGAAACGAAGTAAAAGAGTTCAGAAAGAGAAATACTACCATGAGAAAGAAACTTCAATCAGTCATAGGTAAAATATTACATCTGTCTAAATGTATACCCACGGACAAGATCTTTGTCAGGCGCCTCCTCGAGGCCCTCCGTGACAACAAGAGACAGTACATGTATGTGACGGAGCCCAGTGACGGAGCCCATGAAGAAGGACCTAGCCTGGATCATTGCATGTGTAAAAGGGTGGAACGGTATCAGCATCATACCCAGCAGACTTGTCACAAAGATAACATATATCACAATGGTAGGAGATACTCCAGCCACAACAGACGGTACACATCAGACAAAGTGCCAGCACACGGGAAGTCTTGAATAAAAGCAAGACCCTCTGGCAAGAGCAGCTCTGGACCTCATCAATACACTCAAAGACGAGGCTGACCATGCGAAAACCACAAAGATAATAACAGATAACAGTAACAGTGCAAACCTCCTGGCCCAAGGATCAAGAAGGGAATGTGATATGCACGGACCCAGGTTATTATGACTAATACAAGCCATGAAATACCTAAGGTTTACGTTTAGAGTAGAGAAAGATAAAGACCTCACAGCTATGATAAACAGCAATGAGCCTTTGTAATTGGTATAAAAGATTTATTGTGGGCATACAGAGCAACAAGGTGAGACAAAAGCTACTTGAAATGCACACTTTAACATTAAAGAAAGCCATCCATGTAACACAGCAGAGAATAAAGTTACTGAACCCAGAGGAGGACACTACTGTGAGTTATGTAAAAGACCGCCACAGATATGAGCAAGGCAATGCACAGAGCCAGGGTGCAGCATCTGCCACTGGAGGCAAGGATAAACAACAGTCGAGCAAGGATAAAGAATCTGAATCGTTTGACTGTATGAGGTGTAACAGGAGGCATGGTAAGAAGGAATGTCCTGCTTATCATGTTAGATGCAAGAAATGCCAAAGGAAGGGACACTCACGGAATGCTGCAAGACAAAACCAGTGAGCTATGTATTAACACAAGAACAGTACGAAACGGAGAGCTCAGATGAGGAGACTGGCTTCGTCGGGGCAGTGAAGGTGAGACACATAAAAATATCACAACACTGTAAATGGACCCACCCCCTACAAATCGGTAATCAAATAGTACCTGCTTGACTAGACACAGGAGCGGGGGCAGATTTGTTCAATGTAAAGGACTTTCAAAGGCTAGAAAGAAAGTCAAAACTCCGCTCGGCAGGAATAAAACTGTCAGACTACAATGACAGAGAAATACAAACATTAGGATCATGTCTAATTCCTGTAAAAATAAAGGGAAAACCCTCTCATGTGAACTTTGTAGTAGTAAAAAATGGCCCCACCTTGTTAGGGGTAGACACATGTGAGAGGTTGGACTTAGTTAGGCGGGTTAATGTGAATGTGATAAACTTTGAACTCTCTAAGGAGCAGGAAATAACGGTTACGAAATGTCTGCTTCCAGAAGCTAAGCTTTCAATGACCTCCATTTCTTTCACCTACAACATCAGATTAAAAGAGGGCGCCACACCTACCATCAAGGCAGCCAGAAGAATACTGGTGGCACTGAAACAGCCATTAAAAGAGGAGTTACAAAGGATGGAACAACTAGGAGTAATACACAGACAGGAACAACCAACAGAGTGGGTAAACAAGATGGTAGTGGTGAGGAAACCTAGTGGCAAACTGAGGATATGTCTAGACCCGAGGGACCTAAATAAAGTCATCTTGCGGGAGCACCAACTATTAGCAACAAGAGAGGAGATATTTGACGAGATCAAAAACGCCATGGTGTTCTCCAAACTAGACTGCTTGCAAGCCTTTTGGCAAGTAAAACTGTCCAACATGAGCAAGCCCCTCACTACCTTCAACACCCCTTATGGGAGATTCGCATATGACAGGTTACCCTATGGTCTATGCTCGGCCCCTGAGATCTTGCACCTCTACATGGAAATGATGTTTGAGGGCCTGGACGGAGTGAGAGAATACATGGATGATGTCCTGTGCTGGGGCAAAGACAAAGAGGAGCACGAGACCAGGCTTCAGATGGTAAAACAGAGAATAAAGACCTACAATCTCTCCATGAATTGGAGTAAATGCGAACTTGAGAGAGAAGAAATTACATTCATAGGGGAAAAGCTGTCAAGAAATGGCATCCAACCAGATCCAACTAAAGTAACCGCAGTGATGGCTATGAGGACCCCTGAGAATAACGGAGACATACAAAAAGTCTTGGGAATGGTGAATTACGTGGGGAGGTTTGTGGAGAATCTCAGCAAGAACAGCCAACATGAGGGCCTTGTTGTGCAAAAAGAATGCGTGGCAATGGCATCAAGAGCATCAAAAGGAATGGGAGGATATAAAAGTGGTTCTCTCCAACCATCTGGTACTTGCATACTATGACGAGACAAGACCAACATGTGTCTCCTTGGATGTGTCAAAATCTGGATTAGGTTCGGAAGCGGAACGCTATGCACAGATAGAAAAAGAGACTCTAGGATTGATGCACAGATGTGAGAGGTTCAACTTTATATATAAATATATAATGGGAATAAAAGACCTCACCTTAGAAACTAATCACAAGCCGCTTATACATCTTGTACATAAGCCAGTGGGGGAAATGACACCGCGCATCCAGAGAATGATGTTACATTTGTATAGATATTCATTCAAAATTACATGGACACCTGGGAGTCAGTTGTACATAGCAGACACACTCTCCATGACCAACCGGGTAGGCAGTCAGTCACCAGACAAGCTACAACTAAAAACTGAAAAAATGATAGAAGCACAGGTATGACTGGTACAAGAAATCATGCCGGTCTCAGCATGTCAGCTAGATCGAATTAGAGAAGAAACAGCTAAGGATCCCATACTACAGGCACTGATAGGGTGTGTAATGGGAGACTGGCGACATTGGCAAGTGCTCTGCCTACGCCCCGTTTAGGGAAGTAATCTTCATAATCATTGGACTGTTGCTGAAAGGGGATCGCATAATTATACCCACTTCAATGAGATTTGAAATGCTAAACAGACTAGACCAGGGCCATCTAGGGGCAGAAAAAGAGAAAAGGATGGCTAGGGAAGTAGTGTATTGGCCAAACATGAACCAAGATATAGATCAGAAAGTGCACTCATGTTCAATGTGTACTAAGTACAGGCCCGCCCAAAGAAAGGAGAAGCTAGTGGTTAACTAGGATTTCACAAATGCAGCACCCTGGGAAATGGTGGGCATGGATTTGTTTACATGGCAAGGAAGTGAATATCTCTTGGTAATAGATTATTACAGCAACTATCCAGAGATAGCTAAGCTTAAAAGCACAACGGCGGAGGCTGTCATTACACATGTGAAGAGCATTTTCGCTCGACATGGCATCCCGAGGATTGTAGTGAGTGATAATGGCCCCCAGTTTGCCTGTGTGCTATTTAAAGTGTTTGTGAAAGAATACGGATGTGTGCACAGAATATCAAGTCCCCGCTACCCACAGGCCAATGGGAAGGCTGAGAAGGGCGTGGGTACGGTGAAAAATGTGTTAAATAGGTGTAAAGAAAACAGGGAGGACCCATACTTAGGCCTACTGGCGTTAAGAATGGCCCCCAGAGAAGGTAAGCCTTCCCCTGCAGAGGCACTCATGGGCCGAAAGTTATTAGGGACTTTAGCAAAATGAAACAGAAGCCAAAAGCAGTGAATCAACAAGTGTCACCAAGTGAGAATCAATATGAACATCCACATCTACACACAGGAGAAACTGTAAGATTAAATCTCGGTGAGAACAACTGGGGCACAAAAGGAGTAGTTCTCAAAAACGTGGCTCCACGCTCTTATGAGGTGCTCGCCGAGAACAGCAGGAAGTACAGGAGGAACAGAAAGGACATATTGAGGCCCCGATACAGAGAAGAAGTGGAGATCCTAGACGATAATATAGGTCTCAACATAGCACAGGACTATACAGGGAAAATGAACCGTCAAGAGCACAGTAGTGAGGAACAGAATGACACTAGAGACTTGAACCAGAAAGGCACACACACCGAAAAGGACAATGTAAACATAGCAGGGGCAGTGTGCAAATACACGCTTACTCCAACTCCAAAAAGAACATCGGGTCGAATTAGAAAACCAGTTGACAGACTCAACCTGTAAATGAAACATAGTTATCCACCTTTGTCATTGTTATCTTTCAGAGGGATGTGACTGGACTCCCCACGACTACCGCTTCTGTAAGAAGCTTGCCAACGGCAGAATCCGAAGAAAAAGAGCAGTCGAACCCGTTATCACGGTCAAACGCCTATATACCTAGAATGACATTTATAGCTGTCTCTGCCCACAAAACACATGCCTATTGAGCTTATTCTCCGTGCTCACTCCTACCTATATTATTAAGCAACGTTATTAGGTAGTGATTACTAGAACAATATTGTCTAGAAAAGAAGATATAATCCCATTTACCACCACCGAGTCATGAAATATGATTTGAATCGATCGCCGATGCCGCGATTTAGTTCCGAGACAAGCCGCTACGGCGGTACCGTATGTCCATGTTTACATGAACCTGCACTCAGGCATGAATGTCCCATACACACGACGCCAGTGGCGGTGTGTGTATGGGTAGGACAGGGCTGGGTAGCAGCCGGGGGGTGGGGTGGTGGGAAGCATTGAAAATGAGAAAAAGATTCCATACTTATATAATACAAGTACATAGCCTAAGACACCACAACCACATTAATCTCGCGGTAATACTCTGGACCAAAAGCGCCCAACAGATGGCAGCACTAGTTGCCGTCTCGGGAACTCTCCTGAGATTTTGCGCAGGCGCGCCAGACCCACAGGGTCGGGACAAGGTAGGAGAGAGCTTGCCGGCATATTGCATCTAACTTTTAAAAAACCCATGTGACGAGCTATTCCAGTCACGGAATCAGCATGCCCTTCCTATGATACTACTGCTCATATAAAGCCGTTGTCAACATAGCTGTAGAATCAACGATTTCGGACACATTCCACCACTACGCATGGTTTGGCCCTACTCATATCACTAGCAAAGTTCAACCTCTCTGCTACTACCAATTCCGTAGCTCAGCGGCTAGAGCACTGGACTGTAGAGGAGAGGGTTGGTGGTTCGAACCCCGGTCAATTCTTTATGTTATTTTTTTTATCTCTAGGTCACGTAGATGCTATGTCATTCTACGCGACAGGTAGGGCGGGTGGGTTTGATGAGTTGTGGTGATGGGAAAGGCAGGAGAAACAAAATATCCATATAATGCTTTAACCTGTGCCAACAATAAATACAAAAACGGCCTAAACATGTCTAAATTTACATTCGCAAGGCGCCGACTAGCAGCTGCCACTCACTGGATAACCAGTGGTCGAGCCATTGGATCTTACATAAGATCGGCGGCAGACATGGCCAGGCAAAACACTTGACAACCCTTCTTTCTGAGCAGCAACAAAACGTTTAGTGGCCTAATCTCCCGGCTTTTAGTGAAGTGGTGGGACGGTGGGGACATAGGCCTATCAATGCTCTTATAAGCTTAGCTTTTACCAATTACCTCAACTATACGTCTTTAATATTGGAAACAAATAGGAAATCCTAGCGGCTATACTCTGGACTCTCCCACGACCACCGCTTTTTTTTTAAAAAGCCGCCACCGGCTACTCACTAAAATTAGACCAGGCGTACCCGTTATCACGGTCGTACGCACATAGTAGAAGAAAAGGGAATTGCTGCTGTCTCTGCCAAACAAATACATGCTTATTCAGCTTAGTATCCACGCTCACTCCGACCGTATATTAGTAAGCAACGATATTAGCTAGTGATTACTGGAACAATATTGCCTATATTCAACGATAGGGTCAGGTATAGCTCGAAAGATCCCGTCGGGAAGATTCGAATTGACGGCCATTGCCGCGAAATATATCAACAAGCGCCGAAAAAGGTGCTTCCCAATACCGCCGCTAGTGCCACTGCATAGGCCTACACGGCCGCTGCTCAGTGCCTACTGATATATTTAAAGGGCGGGTGGCGTTGACGTTCACAGCACGTTGTGGTGTGTACGTCGACGGTATTTAACACTAAATCAAATGGATATTGTAGGTAGGAGGGATATACAGAGTGTGTGTGTGTGGGGGGGGGGGGGGGGGGGGACAATCCTTTATTTTTGAATATAAAAACCATCTAAAAGCCTTCAGATCTGGTGAAATATTATATCCAATTTACTTCCTACAAATAAATACCTTGTGCGGTTACTTTCTGGACAGTGACGCCACCTAGCCGTATTGACTTGTACCAACAGATAAACAGCTCGGATAATAAAGTAGCAGCTCGGCTAGTTGTAGAATACAACACCTACCAATCATTCTATATAACGCTCCCATAGACGATGCTTGATGGTCCCATAACTTCTATACACATACAAACTACTTCCCGAATTTATGGCCTACCTTTCAGCAATGATAAAACTTTCTTTAGTCTTTATTGCCCTATAGTTATTGGTATGGAGATGTACCCAACATGCCCGGGCCAACATGCCCAGGTTTCAACCTAACTACGGCACGGCTGGAACACTCGTTGTTTAGTATATTAAACATTACACACCACATGTCTGCTTTGGGGAGCAATGTCTGAGACTTGGGGATGGCGGACAAGGCAGCGAAAATGGGAATGTGCATAAGACCGATACCTTGCTGACGTCACGCATATTTAATGAGGCCATGCGCGCGCACGATGGCAGCAAGAGGGAAAATACAAACAACGCTGGTTGCATGTGTGTGTATGCCGTAGACACAAAGCCCCGCACGTTTCTATGCATTTTGGAGCTTTTTATTAACTAATGAGTTTATCTCTTGGGCTATACAGTATCATATGGGTGTAAAGCATATAGAGAATAAATCCGTTTACTTCTTTAGAACGTTTTATGAACAGAATAATGAGGAAATCAGCATGGACCACAGCGACCTATGCATGTGTGTTGCCTGTTCAGGAATGTTATGAATCATATGATATTGTCGAACAGGGGATTTATAACATCGGCCTGTACAAAAGATACCATAGGAGATAACTTATATTTTTACTTTCGGATATTAGCTAGACGTTTTACCAACCAGGGACAAAGTGACATTAGATGCATTGAACTAAAGAAGACATGCATATGTGTGCGCTGACACATGGAAGGCTCTATGCCTATGGAGTGGGTGTCGACGGCATCGATGGGAGGTAGTGCCTGCCGCGACCAACTCACCCTTTGCCGTGGAGATGCTGTCTGCCCACCCAGCCAAGCCACCCTGGGCCGTAGAGCATACACACAGCTCTTTCATGGCGAATCTTTGTTACCCTAGATGTTATCTATTCTTTAATAATCCAGTGAGACTTCATATGGCCCGTAACTATAATATTTAAATGGATTGTAAGAGTTAGGTAAAGGTGCATAGATGCAACTGTGTGTATGCGGCCAGGGCTGCGTTGGTCACGGGGCAGGGACTACCTACCCCAAAGGGGCACTGAGAACCAAAGTGGGTTCCCATGCTTGCTCCCCAACTAAGAAAAACGGCTCCTTTTCAAGGACTTTTCCCTCAGATTAGTTGGCCTAACCTTTTTCTATAAAAAACGAGATTTTGCCATACTAAAAGGACCCCTTTTTAGAAAACCCTTTCTCCTTGAAATTGGGAATGAGCATGGGAACCCACTTTGGTTCTCAGTGCCCCTCACCGAGTACCTGCTTCCCTCTGACACAGCCACTGGCCAGTGCAGGCATATACACACATGTATGTTACCCCCATTTGTCAGCATATCTTGACTTGAATAATCTCACTTTGTATCTGGCTGGTTAAACGTCTAATATCCCAAAGTAATACTATAACTTATCTCCATTGGTATATGGAATTAAATCATATGTACATGCCTTTATAATCACTGTTATAGCCATCCAAACTTAAGTATCCCCCTTTGTTTTGGATGGCGTCCATACTGGGTTGTTGCACAACTAGAGATGAATAACTGTGGAGGCTTCAAACTAAGCCATTTCTTTAAATAAAATGCCCTTAATTTCTTATGTTTTAGAAAAGGGGTATGTCAATATTTCCCTCGATTCAAGTTTTTGTCTAGATGTGTCGTTTTCCATATTTCCCTTAGCAAAGTGCACGGTAATGACGGCCGTGTGTACTCGGCCATTCCTCCATGCTGTTGACCTATTTACCCAACAGGTCCTTCTGCCTCCCTGGTGCGCGCACATCGGTACAAATCAAGATGTGTTAGTCAACACCGAAAACGGTCTATACTGATACCGCAGTCGCAGAAGTTTAGTCTTAAATTAGGCTACAGTTTCAGTAGAAATACACCAAACTGAGCGGGACTAGAGGTTGGTGGCGGACATAAACACAGTGTAATATAACATGTGCAGCACATATACCAACCTTAAAGTGCAGTCTAACAACGATGTAGATATTACAGGATTCCTGTCTGTTGCAGCTTTTATTCAGTATTTGGCGCTAACCCGCACACGGTAGAAGTAAATGGCAAAAGACAACACTAGCTACACGAAACCGTTGCATCGTGAGGCGAGGAGTTATTTGTACCTCCAGTATTCCTCACCAGGTGACAGCATATCGTTTTTCCCGCGCTACAGCTCTCACCACTACAAGATTTCCTGTATAGTTTAAACTAGTTAGCGCTAGTCTAACTCTAGTATGGGAGACGGCCGTTCTACCCATGATCATTGAGTAGAGACAGGTTCGACTGACTAAGTTTAAACTAGCACGACAGCCCAAATATTAGAGCAAAATCCCAACTATTTCACACCTGTCGTTGTTGGATCCAGGTTAGACTGGTCAGCATAAATCAGGAAGCTTCTGACACAGAAGAATGGCCCAGCAAGCACTCTTATGTTTATTGATTAAATAAATGTTAAATTTGGCTATTCAATTAATAGGCCTAGCTACAGCTATTCTCATCAGATTGAAAGATTACTTCGAGAGGATGTGACTAACCAGAAAATGGCTTATGCTTGAAACGACGGATGTTATGCTTATAAAATAGAATATTCATTCTCGATTTCCTCTCATACATAGGATTTTTTTCTGTTATAAAGATAATTTTTGCCTTGTCTCAATTGTTGAAAAAGATGATGAATAAATGATGTATCAATGGCCACTGATCTAGATGTAATATTACCGATATATTAATCATGTGACCTTCATGTAATAAAAATAGATTTGTAAAAACAAAACAAAATATATTTCAGGCCCTAATTCCACTAGCCCCATCTCATATGAGTAAATATGAATGTTTCAAGGTAGGTTAACCCTGAAAAAATCAATCTAGACTTTTATTTGTTGACATACCTCCATGCTTGCAGGTCTGCACTGACTGAATCACAACAAAAACAGCCCAATATTCGAAACCCTGTAAAATCTTCTAAACTTCGTAAAGATCAGTCTTTATTTCTATCATGTATTCACAAATCACTCTGGCAACCCTCCTGATGTGTTGCTTGAATCTCCTCCATGATCCCATCAGTAAATTAGCCATGAGACCCACATGTGGCATGTGTTCATTTTTTCTTTGGTTTTAGATTAGATTAGATTTTAGATTGGTTTTAGGATGGCTCTGTCGAGAGTCTTTGGTTGTGCCCCTCCATATCCGAAACACAGATCAGATAAAAAAAACAGGATCATAAGAACATAAATCAAGGCTAATCAAAGGATTTTCTTAAATATAGGGATTGAGAGCCTATTTTATTATAAAAGGGTTTGACTAGCCATAAATACATAGTCTACCAACATATTTATTATTTTCTTCTTCTTTTTTTTTAAATCTTTTATTCGAACATAAACTGCCTTCTGGGCCTCTACAATGCTAAACATAGGTGTAAATATAGCTTCAATGGCTCGATGTACTCTGGGGTGTTTAGCCTAGCTATGGACCATTTTCCATATAATGGTCGTTGAACAAACTAAGCAACGCAGGTAGTGACTTGAGCTGGCGAGATAAACTCCTTCATTAAATAAGCAAAGAAATTTTTTACCAAGGCGAACTGACCCAATGTCGACCGCTGCAGCAAGTGACCAGGGAAGGTGCACTGGCGCAGTCACTGGTGCGGTCCCACTAGGTGGCAGTACAGCAACGAGTGATTATACACATATTCCCCAGGTGGGTAATATGAACATATTATTTTCTTAGGTTCTTTTGAATTTTCCTTCGTGGAGCTTCTTCGGAGCATTATAAATGTGAAAAGATCTTTCTAATACTCCCAACAATTAGTGAAGAGCTCTCACATAAAACAACCCAGAGGATCTTGTAATTGAGAAATCAAGGGGCAGTGTTTTTCGAATCGATAAAATCGTCTGATTGTGAAGATAAAGAAGCTATCTGTAGATCATTAACATTTTTATTAAATGTAGAGATGGAAATTTTATAGTGAAAGGTTTTGACTTGTTTATACATCCCTGTAGAAAAAGACCCACAGTCCTTTAACCTACAAATCAAACACACTGTGATTATTATACAATACACTATGGAATAAGCTATCCGACAGCATCCAACTGATAAATAATAAGAAAGCCTTTCAAAAATATATTAGACAAGTGTACAGTACTGAATATGATCAGTACCTAAGTGAACCGACCGACCATGGTCAAGAATAAACTTGAATGTTGAATTACATAGATGTACTTATACTAATGGTATTCCTTCTTCCACACATTAACATCAGAAAGAAATCACCGTTGTTTAATTATCTGGCCATAAACTAAATCTTTTATTCATCAAAAGAATTACACACTGACAAAATTTGTCGACCTATTTAATAGCTATAGGTTGACAGATTCTGGGAGTGTCCCAGCTCTTCCAGCCTGGGATTTCCTAGTGAGAAAACCAATACATAATAAGGTGGAAATGAAAATGACTGTATGGGTCAGATTTTCAGAAAATGTACAATTGGCAGCTGTAGACATTTAGTCAATTCTGCTAAATAAGGCTGCAACTTGGTCAATACTAGGTAAATTCGTGTACATTCAGCATTGCATTGATTCTAGCAATCTGTTCGGTTAGGTTGAACTGTATTTTGAGCTTTATTTTCGTCTGAAATTTGGGTTATTTGAGAAGATTGGTGAAGGCCAATTGTACATTTTCTGAAAATCTGACCCGTATGATATTATATGATCTACTATATGAACTGATGTGTATACTACTGTATGACATTATATGATCTTTACTATACCTCGATGTACTAGGAAGAGTAGCAGGGCGCTACGAAAAACACCCCTGGGGTGAGCGTGTTTAAAATTGTAATTAAAAGCCTGAATAAAATTATGTTCCAAAAAAAAAATATGAACTGATGTGTATAGTGTGTTATAGAACTCCATTACTGCAATTCATTAAACCTTTTATATGGCTCTGTTATTGCATTTTTTATTTTTTATAAATAATAAAATATCAAAAGAAGTTAAACTTAGGGATGAACATTTATAAACAACTTGAATAAAGTAGTAAAAATTAACTTGTAAACTTCAGGATTTTATGCATAAAACTGGTTTATTCATATCAGGTGACAATTATCAAATGGTACACACAAATACAAAATGACATTTAAAGAATAAATAAAAATATAGTTCCTTAAACAACATCAATCTGTCAACCTGGAACATAGCAAATCAAAGACAAACAACCAATTATGTAACATAATGTGAAAACATTAAATTCATTTTTGTAATTAATTTCTAAATTAACAACTAGCAAATTAAATAACTAGATATCACTGATGAACTACGATTCCAATGCCGACCACTACAGACTAGGCCTAAACAAATACGCTCCCACTTCTACACCAAACTTACATGTACCCGCCTATCTGGAACATGAACAACGCATGATCAACCAAAACATCAGATCAACAATCGACCAACTACACCAGCTCAATGCCACGCCCACCATGGACGAGCCAGCCGCCACCACCACCGCCGTCTTACCAACCACCACCAACACCACACCGGCTGCCACCAACTCAACAGTGTCTTCCTCCAACTCGGACTATGTCTAACAAACAGACGCCTCAACAACCACCGAGGATTTAATAACATTAATTGATAACAGCTCACAGACCCCAGCTAAGTATCTTACCGGTAGGGCACTGCTGACCCCGCACAACTACCGGGTATCTAGAGCAGTCCTAAGGGGCATTTCCCACATATTGAACGAACTTGACACCAACCTCGCCAATGACTTCTGCTATTTAGTCAATATGAAGGACTAAAAGCTGTCTGACCTATCTGTTAAAAGTGCGAACTCTTAAAGCCGAGACAAAGATCGGGCCCCTGCTGACATTACTAATTTTTTTAAAAATCGTTGAAAACATAAACACTGGTTATAATTACTGAAACTTCGAAATATGTGAAAAAATTTTAGAAACTAAATATCCAAAGGTTAATTATCAAAGAAGAACATGATATTTGACAATTCATGAATTTTATACGGGACTAATATATTGAGACAATAAGTATCCATGCTAACTTTGTATGTGTATAAAGGTATCCCATAATACATTGCAATCAGTATGACACCTATATAAGAACTCATCCCCCCAGAACCAAGCATTATTGTATACGGCACCCCTGAAGAAGGTGCAAAGAGCACCAAACGTTGGGCATAATGTATTATCTCAGGAGACCATGTTTATATTCTACCAGTAATTAGAACTGATGTAGGGGTGAACTAAACTATATAGTAATTAGAACTGATGTAGGGGTGGACTAAACTATATAGTAATTAGAACTCATGTAGGGGTGGACTAAACTATATAGTAATTAGAACTCATGTAGGGGTGGACTAAACTATATAGTAATTAGAACTCATGTAGGGGTGGACTAAACTATATAGTAATTAGAACTCATGTAGGGGTGGACTAAACTATACAGTAATTAGAACTCATGTAGGGGTGGACTAAATTATACAGTAATTAGAACTGATGTAGTAGTGGACTAAATTATACAGTAATTAGAACTCATGTAGGGGTGGACAAAATTATACAGTAATTAGAACTGATGTAGGGGTGGACTAAATTATACAGTAATTAGAACTGATGTAGGGGTGGACTAAATTATACAGTAATTAGAACTCATGTAGGGGTGGACTAAATTATACAGTAATTAGAACTCATGTAGGGGTGGACTAAACTATACAGTAATTAGAACTGATGTAGGGGTGGACTAAATTATACAGTAATTAGAACTCATGAATGGGTGGACTAAATTATACAGTAATTAGAACTCATGTAGGGGTGGACTAAATTATACAGTAATTAGAACTCATGTAGGGGTGGACTAAATTATACAGTAATTAGAACTCATGTAGGGGTGGACAAAATTATACAGTAATTAGAACTCATGTAGGGGTGGACTAAATTATACAGTAATTAGAACTCATGTAGGGGTGGACTAAATTATACAGTAATTAGAACTGATGTAGGGGTGGACAAAATTATACAGTAATTAGAACTGATGTAGGGGTGGACTAAATTATACAGTAATTAGAACTCATGTAGGGGTGGACTAAATTATACAGTAATTAGAACTCATGTAGGGATGGACTAAATTATACAGTAACTAGAACTCATGTAGGGGTGGACTAAATTATACAGTAACTAGAACTCATGTAGGGGTGGACTAAATTATACAGTAATTAGAACTCATGTAGGGATGGACTAAATTATACAGTAATTAGAACTGATGTAAGGATGGACTAAATTATACGGTAATTAGAACTCATGTAGAGGTGGATTAAATTATACAGTAATTAGAACTCATGTAGGAATGGACTAAATTATACAGTAATTAGAACTCATGTAGGGGTGGACAAAATTATACAGTAATTAGAACTCATGTAGGGGTGGACTAAATTATACAGTAATTAGAACTCATGTAAGGATGGACTAAATTATACGGTAATTAGAACTCATGTAGGGATGGACTAAATTATACAGTTTTTAGAACTCATGTAGGGGTGGACTAAATTATACAGTAATTAGAACTCATGTAGGGGTGGACTAAATTATACAGTAATTAGAACTCATGTAGGGGTGGACTAAATTATACAGTAATTAGAACTCATGTAGACATGGACTAAATTATACAGTAATTAGAACTCATGTAGGGATGGACTAAATTATACAGTAATTAGAACTCATGTAGGTGTGGACTAAATTATACAGTAATTAGAACTCATGTAGACATGGACTAAATTATACAGTAATTAGAACTCATGTAGGGATGGACTAAATTATACAGTTATTAAAACTCATGTAGGGGTGGACTAAATTATACAGTATTTAGAACTCATGTAGGGGTGGACTAAATTATACAGTAATTAGAACTCATGTAGGGATGGACTAAATTATACAGTAATTAGAACTCATGTAGGTGTGGACTAAATTATACAGTAATTAGAACTCATGTAGACATGGACTAAATTATACAGTAATTAGAACTCATGTAGGGATGGACTAAATTATACAGTAATTAGAACTCATGTAGGGGTGGACTAAATTATACAGTAATTAGAACTCATGTAGGGGTGGACTAAATTATACAGTAATTAGAACTCATGTAGACATGGACTAAATTATACAGTAATTAGAACTCATGTAGGGATGGACTAAATTATACAGTAATTAGAACTCATGTAGGGGTGGACTAAATTATACAGTAATTAGAACTCATGTAGACATGGACTAAATTATACAGTAATTAGAACTCATGTAGGGATGGACTAAATTATACAGTAATTAGAACTCATGTAGGTGTGGACTAAATTATACAGTAACTAGAACTCATGTAGGGATGGACTAAATTATACAGTAATTAGAACTCATGTAGGGATGGACTAAATTATACAGTAACTAGAACTCATGTAGCGGTGGACTAAATTATACAGTAATTAGAACTCATGTAGGTGTGGACTAAATTATACAGTAATTAGAACTCATGTAGACATGGACTAAATTATACAGTAATTAGAACTCATGTAGGGATGGACTAAATTATACAGTAACTAGAACTCATGTAGGGGTGGACTAAATTATACAGTAATTAGAACTCATGTAGGGATGGACTAAATTATACAGTAACTAGAACTCATGTAGCGGTGGACTAAATTATACAGTAATTAGAACTCATGTAGGGATGGACTAAATTATACAGTAACTAGAACTCATGTAGGGGTGGACTAAATTATACAGTAATTAGAACTCATGTAGGGGTGGACTAAATTATACAGTAATTAGAACTCATGTAGGGATGGACTAAATTATACAGTAACTAGAACTCATGTAGCGGTGGACTAAATTATACAGTAATTAGAACTCATGTAGGGATGGACTAAATTATACAGTAACTAGAACTCATGTAGGGGTGGACTAAATTATACAGTAATTAGAACTCATGTAGGGGTGGACTAAATTATACAGTAATTAGAACTCATGTAGGGGTGGACTAAATTATACAGTAACTAGAACTCATGTAGGGGTGGACTAAATTATACAGTAACTAGAACTTATGTAGGGGCGAACTAAATAGTTTTTATAACCAGGAGTAAAAGTTACTTCATGTACTTTTACAAAATGTAATCACATTACAAAATGTAATCACTGAGGATGAAACAATAATGTAAAGTAACTGTAAGGTAGAGTTTCCTGACTGAAGCTTTGTTACAATGTGAGAAACACATGTTTGCAGTAGTAAACGTCACACTGTGTATTATGAAGCATTTCCAGCCAAATGTGTTCTCATGTGTTTCCTTAGGGTACCATAATGTCTTCATAAGGTGACAAGCCACGGCTAGTTACACAAGTAAGCCCTAAATGAATAAAAATAAAAGTACATTTTATGTGATTATTCGCCATTGTGTGTTTTCATGTGTTTCCTCAAGGCTCTGGAGTCTGCTGCCATAAAGTCACACACAATACATTTATGAACCTTTTCTCCAGTGTGTGTCCTCATGTGACTCCTTAGGTAATGAGGGCGTGCTGTCCTATAGTCACACACAGTACATTTATGAGGCTTTTCTCCAGTATGTGTTGTCATGTGATATGTTAGGGCTCCAGCATGTGCTGCCCTATAGTCACACACAGTACATTTATGAGGCTTTTCCCCAGTATGTGTTCTCATGTGAGTCCTCAGGGTTCCAGCCAATGCTGCCCTATAATCACACACAGTACATTTAAGAGGCTTTTCTCCAGTATGTGTTCTCATGTGATACCTCAGGGGTGTAGGCTGGGCTGCCCTATAGTCACACACAGTACATTTATAAGGTTTTTCTCCAGTATGTGTTCTCATATGTATCTTCAGGACTTTGGCCTGTGCTGCTCTATAGTCACACTCAGTACATTTATGAGGCTTTTCTCCAGTATGTAACATCATGTGATTCCTAAGGTGTGCAGCCCATGCTGCCCTATAGTCACACTCAGTACATTTATAAGGCTTTTCTCCAGTATGAGTTCTCATGTGTCTCCTCAGGTTCCCAGAACCTGTTGCCCTAAAGTCACACTCAGTACATTTATAAGGCTTTTCTCCAGTGTGTGTCCTCATGTGACTCCTTAGGTGACCAGCCTGTGCTGCCCTAAAGTCACACTCAGTACATTTATAAGGCTTTTCTCCAGTGTGTGTCCTCATGTGACTCCTTAGGTGACCAGCCTGTGCTGCCCTAAAGTCACACTCAGTACATTTATAAGGCTTTTCTCCAGTATGTGTCCTCATGTGAACCCTCAGGGTTCCAGCCAATGCTGTCCTATAGTCACACACAGTACATTTATATGGCTTTTCTCCAGTATGTGTCCTCATGTGAACCCTCAGGGTTCCAGCCAATGCTGCCCTATAGTCACACACAGTACATTTATAAGGCATTTCTCCCGTATGTGTTCTCATGTGTGTCCTCAGGGCTCCAGCCTTTGCTGCCCTATAGTCACACTCAGTACATTCATAAGGTCTTTCTCCAGTATGTGTTCTCATGTGCATCCTCAGGGCTCCAGCCTTTGCTGCCCTATAGTCACACTCAGTACATTTATAAGGTTTTTCTCTGGTATGTGTTCTCATGTGATACCTCAGGGATTGAGCATGTGTTGCCCTATAGTCACACTCAGTACATTTATGAGGCTTATCTCCAGTATGTGTTCTCTTCCCTGTATGAGTCATACTCTGATGCATCATGCCTTCTGACATCAGTAGAGAAGGTGCACTAGTCACACTTGTAGCATTTGCTGCCTGTCCTGTCTCCCCTGTTTGAGTCACACTGTGATGCATCATGCATTCTGAAATCAGTAGAGAAGGTGCACTAGTCACACTTGTAGCATTTGCTACCTGTCCTGTCTCTTCTGTAAGAGTCACACTGTGATGCATCATGCCTTCTGACATCAGTAGAGAAGGTACACTAGTCACACTTGTAGCATTTGCTACCTGTCCTGTCTCCCCTGTACGAGTCACACTGTGATGCATCTTGCCTTCTGACATCAGTAGAGAAGGTACACTAGTCACACTTGTAGCATTTGCTGCCTGTCCTGTCTCCCCTGTATGAGTCACACTGTGATGCATCATGCCTTCTGACATCAGTAGATAATGTAGTCAACCTGCAAAAGGTTAAATTGATGCGTTAAAGCTACTTTCTTAGCTATTATGACAAAAATAATGTCACCAAATTTACTCTATGGGACTGAATTTTACAATATTCTACTGATGTTATATGTTTATACAAGAATGGATTTAAGCCTTAAAAACTCTTATGGAGTTAGTATGAAAGCATGTTTGGGGAGGAGGAGGGGAAGGTCTGAGAAAGAAAGAGAGGGAGAGAGAGGAGAGAGAGAAGAGGAACGGAAAGAGAGAAGAGATTAGAGAGAGAGAGAGGAGAGGGAGGGAGAGAGAGGAGAGAGAGAGAGGAGAGAGGAGAGGGAGGGAGAGAGAGGAGAGGGAGGGAGAGAGAGGAGAGGGAGGAAAGAGATTAGAGAGAGAAAGAGGAGAGAGAGGAAGAGAGAGGAGAGGGAGGGAGAGAGAGGAGAGGGAGGAGAGAAATTAGAGAGAGAGAGAAGAGAGAGGAAGAGAGAGGAGAGAGGAGAGGGACAGAGAGAGAGGAGAGGGAGAGAGAGAGGGAGAGAGAGGGAGGAGAGGGAGGAGAGGGAGAGAGAGGAGAGAGAGAGATGGAGAGGGAGACGGAGAGAGAGAAGGAGAGAGAAAGAGGAGAGAGGGAGAGAGAGAGGAGAGGAGAGAGGGAGAGAGAGAGAGGGACAGAGAGGAGAGAAAGGGAGAGAGAGGAGAGAGAGGAGAGGAGAGAGGGAGAGAGGAGAGAGAGAGAGGAGAGAGAGGGAGGAGAGAGAGAGAGGAGGGGAGAGAGAGGGAGGAGAGAGAGAGAGGGAGAGAGGAGAGAAAGGGAGAGAGAGGAGAGAGAGGAGAGGAGAGAGGGAGAGAGGAGAGAGAGGGGAGAAAGGAGAGTGAGAGAGGAGAGAGAGGGAGGAGAGAGAGAGAGGAGGGGAGAGAGGGGGAGGAGAGAGAGGAGAGGAGAAAGGAGAGGAGAGAGGAGAGAGCTAGGCGGGAGAAGAAAGAGAGGAGAGATAGGAGGGGAGATGCCATTCAAATACATTAGGGTAATTTATCATAGATTTTACGGTAATATATAAGAAATAAGCAATTCTAAGATCACCCAAGAAAGTTGACCAGATTTCTATTATTACTAACTTACAAATCAAGAAATTGAATCGACCACTTTGTAGAATTTGCAAAGAAAAGAAGTTTAGAAATGATCGATGGTCATTAGCAATATGGACGTCAATATTAATTAGAATAGAATAGAATAGAAAAACGTTTTATTCATCAAGTGTATTTACAAATATTTTGACGAATAGGTCGACAGGCCTCTGGGTACCATTAAGGATTTATACCCAGATCTTCCGGCCGTTCCCTTGACATTTATGGGTTAGGTAATATAGGGTACACAATAAGGTTGTAGTAAAATATTAAGAGGAGGTATACACATACAAAATATATCAATCCAGTACAGGATTAAAGGCAGGTGTCACCTGAGCTAACTTCTGTGTGTATAGACATATACACTACTAGTTTCGCCTATAATAATAGGACTTAAAATAAAGTAATGCCTACAAGGGTGAATTAAACATTAAACAGGAGGCTAATTGTGGTGAGGCAATTCCTTCTAACTTTGGATCTATTGGGCAATTAGAGCCTTCGTTTATTGTCCTCGCTGGCCCTCTATGCCTGACGGGAACCATGAGCCGAGGCCGGAGGCTTTAGTACCCGTTGGTTGGGCTGTTATTATCAACTACTTGCATTACTATCACTTCTCCTGAACCTCCAACATTGTCAGAAAGCATTTACTTACAGTGGAAAGTGCGGGGGAGAGTGTGTGTGGATGTAAACAAACCCCACTTGATAGCTTGCTCCACCACTGTCACACACGCTCGCGCTGACTGGTGAGTCCACTCCATGGTCATCATGTATAGGGAGGGGAGAGCTAATTTTATGTTTGGATGTTCTCTGTATGTCTACACAACACATGTATACTAAATAATGTCACATAATTTTAATGTCACATCCCCTCTCCTCCCGCTCTCCTCCCCTCTCCATTATGGCAGATGCGAAACCCAAGGCAATGTGACAAAAATTAAGTCAATAATCTCTTTCCCTTCTTCTCTATCTCATATTTCCTGGGTATGATCATAAACTACCTCCCTCTCAGCTATCCCGCCCTTGATATAACTGTAATGTCCGATCGACAGCCTTAAGCGACTATGGGAACTTAATCTATCTAATCAAGAACAATGACAACAACAGGATCTAATGGACCTAGCCAGCACTCAACGTTTATATTCTAATATCCACACCCGGGTTGCCAAATATCACAGCTTGTGACGACAACAACCGACATACATAAAGGAAGCAGTACATGATAATAACATGCAAATACAAAAGGGTGTATAATATGTACGTGTGAGACATACATAAGATAAGTACAACATACAGCAATAAAAAGTTTGAAAATACAGATACATTACACAGCACGACCTCTGTTGGTGACTAAAACCATAACCACGACCCGCGCGGCCAGCACCAATACACATCTTACAAAACCAAGGGTCTCCAAGCGACACCCGCTTGAGACGCGCGCGGGCACGGCTCTGGTTCAGCAAAGCTAATCCATAGCCGCGCACCACATAACCATATTAAATGTGTTGATAAGGGCGTAAAGCAACCAATCTCACTCACTCACCATTCCACCCCCACCCATATCTAAAGGATAGGACTTTGCATCTCCCCTATGAAAACATAATGAATGGTCCTCCCAACATAACACGCTCTCCGACCTGCGACCTATATATGCCATATATGGCAAGCGCTGACCTATATATGCTTATATGGCTGGCATCAGGACAGGTTTGTTTACCTAGTTCCACCAACGATCCTGTGTTGCTATATGATCGTTGACTTATAACTTGTAGACATTAGTTAAACCCCCCAGTCGTCCCTCTTTAACTCTTGATTATAGCTCTCTGCAAACCACCCAGTCGTCCCTCTTTAACTCTTGATTATAGCTCTTTGCATGCCTTTAGTACCCATTCGTTGGTCTGAGGTGGCCCTAGCTACGCTAGCCTTGACCTATATGCCATATATGGCAAGCCCTGACCTATATAGGGCTTACGGGACGTGCTCTAGGCATAGACGGCCAGTCGGAAGCCAGTCCAGAAAAATTACCGCAGCAACACATTTATTTGTGGGAAGTAAATTGGTTATATTTCACCAGATCTGAACGCTTTTAGATTGTTTTTATATTTAAAGATAAAGGATCGTCCCATCCACCCACCCTATCTCTACCCCTCCTACCTACAATATGCATTTGATTTAGTATCAAATAATGTAGCCTACACAACACCAACGTGTTGAGTGGGCTACACCACCCACCTAGATAAATAGCCTACATGATGTCAACAAGCCTGTGACTGTGAGCGTGGCCGTGGGTGTTATGTAATGGTGGCAGTGGCTTGTAAGGGTAGTATGAAGGGTGGTTGAAGCTATGTAAACATGGCGGGAGTGAGTGACAACAGATAGAGGGTGCATGAATGTTTTCAAAATAGCATTGCTAGACCATGAATGCAGTATTTTTTCCAGACAAAAAGGTAGCTAACTAAGTCAAGTTTTTCTCAGACGAATTACAGGTCGCCACTTACAGGGAAAACGTTAAAAAGAAGGCCATAAGTATGGGTCGTGTATATATGGGGAGTGGACGCTGATGGGTTGGGTGACGTCACAAATTGTTGATGTAGGCTTATCCGCCCACAGAGGGTCGGTCACATCTCGTCCAGTGGCCACTACCAGTCCCGCTGGACACTCTGGGCGTCTATAATGGGCTACCTAAGACCAACCAACGGGTACTAAATAATTAGGGTAGGAATATGAATAAAACAATATTATTATCCTATTATCCTAGGCAGGAGGGAGAGAGAAAGATGGGTAGTAATATCAGAGACTGTTACATACATTACTATTCAACCTATTCTATACATCAAGCTTTACCCAGATCGAACCATACCATATTTCCCGTTCATAACTCTGGGCTTATATTACTTTCAAATGGTGAATAAACACAGGTTAACTAACGAGTTGAAGAAGTGTGAATATTGCACGAGTTGTGTAGCACAAATAGGCCATGCAACTTGACTGCATTGACACTTTGACGATTATAAATATCAATACTAGTAAAAAACTATTCACTAATTGTGGTGATAATAGCTGCAAAAGCCTACATATACAGGCAGAGGATTTTCCACAGCAATACAATTATATTCAGAGCCTTTGCTAATGAGATGAAAATGAACATAAGAGTGGCTGAGTATAACAATGTCATACAAGAGGTAAAATATAAAAAAATATGTGGGTACATTTGTGATGTATTTCAGGAAAATGAGTCATAAGTCGCAAAATTGATATTTTTCCAAGTGTTTTTTTCACAAGATCACATTATTGGAATCTTCTGAGTTTTTGAGAGTGTGTCACTTATAGTGATGTCCATCGATGTATCAAATATCAGGACAATCTATGTAATATATCCTTTCGTTTTAAAGGTCTTCATATGGATTACATTTAGTTACTTTACTGTTTATTGACCCCCAGAAATATTGGAACCTTTTTTTTTCAAAAACGAAAATATCAAACTTAAAATTTAGAAATACTTATTATTTCATTAGTCTGTTTACTATCATTAGAAACGACTTGATCTCATCTTTTCAAATGTAATGGTATCTCAAAATCTATTTTTTGCGACTTATGACTCATTTTCCTGAAACACATCACATTTCTGCTTGTTAATAACAAGGAAGCAGAAATACATTTAATCATAGCAAATACAACCAAACGACGAGTCTTGTTGCTCCCATAGCTCACACTATCAATAGTGCATGAGGGTAGGATTTTCAGAAAATGTACAATTGGCAGCTGTACACATTTAGTAGATTCTGCTAAATTAAGCTGCAATTTGCCCAATACAAGATAAATTCCAGTATATTCGGCATTGCATTGATTCTAGCAGTCTGTTTGGCTAGGTTGAACTGTAGTTTGAACTTTATTTTCGTCTGAAATTTGGGTTATTTGAGAAGATTGGTGAAGTTGAAGTGTACATTTTACTGGAAATCTGACCCATGAGTGCCTCGGTAGCGGAGTAGGGAGTAACTCACATGAGGAGTATAGTAGTAAGTAGGTCAAACCTAGTCATGACTCATGAGCTAACTGCCGAGCATCAAACGTGCGTCTAGGAATGCTTGGTAGAAAATAAAGTTATAAGAAAAGCTAAGAAACTTTAGTCCCGGCTTTAGTCTTTAGAAACTTTAAGTCAAAACGTTCCCAAATTCCAGGGATTGATAGTAGCATTACCACAGAAATAATGTTTACTAGTTCTGAGTCCTTATTGAATAAATGGCCGTATTGATAGCTGGATTGATAGCTAGAATTGGCAAGGGAGCAGTGCCGGGCATGTGCGGCACTCGCCTAGAGTGGATCAGATTTTCAGAAAATGTACAATTCACCTTTATCAATCCTTTCAAATAAACCTAATTTAATAGAAGCAACTTTCAAAATACAGTTTAACGCAATGACATTGTGTACGTACTCTGATAATATACCCATTATTCACAATCATTCAGTCTAATTTAGCAGACGTTACCACATTTTTAGAGCTGCTGATTGTACATCTTCTGAAAATCTGACCCCTATGTAATCTGCCTCACTCGCCGCTCCAGGATGCGGGAGGATACAGGGATGATACTCAGGTTTGGAGCCAGAAATACAATGTAGCAGGGCCAGGGCACCCATACCAAACTTCCAAAGCTTTCCAAAGCCACTACGGTCTTAGGTCAGGAGTTGTTTTAGCCGAAATAAACCCAACTGAGATGGACGCGGTCTGTGGGACGTGAACACAGTGAAATATAAGGTCTGCACGACACACCCACCTTAAATATTACGAGCTGAAACTTTATTCCTCAACTGACGATGAAAAGCACAGGCTAACCAACGATCCTATAGCTACACAAAGATATCTAACTCGCGCGCGAAACATGTGACATCGGCGATTGCAGCGCCCCAAGTAGCGTACGTGGTACAGGACGTCGTACAGGACGTTGTCTTCACATCAACGTCATGGCGGCGCCCAGAGCCTGGGCCACCTCAGGAGAATATTGTGCAGCACCAAACTGCAGCAATAATCGGAAGAATAATCCTGATCTGGTGTTCCATAGGTTCCCAAAGGATGATGAAAGGTAAATATTGGAAATGAAGCCTATTTAAAGCTATTAAAGTCCGAGAACAACACTCAATCTGAGCTCATGAAGATCTGTTTATGTTATGGTCTCAACTTGTTTACATTTAGCCAGTCGTTTATAGCCTACACAACAGGCTCTCCCACATAGCGTGTGTGTCAGCATGTGTATCATTGTATGTCTAGTATTTTAAATAGTTTTTCAGTGTGTGAAATTATTGGGTAGAAAATTATGTGGGCGGGTAAAACACATTTTGTTAATTCCTCCCGCCTACCCACAAAAGAGGCAAAACCTCCCGCAGAAAAATTATATCAAGCTCGCACTCTTTTGAACAATAAATATTCGTTCGTCGACCTGATTAACACTGCAGTATATGCGTACAGCAATGAGGAATTTAAACTTGTTTGGAATACATAAATTAGTGCTTATTAGCGTTTGAAATAAGAGGTTTAATATAAAATCTGAATTGGCAGATCGCTTGCAATGTTGGTTACTGTTTAAAAATAGTTTGGTATGTATTATTACTATTAGGGGGGAAAAACGTATTGCTTCATGATATGTGCATGAACAAAATCGGTAGTACCTATGCAGGTGCCTATGCACGGGGGCCTGCCCCCCCCCCCCCCCCCCCCAATAATTCTGTTACATTTTGAAAATTGTATTGGCCAAAGAAAGAGCTGTCACTCGCAGAACCTTGTGTAACCTATACTATCTATCTGTCTGCTAAAACATTCCCATTACAACAGTCGTTCATAAATATTATATCCATCTAAAATAATGTTCAAAATATTAACTTTTCAGAAAAATGTTCACCTTTATTTAATTGATTACCTATATGTGTGATGTGTTCCAGGAAAATGAGTCACAAGTCGCAAAATTGATATTTTTCAAAGTGATTTTTTCACAGGATCTCTTTATGAAAATGTTTTGATTTTTGGAGGGTCTAGCCCTTATAGTCATATGAATCTATAGAAGAAATTTCAGGACATTGTATTTAATTTATCCTTGCATTTTGAAGGCCTTCGTATGGAGCATATTTAGTTACTTTACTGGTAATTACCCATCCAGAAACATAGCAAACCTTTTTTCAAAAATAAAAGTATCAAGTTTACTATCATTGGAATCGTCTTGATGTCGTCTTTTGAAATATAATGATATCTCAAAATCCTTATTTTGCGACTTATGACGCATTTTCCTAAAACGGATCACATATGTATTACATGCATTTTCAAGTGCATTTGGTGAAAATGACTTTTCATGAAAATCGGTCATATACTGGCACTTCTCAGGAAACGTTCCTGGACCTGTATTTCATGATAATGAGTCATTTAGAACTTTCATTTATATACAAGTCTTACCCCTTCTAAACGTTAAGGGTCCTTTAATTTACATGAAGTGTCCTCTCATTTAAAGTAAACACCAACATTTATAAGCTGATCACATGACAACTTTGTTTCCATTTTGTGCAGATGTAAACGCTGGGTTATCAACAGCAGAAGGGAAGACCTGTTGAAGAAGGAGTCGGAGCTCCTTTCAAAAAACTGTGTCCTCTGTCGGGAGCATTTCGAGGACAGCCAATACCTTAATGCTAAGGCTGATAAGCTTAGGCTGATACAGTAAGCTCATTTTCTTTGACAATGAATGCAATCAACGGTCTCTACTATCTATCCATATCTTATGCACAGGCCTTATGCACCGAATTAGACAAGGCATGGTTCATGTTTGAAATCATTCAAATAGTTTTTAGTACAATTTAGAAATTATGAATAATCAGTAAAATCTCATTTCCTTACAGTTGTGCAGTCCCTACAATATTTGCCATTCCCAATCCCCCTCCTGCCATCGGCTGTAAACGTAAGCTACCGCAGCGAGCTGCACCTGCAACCACAACAAAACGAAAAGAGGAAGCTGCAAAGGAGGCAGAAGTACCACCACCTACTGCATTGACCAGATCTCCTCGAACAACCCAAACAGGTTGGGGCAATTTAAAAATGTTAACCATAGTCTGTGAACAAAAATCACAAAAAGATGTGTTTTCATCGTTTTACTTTTTTTGAATGTGCTGATATTTGTTCTAGTTCTAATTTATAATAATTCATGTTTGCATTTCACTTGGTTTCAGGAAAAAATACATGAGGTATAGTAAACCCTTTCACGATATATGCAGTGATTGCTATTTTAATCTTAGTCTCTGGTGCTGGTTGTAGGCTTTTTAACACCATTTTTATGTCTATAACAATCGCATGTAAGCATCAAATCAAACCCCTATTTCCTAAGTTGCATCTTGCATGATTAATTTTAAAGGGTCATTCTCATTCATACATATTCATATATATCTAAATCCCTCTGAATCTCTCGGCAATATGCACCTATAATATAGAAGCTCAACTAAGTATATTTAGGAATGAGCGAGAAAGCACCATACAAACTTAGGTATTATTTTGAAGTAAGTAGCCATAGTCATAAAGTTAATACACTTTATTCCATATTTAAAAAGAGTGATGCGTATTGATTTTCATCTCCAGAAACTAACAAGATTACAATAAATTTATGATAATGCAAAAACAGGGGGCAAGGACTTGTCTTTGCTATATGACATAGTAAAATCTCATGTTATATTTTATTCATAATTTGAGAATAATATCAACATTTTATAATTGCCTCCCAGGTAATCAAGATCGTTTGAAGGGGCTACAGAAGAAAAACCATTCCTTACGCATGCAGGTACTCCACATTATTTTTATTAGTTCCTGTCCTCCATCTTCTAACATCAGGCTACCCGAATAAATATGTCTAAATGATCATGTTTTATAATTCTTAATATCAAGCATGAAGTATAAACTTTCAATAATATATCATTAAGTAAAACGTTTTTACAGTTTTAGCGGCCATGGACTTTTATACGAAATACTTCTATATTTAAATTGAATTGCATGAAAATACATTCACTACCTGCCCACTTTGAACCAAAGTTTTTAAAACCTATAGCATTTAATTTCAGGTTTGTCGGCTTAAGCAAAAGCTCAGAGCATCGCAACTTGCACATGACAAGACCAAGCTGGCACTTCGCAAATATGGACTGATAAACAAAAAATCATTACTTCCCACCCAGCTCAACAACCTCAGGAAATGTATTCAATCCATCGCAATAACCGCCTCCAAAGTCCAGCTAGATTTCATCATGGTTCAGATTCAGAAGTTGACTAAGAAAGCACGGGGTCGCAGATGGGATGCTAAGGACAGGGCTCTCGCTTTGTCTCTCCTTCACTCCAGCCCTCGAACCTACAGACTTCTTCGTAGCATTTTTGCTTTGCCATCCATTTCGTCCCTTAAGAGCACAATGAAAAAGATCCAAATATATCCTGGATTTAACCAGAACATCCTAAAGGCTCTAAAGGAGAAAACTAGTTCTGGTCCTCCAGCTTCCCGGCTAGTAACCCTGGCTATCGATGAAATGACCATCAAAGAAGGTTTAAGTTACGACGCAGGAAGGGATGTAATTGAGGGCTTTACTGATGGAGTGGAAAAGAAGAATGAGCTGGCCAATCATGCAAATGTATTCATGATACGTGGAATAATGAAGAAATGGAAGCAGCCCCTAGGATATTTTCTTTCCAGTGGACCGATGTCTGGAGATACAATGTCCCAACTTCTGACCCAGTGTATTAGGGAACTAAGGAACATTGGAATACGCGTTGTTGTAGTTGTGTGTGACCAGGGCTCCAACAATAGAAACATGTTTGACAAAATATTGAAAGTCTCGTCTGAGAAGCCTTACTTCATGTGTGAAGAAGACAAAGTTTTTGTTATGTATGACCCACCTCATTTGATTAAGAGCATAAGAAACAACCTGAAGAACCATGGGTTCATGGATGGAGAGAAGGAGATTCTCTGGACCCACATTCAAGAATTCTTTGAAAAGGACAGCAGCAAACCCATTCGCCTTGCTCCACGACTAACAAAGAAACATCTGGACCTTCCCCCATTCGCCCCCCTCCGTGTGTACCTAGCCACACAAGTGCTTAGCCATTCAGTGGCTCAGGGGATGGCTACCCTAACTCAGTGGGATCTTCTTCCAGGTGAGTTAAGTCATAATAGAAAATACCTATGCAAGTATATATATTTGAAGTAGAGAACACTCACTGGTGAATATTCTGTATGAAGACCTATGAGGAAATCACACAAGTGACAGTGCGAGGGATTGATAACCCTTATATCAGGTTGATTTGTTAAACTGTTGATATGTCTTTTAAAGTTATTTTTGTTTAAGTCTGTCCCTACTCAGAAATACAAATATTTGTTTCCAGCTGAAGCTGCTCACACAGCAGAGTTCATCGAAAAAATGGACCAGCTCTTCAATACATTTAACAGCCAGTCCATGACCAGTGGTGCCCATATGCGACATGCACTCACAGCAAAAAGTGGTCATCAAGAATTCCTTGAAGATATTCTTACATGGATTCGTACTATCAAAACAAAAGGTATGCATTTTTAGCACCGAACCAGGTGTTCATTATATAGATCTCTTTGGATTGGGTGTAAAAGACGGCTAATACATATTTTAAAAATTATTTGCTATTCCACTTAGTTTGTATCAGATATAATAAAATTCATGTGGGTAACTATTCAGGTGCAAGTACCATGTTTGTTAACCAATATGCATAGTCGAATTTAATTTTCATTTTACCAGAATCCCCCTGACAATATATATAGAAAAGTTTATTTTGTTCTTTTTAAGGCAAGAGACCACCAGCATGTTTGTCTGGATGGGAGTTATCAATCAATAGCCTCCTGCAGATCTGGAATTACCTACACTCGGAATATGAGGTTCAGTTCCTCTTAACCAACCGCCTTAACCAGGATTGTGTTGAGAATCTTTTTTCGGTCATTCGTGGCAAAGGCGGACAACGTGACAACCCTGATTCAGCACAATTCCGAGCTGCTTTCAGACAGGTGAGTGAGATCGGTTGCTTTACACCCTTATGGACACATTGAATGTTATATCAAGGGCGGATGAGCTGAGAGGGAGGCAGTTTATAATCTTATCCAGGAAATAGAGATACAGAAGAAGGTATATGGTTCTAGAATTAAAATAATGCATAACATACTCTTAGGTGAAAACCCCCCGACAGGGGAAACAATAACATGCTATTTGTGAGGAGGATATACATTCTTCTAGCAAGCTAATAATCATTATAATAAACTAATCATTCCTCTATCATAGGTGATGGTTGACTTCATTTTGCTTCCGATCCACAATTCAAATTGCGAGGAGGATGTGGATACGTTCTTATTTTCTTTGACCGGGATGGAGGGTCGTTCAACCAGCGATTCAGAAGTGCCACCAACCATTGTACCACCACAAGAGACTGCACTGGAATCACTCCCAGACTGCATACGATCACTGCTGAGTTCCTTGCCAGATGTCCCTTTCCTGTCTCTCACTGAAGACAATATACTTGCATATATTGCAGGCTATATGGCAAAAAAAATCAGCCACAAAGTGTGTAACGTCTGTAAACTAAAACTGATAGGGACTTATGATCCTGAAAATCCAGAGCAAATTTTCATTGCAAACAAAAACTATGAAGGGGCGAAGGAGGGGCTCACATTTGCAAGCAATCTGTTTGTAGCACTCCTGAGAAATGTGGAGACAGAGTTTAGAAATGTAATCGAGGAGGCAGTCATTGGGGAAAAAGTCAAGGCATCTCTGGTGAATACCTTGGGCAAACGAGTGGATTTTATTGGTTTTGAATGTAACGTCTGTCCCCTCAGTTCCATTTTGCTTCACCTCTTTGTTAATGTTCGACTACATTTTGTTCTTCAAGATCATAACCGAAAACTTGTTGAAAACAAAGATCGGAAAAACAGGAAGACTTTCAAATTCAGTTATTTGTAATTGTTTCTGATCGTAAGACTTCACCATAGGAAATTCTGGAAGAAGACGGAATGGAACTGTATAATAAATTAGCTATATATATTAGTCGCTTAGTAACTCTAAAGGGATATTAAATTAGCGATGTTCATTTTACCCTAAACTGTCTGGATTATTGTACCTATGTTGTATATAAAGGATGTGTATGTTAAGGCAAAACCCCCAAAATAACATCAATTTGAATAACAATTGATTATGATGATATAGTAGTAAAAGATGTCGATGAGATCTTTAAGGGTAAAGATGTTGAAGAAACATTGTACCTTATATATTATTTGATTTGTATCTCTTGAAAATATTGATGAATTGACAATGAGTGCAAATAAAAGATAATTTCTAACAAAAACATCTAATAGCCTCTCTTTTCTTTTGTCAGCTGTGCGATATCAGAACATAAGGCCAATATCATACACAGGCCGAGTGCAGCCTTGCTACATAATATGAAAAAAAATGACATAATTTACTACTAATAATAATAAAATAAAATGTCATATCCTTATTTTTAGGGTGTTTCCTAATATAACGTTAACATATGGATCTGGGGTGCTCTAGAGTATGTTGGGTCCTTTATTTTACTTCATTTTACTTGTATCTCCATTATATGGCCATTGGTGATAAGGATACATTACAGACGAAAAAATAAACAATCTTGACGAATAAAAATGTTTTAAAAAACAAATACAATACAAGTACAAAAATTCATGATAATTGATAAATAGTCAGAGAGATGGGTGATAAATAATTAGTAATAAAAAGTAATACAAGTATTTTGAATACGTGAACCCTAGAATAAATCTACATCATCTACACACTAACGTAAGCATAGTGTGGACTTAGGCAAAAGAGAGTCACAGCAAGGCCAGGCGGATAACATCATAACATTGCAGCCTCAAAGCAGGAGTTTAGGAAGACGTTTAATTCACAAACTACTTTATGTCACTGCTCCAACCTCACAAAGTATTCGCTAATGAAATGATTTACATTTTGATAACCAATCTCTTGAAACACAGACCAACGCAATTTATTAGTAAAAAGAACACCTAAAATCCGATCCTATACTACATAGGCTAGCTACACATGTGTAGCTATAGGATCGTTGATCAAGGTCCGCATAAATATGGCCACAGCTTGATAATAACACTTCAACTGGCTTAATGAAAACGGCAAATTAATTGGAAATTTTTTATGCAACTAATATAGGTGAGAAAACTTAATTTTATTCTTCAAGTCAGGGTTTGTGTTAGTAGCCGGGACCTGAGGAAAAATCCTCGCCTAATTTCCTCAGCTGCCTGGCTACTCTGTGACCATTTAAAAAAAAATAATATGTCTATATAGCGTCTGGACCTCTCTGAACTTACATGTGTCCGTTCATGAAGTACTGTATACAGTCTGCTAATGAGATATCACTACATGAATCGTCCTTTATACTTGCCTTTAAATTCATTTCTGAAAACACTTGTAAGGTGAATCACAGAGCTATTATACGCTCTATGGGTAATTCAAATGAACACAACCTCTCAACACTCGTCCACAACCTATCCAAGATTGATACAACTGTAGAAGTGAAAACAAGATAGATAGAGCTTTTATCTTGAATAGATAGATGATAGAGTTTTATGTAACATTTAGGAGAATCTCTCATTTCCCCCCCCCCCCCCCCCCCCAAAAACCCTGCAGTCTTGGTACCCCATGAATATAGACGATCACAATTTATAGACACCATAGCCTGGAAAACTAAGGGCGGGAGGAAGTGGATATAACAATGTAGCCTCAAAGCAGGAATCTGGGAAGAGGTTTAATTCACATACTGCTTTATGTCAACTCTCCAACCTGACTGAGTATTTTTCTAATGAAATAATTTAGATTTTGATAATCAATCTCTTGAGACACAGACCAACGCAATAAAAGAAAAAAAAAACACAACTAATCTCTGACCTGATAGGCCTACTGCATGCGGTGACATCGCCGCCATTTGTTTTGCAAAAAGGTCCGCATAAATATGGTCACAGTTTAATAATAACAATGTGACTGGCTTTCTAAATTCGGGAAATAGATTGGAAATATGTTAGGCAAGTAATCATGGGTGAGAATCCTGAATTTAATTGTTGATATTCCATGAATATCAAAGACCACTGCTTAGTGTCTGCCGAGTCCCCATTGACGGCAATGCTAGTGCAAACACCCTACCACGGACTCTCCTAGGAGGCGCTAGTGTCGGTGCCTGTTGGCGCCGTCACGCTCCCGCCTATGGCGCACGGCAGGAGTTAGATATCTTTGTGTAGCTATAGGATCGTTGGGCTAACGACGGAACGACGGCCCAGTCAGAAGCTCCTAAATGGCAAAACACAACACCAGCCGCTATACAGAACCTGTTGTATCACTAGTTCCCACACTACAGTACAGGTAGCAGCACCTGGTTCATCTTCCCGCGTTAGATTAGGTTGGTTCTTGCACTGCGAGATTTGTTGCTTTAATATGGTTATATCCAGAAATTTTACCCGCTAGTACTTTTGCTTGCTGTACTTATTTGTTTTTGTTCTTATAGTTGTCGTTTTTCTCACCTTGAATGACACTGCATGCCCACCAGCCACCCACCCTTCACTCCTCCCTTCACATTAGAATCCATGGGTTAGTGTTTGATACCTGACTGCCTACCTGCCTATTGTGTGTGTAGCCTTGAGGCAAATTGGGTGCCACTTTTTATATTCAAAATTGCTACTTTCCTGTACCCATATTATACATAAGTCGTCCCCTGAAAAGGCATCAGGAGGAACACAACAGTGGTTACTTGCCATTCAGACAATGTAATGGTACCCATTTAGATGGGAAAACATAAAAAACAGGTCCATGGCTGGGAGTTCTGTATAACTGAGAAGACCAGGGGTATTTGAGCAACATAAGGAAGTTTAAAGGTGGTCTAAATCAGCCCTGTAGGGGGCGGGTCGGTTGCGCAAAGTCAAGGGTGGGAGAGCTGAGAGGGAGTGAGTGAGTGAGATTGGTTGCTTTACGCCCTTATCAACACATTTAAGGCTCATTTCCTACCAATTATACACCTGTCACTGTACTCTGCAAGAAAAGATTGTATATTGTCATAATTATTATTTTGTGTATCGATTAATAAACGTTTCTAATGAAAAAAAATCATATTAAAAGAGAGAGAAATGCACTTTATGGTCTTACCCAGGACCAGTGGTTCGTGCACTTGTCAGATGCATTGATTCAGTGATGATCAATTTATATCTGGCAAGATGACTGTTTTATATAATGCTTATACACCTGCTCAAAATTGCTCGAGTGAAATTATTATATTATAAAACTATACTTTGAGCATAGCCATGCATATTGGTTATCATTTTATTGTATGTTTAAGCAGTGTAGAGAATCATCAAGCTACGAAGAGGATGGAAACCTCCCAGTTTCACTTTTAAAAACTTTGAAAGTTCACTTTTAACAGCAAAGCACTGTTGTAACAACATTTTTTTTTCTTCTTGCAAATTCTTTTTTCCCTCCTGCCTGCCATCTATGCTTCTTCAACGCTATTATGTGTTATTGGGTAATGGGGGATTTGCATAGACGCCATTTTGAATCTTGATTCGATTGGTTTATATAGATCATTTATACAAGCTCTAATACCGGTAAAAATAGTCTTGCAATTTTCGATAAAAGATGTTTCAAAATATTTGTATGTCATAATATGTATATAAAATATTTAAACCAACAGTGACAGTGTTTTTTTAAAAAAGCTTTTATTTTCTTTAAGCTGCCGTGGTATGGTTGATACAGAGCAATAGACAAGGATTGATAACCATTTAGTAAATTCTGCTAAATCAGGCTGCAATTTGGTCAATACCAGGTAAATTCGAGTATATTCGACATTGCATTGATTCTAGCAATATGTTTGGTTAGATTGAACTGTATTTTGGACTTTATTTTCGTCTGAAATATGGGTTATTTGAGGGGATTGGTGAAGACAAATCGTACATTTTCTGAAAATCCGACCCAGTAATCTCCTTGGTGGTTGCCGACTTCTTCAGATGAGGAGAGGAACCAGTGCCTGACAACAACACTGTATTATCGCTCAGTGCGGAGAAATAGGGGAGTTGCATGTGCCACTGCGCATGTCTGTTACAGTGCATCAAGGGATAGATTTTGTTGAAATCTGACATACAACTATTTAGCAACATTTTATCCAAAATTGCAAGAATGTTTTCACCAATATCATAGTTTGTGTAAATGTTCAATTAAAACCAAATGCATGCTGGGAAAGATGGAAGCTTGTGCTACGGAAACATGTAAAACACATGGGTATTGATATCAGATCATTGATAAATGGGTCAGATTTTCAGAAAATGTACAATTGGCAGGTGTATACATTTAGTAAATTCTGCGAAATTAGGCTGCAATTTGGTCAATACTAGGCGTATTGGAGAATATTTGGCATTGCATTGATTTTAGTGATCTCTTTGGTTAAGTTGAACTGTATTTTGAACTTTATTTTCGTCTGAAATGTTGGTTATTTGAGAAGATTGGGGAAGTTGAATTGTACATTTTCTGAAAATCTGACGCAAATATTCCATGCTGAATATAACATCTTTCTATAGATTTTGTACTGTACCATTACTCCCATAATTCCATGCGAATCAAGATTCAAAATGGCGGCTATGCAAGTCCCCTATTGAAGGATAAAAGTTATTCTTTCTCAGCTAGCATGGAGTTTGACACAACCTGTCAAACAGTCCTCATAGCCGACAGGTAAGGTCGAAGGTTTTCCTTTCTTTTTTTTTTTTTCCCTACACCGGGTCTTTATTTCTGAAGTAGACAAAGTCAGCAGTGAGAAACGGTACAAGGTTTATAAGGTTTACAACATTTCTTTCTTTTTTTTTTCCCAACGCCGGGTATTTATTCAATCTTTCAACAAAGCCTAGCTCCAGGGCGGATAGCACTTAATTTTACAGCCAGCCCTCTTTCATCTCTGCGTCTGTGTCATACGGGATCTTAATTGTAGCATGTATTATCATTTTTCATCTCTAATCATATTCAAAATATATCCTACAAATTGATATACAATATAAACAGAACATGAATCCAGTCTTTTCTCACATAATCAAAATCATATTCAAAACATATCATAGAAAGTAATCTATCAAGTAAATGAAGTTTAAAGAACGTTTCTTCTATTCAAATTCTTTATGTATGCGATTACAAGTTGAAACATCACCAGAAACTTAAATGTTAATACGCCCAAAAAGGAGAATCGAATGTACACTATCCAAACATACTATCGCTGTTCCAGTACATGTATTTATTTTACAGATTAATAAAATACACTTTTCACATTTTGTTACAACTTTTTCCTTACTGCTTCCTATATTATTTCATCATTTTTAGCCCGCGATTACTGCAGTCAGAACTTAACGATATCCATACCATCAAGACCAATTTAAAACAAGAAACCAAACTTAGTTATAAGTGGTTGGTTTTCCTTTCTTGCTAAATCCTATGTTGTGGCAGTAAAAACGTCTATAACAGTTTATTTGCGTCCGATCTCAATGGCCGCCATTACCACATATGGTAGAATTCCTTATTTCTACAGCTTTCTGTAGCTATGAAGTTAAAGAATATTTAATATGATAATGTGGTGCCGGTGGGAGCCAGGCTGGTCTTGACTCTGTCACAGACAGTACATAAATATATAGAACTGACCGCGGTGCTGTCTGTGGGATCTTTCTTCACCGCGTTGAAGGCGTGAGGAACCCGAGGTGCGGAGCGTAGCGTAGCACCAAGGGGTTCCTCACGCCGGAAACAAGGTTTTCTCCTCTATGTTCTCATGTGTCCCCTCAGGTGTCCAGCCTGTCCTGCCCTATAGTCACACTCAGTACAATTATGAGGTTCTTCTCCAGTATGTGTTCTCATGTGTTTCCTCAGGTGTCCAGCCTCTGCTGCCCTATAGTCACACACAGTACATTTATGTGGCTTTTCTCCAGTGTGTGTTCTCATGTGTTTCCTCAGGTTTCCAGCCACTGCTGCCCTATAGTCACACTCAGTACATTTATAAGGCCTTTCCCCAGTGTGTGTTCTCATGTGTTTCCTCAGGGTTCCAGCCTCTGCTGCCCTATAGTCACACTCAGTACATTTATAAGGCCTTTCTCCAGTGTGTGTTCTTATGTGTTTCCTCAGGGTTCCAGCCTCTCCTGCCCTATAGTCACACTCAGTACATTTATGTGGCTTTTCTCCTGTATGTGTTCTCATATGTTCCCTCAGGTGTTCAGCCCGTGCTGCCCTATAGTCACACTCAGTACATTTATGTGGCTTTTCTCCAGTGTGTGTTCCCATGTGTTTCCTCAGGGATCCAACCACTGCTGCCCTATAGTCACACACAGTACATTTGTAAGGCCTTTCTCCAGTATGTGTTCTCATGTGTATCCTCAGGTGTCCAGCCTGTGCTGCCCTATAGTCACACACAGTACATTTATAAGGCTTTTCTCCAGAATGGGTTCTCATGTGTTCCCCCAGGGCTCCAGCATGTACTGCCCTATAGTCACACTCAGTACATTTATAAGGCCTTTCTCCAGTGTGTGTTCCCATGTGTTTCCTCAGGGATCCAACCAATGCTGCCCTATAGTCACACACAGTACATTTGTAAGGCCTTTCTCCAGTATGTGTTCTCATGTGTATCCCCAGGGCTCCAGTCTGTGCTGCCCTATAGTCACACACAGTACATTTATAAGGCTTTTCTCCAGAATGGGTTCTCATGTGTTCCCTCAGGGCTCCAGCATGTACTGCCCTATAGTCACACTCAGTACATTTATAAGGCCTTTCTCCAGTGTGTGTTCTCATGTGTCTCCTCAGGTGTTCCGCATGTGTTGCCCTATAGTCACACTTAGTACATTTATGAGGCTTTTCTCCTGTGTGTGTTTTCATGTGTGTCCTCAGGTTTCCAGCCCATGCAGCCCTATAGTCACACTCAGTACATTCATAAGGTTTTTCTCCAGTATGTGTTCTCATGTGTCTCCTCAGGTGTTCAGCCTGTGCTGCCCTATAGTCACACTCAGTACATTTATGAGGCTTTTCCCCAGTGTGTGTTCTCATGTGTTTCCTCAGGGATCCAACCACTGCTGCCCTAAAGTTACACTCAGAACATTTATATTTCCTCTCAGCACCATGTGTCAGCAAGTGTTTCTCTAAACTTCTGCTCTCTGTGAAACCATTAACGCACACACTGCACTTGTGTAGTTTCTCCCCTGTATGAGTTACACTGTGATGCATCATGCCTTCTGACATCAGTAGAGAAGGTGCACTAGTCACACTTGTAGCATTTGCTGCCTGTCCTGTCTCCCCTGTATGAGTCACACTGTGATGCATCATGCCTTCTGACATCAGTAGAGAAGGTGCACAAGTCACACTTGTAGCATTTGCTGCCTTTCCTGTCTCCCCTGTATGAGTCACACTGTGATGCATCATGACTTCTGACATCAGTAGAGAAGGTGCACAAGTCACACTTGTAGCATTTGCTGCCTTTCCTGTCTCCCCTGTATGAGTCACACTGTGATGCATCATGCCTTCTGACATCAGTAGAGAAGGTGCACTAGTCACACTTGTAGCATTTGCTGCCTGTCCTGTCTCCCCTGTATGAGTCACACTGTGATGCACCATGCCTTCTGACATCAGTAGAGAAGGTGCACTAGTCACACTTGTAGCATTTGCTGCCTGTCCTGTCTCCCCTGTATGAGTCACACTGTGATGCATCATGCCTTCTGACATCAGTAGAGAAGGTACACGAGTCACACTTGTAGCATTTGCTGCCTGTCCTGTCTCCCCTGTATGAGTCACACTGTGATGCATCATGCCTTCTGACATTAGTAGAGAAGGTACACTAGTCACACTTGTAGCATTTGCTGCCTGTCCTGTCTCCCCTTGTATGAGTCACACTGTGATGCATCATGCCTTCTGACATCAGTAGAGAAGGTGCACAAGTCACACTTGTAGCATTTGCTGCCTGTCCTGTCTCCCCTGTATGAGTCACACTGTGATGCATCATGCCTTCTGGCATCAGTAGAGAAGGTGCACAAGTTAACCTGTAAATATATTAAGTTGATCAGTTGAAGCTGCCTTCTATTGCCACTTTAACACAATCTCACCAAACTTACTTATATTATGACTTTAAAATTCTGCCCACAAATATATATGGGTCAGATTTCCAGAAAATGTACAATTGGCAGCTGTACACATTTATTAACTTCTGCTAGGTTGGGCTGCAATTTGGTTAATACCAGGTAAATACGAGTATATTCAGCATTGCATTTATTCTAGCAATCTGTTTGGTTAAGTTTGGTTAAGTTGAACTGTTTTTTAAACTTTATTTTCGTCTGAGATTTGGGTTAAAAGTTGAAAGAGGATTTGTTCATTTATTTATAGATGGGTCAGATTTTCCCATAAAAGTCTTTATAGAATAAAAGTCTTTATATATTTACCCGGTATTCATCATTTTTAACCCTAATTTAGCAGAATTTACTCAATGTGTACAGCTGCCAATTGTACATTTTCTGAAAATCTGACCCATAATCAGTCACTCCCCCACCCGACCTGCTGGCTGTTCCCATCCCAATTAAACTAGAAAGTTATGGTATACAAGGGCTGGAACTCCAGTGGTTTAAGAATTACTTAACCAACCGCAACCAACAAGTTTATGTTAATAATACCTTATCCGCACCCAGTCCAATAGCCAAGATTCGGAATGGGACATGCTGACTGGTAGACTGGGGCCAGAGTAGAGGAGGCTGGGTAATTTTGACCGGAAGAGAGGTCAAGCCACCTGTGTTTACATTATGAGGGTGCAGGTTTCAATGGACCCAGAGAGGGCCCTTCATTAAATGTAATTTTAGAGACAGAAAAACATTTAATATTGCCACGAAATTTTAGGATATATGAGACAACACCATGCCCTTTCTTCATCTTACTTAATGTTCCTTTAATAGTTATGGAAAACAAATAACAGAACAAATGTTGTGTCTAGGTGCAGGTTGAGTGCATGATGCATGCACCCGCACTGTGTTTGAGTGGGGGTGTACCTACAGCTGTGGTCAGTGCCCCACCCACTCTCAGATAGGCCCTAGTGCCTGTATGAAATCAGTGCCAGATGTGGTATTTTGACCTAAAGACAGCGTTTCGGTTCTTGGCTATTAACTGTGGAGTACCACAAGGTACAACACATGGACCAGTACTCTTCAACTTATGCATCAATGATCTCCCCCTTATCATCAAAAATGCTACTATCCAAATGTTTGCGGATGACACTATTATCTATACCTCTGGACAAAACTTAGCAAATATTACAGCAAATTTACAATCTAATCTCAATACTTTAAGCACCTGCACCGAATCTCACTGAACCTGAACAAATCAAAAATCCAAACCATTTTCCCCCGTCCCTCACTCAGGTCAAGCTGGGTAGCCCAGAACCAAGCCTTTGAACTGAATCATAATATTTTGTTATCCCTCAACAGAACAAATCTAGAAGATGTGTTTAGTTATAAGTATTGGGAACCGAGTTGGATAGTACCCTGAAACTTAATGAGCAAGTAACAAATTCTACTTAACTTCTAAGCTACAAAAGCTGGCAATTCTCGAAATTAAAAGACAAAATACCCCAACATGTACTATTATTAATTTATAAAGTAATGGTACTGCCTGTCATAGATCAGGCCGACATATTATTCGAATCCCACAGTACTACTAACGTGCACAAACTTCAGATACTCCAAAACCGCAATGTAACTAGGTCAGTGTGGAAACAATTGTATTGAAAACCCATTAATGTGTTTCAGGAAAATGAGTCATAGTCGCAAAAAATGGATTTTGAAATACCATCATATTTGAAAAGAGGAGATCAAGCCGATTCCAATGATAGTAAACAGTCTAATAATCTAATGAGTATTTTTAGATTTTAAGTTTGATATTTTCGTTTTTGAAAAAAAAAGTTTCCAATAATTATTTCTGGGGGTCAATAAACAGTAAACTAAATGTAGTCCATATGAGGACCTTTAAACTAATGAATATATTACATAGATTGTCCTGAAATTTGATACATAGATTGATGTAACCATGGGTTATCAACCCCTAAATAATTAGAACATTCCAATAATGTGATCTTGTGGAAAAACACTTAAAAAAATATCAATTTTGCGACTTATGACTCATTTTCCTGAAGTATTTCTAGATTTTAAGTTTGATATTTTCATTTTTGAAAAAAAAAGTTTCCAATATTTCTAGGGGTCAATAAACAGTAAAGTAACTAAATGTAGTCCATATGAGGACCCTTAAACCGAAAGGATATATTACATACATTTGCCTGAAATTTGATACATCGATTGATATAGCTATAAGTTATAAACCCTCCAAAAAGTAGAACATTCCAATAATGCGATAGGTTAGGTTTGTCTAGTGTGTCTATACGGAGTGTGAATGGTAAAAATGAGATTCATCAGTTAAAAATACCAATAAAAATGATTTAAATATAATCATAAAGTATTCTATTAATGCCATATGAGTAGCTGGGTACACTACATTCCTGAATGTTATTTTAACACAAGCTACACCTGTACACAGACTGGGTCAACCAGTGGTAGTTTACACTTCCTGCCTCCAGGCTACTGTCACACCTGGAGGCTACTGTCACACCTGGAGGCTACTGTCACACCTGCAGGCTACTGACCTAGTTACATTGTAGGACCTAGCATTGCTTCTGTGCTTAATTCATGGTAAATATATACTCTCCTATATTTAACATACGGGTCAGATTTTCAGAAAATGTACAATTCGCCTTCACCAACTCTCTTAAATAACCCACATTAAAGACGAAAATGAGCTTTAAAATGCAGTTTAACATAACAGAACTGATACTTTAAATCAATGTGATACCAAATATACTCAGATATACCCGGTATTCTTCATTTTTCAGCCTAATTTAGCAGAATTCCCTCAATGTGTAGAGCTGATAATTGTACATTTTCTGAAAATCTGACACATACTTATATGGCCAGACAATGCAGGTACAGACAATGAGACAATTGTGTTAATGAATCAATTTAACAGCCAGTCAATCTAGAGCATATATAGCATGGATGTTTATATATCATTGACTCAACAAGTCATCTTATAGATATATATGTGATGTGTTTTAGGAAAATGAGTCATAAGTCGCAAAATATGAATTTTGAGATTTCATCATATCTGAAAACAGGAGATCAAGCCGATTCCAATGATAGTAAACAGTCCAAGTATTTCCATATTTTAAGTTTGATATCTTTATTTTTGAAAAAAAAGTTTGTAATATTTCTGGTGGGCAATAACCAGTAAAGTAACTGAATATACTCCATATGTGGACCTTTAAAACGAAAAGATATATTACATATAATGTCCTGAAATTTGATACATGGATTGATACAACCATACGTGATGAACTCGCCAAATATCAGAACATTCCAAAAAAGTGATCTTGTAAAATAAACACTTTGAAAAATATAATTTTTGCGACTTATGACTCATTTTCCTGAAACACATCACATATATAGCATGGATGGTCACATATATTTATATAAATATCATATGGGCACTTCTCATGAAACGTCGACAAGAGCCCTATTTACATGTGGAAACAAAATATCAAAGTCTAAGCGTCATATCTCTATTAATAGATAGTTGTATAAGTATATATAATTTTAGGAAAGTCACATAGACATGTTGGGATATTTAATGTTTTTGAAATTTTGTAGGAATCTCAAATAGTCACCGAGGTATAAGCATAAATATCCACTGCATTCAGGTTTCATTTCACTGAAAAGGTGGATTATTACAGCCTTATCAGTATAATTTACAAAGGTGTACTAGAAACGATTAAGAAAATCAGTAGAAATAATATTCATATAATCTTCAAATGTCTTTAGAAATATGGAGCGTGTTCCTAGGAATACATATTTAGTATGTTTATACAATCAAAATTAACAAAGATATGACATAAACAAAAAGCATGAAAAACATCAAAATTGTATTTAAATTTCTGGAATCGATCCCATACAATATGTATTGGTTTGATTTTTTTGGGGGGACATGCAATTGGCTAAAATAATAATATCCTTCATTCAGTCGTTTGCTGTGTGGATACAAATCATGCCATTGGTTTCATTTGTATATCATTATAATGAAAAGAAATTCCTGTTTCAGGATATATATACTTTCTCATATTTCCAATATTCTTGGCACCAGTGTGCATAACAAATACGCACAAATATACGCAGTGTGACGCGGGATGACGGCCACAGAGTAAATAATTCAAGACATTTTTTAATTGCATAGATGATGACTACAAATAAGACTTAAATATCCTTGTTTTCCAACAAAAGAATAATTAGACAAAAGACAAGAGTCGCCACTGGCCACAAGTGAAAAATCTCCATTTCGTCCAATGAGTGTGCATATAAACGTCCCAACGTATCAATGACGAGTTTGTTTTTATATCTCAAGTCCCCATTTTGAATATGTATCAATCCCCAAAACCTGATTGATCATTATTTACCTTTCTCGCAACCCTCCGACTCGGCAAAACAATGTTGCGTCATTAAATTAGTGTCATTGATTGGCGCAACTTGATTTACGCAACCAATCAAAACAAGTCCCTTGGGTATTGGGCGTAACACACATGTGTTGATACATACACACATATCATATAGACAGATAGCACGCATTTCTATATGATAACACCCAAACTTGTGATATAATAGCTAATAACAAAATTATTCGAAACACATATGTCCCTCATACATTTTGCTAAATTATTTATGCTCAAATTCAATGTGTTCCTTATTTATAGGCTGTTGAAATGCGTTCCCGTGATGACCCTCCTACTACACAAAACTCAGTAACCCATCTCTTTTTAAACAGAAAAAATAAATGAATCCAAAATTCTTTCTTATTTCCTTATTTTTCCACACCAAAATACATTCTGTTATAATTATACAGGTATTATTTGTGATTAGTTTCAGGAAAATGAGTCACAAGTCGCAAAGTTTTTCAAAGTAGTTTACTTACAATTACTTTGTTGGAATATTTTCATTTTTGGAGTGTCTGGTCCTTGTAAGAATACATCTACCAAATTTCAGAACTGTTTATTAATTATATCAGTGCGTTTCGTAGATCATCCCATTGGGTATATTGAGCTACTTGGTAATTATCCAAACCAGAAATATTGTAACGTTTTTTTAAAAAAAAAATAAAGATATCTAACTAAAAAGATAAAAGTACTTATTAGATGACCTTAATGTTTACATTCATCTTGGTTGGTCTCATCTTTTCAATAATGTTGATTTCTCAAAATCCATATTTTGCGACTTATGACTCCTTTTCCTGAAACGGATCACATTTTAAGTTCACATTTTAAGTGCCCATATTGACTCAACAAGTTATACATTTATATAATATTTATTTGTTTATCTTTGTTATAAGTACTACATTTTACAGCACTTGATTGTACACATCTGTAATGTCTGAGCAATATTCTTAAGTTAATATGATATGTGATGATCAGACAATAATGAAAGACATGTTTTAATTCTAAATCATTACTAATTCATTGCACAAATAATGTCTAATTCTTTTTAATAATAAGATTCAATACAAGATTCTGGCATTTTCCAAGGCAATTTTCTGAATGTTGAACATACATACCTGTTAAACTAGTTGTGTATAAATGACTGCACTTATATATATGTACAACACTGTGTGAAGTGGAGAGCAGGAAGATGTTGCTGCTATAGTCGCTGTTCCCTGTCTGTCCTTCCCTCCATCGCAGGTTCATCATTAGATCTACACATAACTCAGGCCCGCACCCACCGTCACATACATCATGTGGTGCTCCAGGGCATGCGCATACATTAACATGCAACAGGCTGTGATGTGTTTCAGGAAAATGAGTCACAAGTCACCAAATGTATATTTTCCAACATGTTATTCTCACAAGATGTCTTTGGGGAATGTTTTCATTTTTGCGGTACTATTATTTTTTAAATTCAGTTTAAGGCCAATACAATATTTAAGTCAAATAGAAAATATGCAATATCTATACAATGTTAGCAGCATAAATACATGTACCAAATACCAGGACAGTGTATTAAATACAGTCATGTATTTCTAAGGTTCTAATCTTATAGAGTATATTTAACTACTTTACCAGTAAATGTCCACCTAGAAATATTTATCCCTTAGACTTATATCAATCGGTGTATCAAATTTCAGGAATATCTATATAATACATCCTTTAGTTTCAAAGGTAACCATAAAAACGAAAATATCAAACTAAAATCTAGAAATACTTATAAGATTATTAGACTGTTTACTATCATTGGAATCGGCATGATCTCATCTTTTCAAATCTAATGGTATCTCAAAATCTATTTTTTGCGACTTATGACTCATTTTCCTGGAACACATCACAAATATAGAACTACTTGCTACATGGTCCTGGTATAGCTGACATTTGCAAATGTAAATGTATTCTGAATAAAAGTATTATATATATATATATAACTTGTGTAACTGAATAAGAGCTACCAAATTATGTAATTAATAAATCAATTTTACCAAGAACCTGCCAGATTATTTAACCTACAATTTGGTGAATACTAGGTAAATTCGAGTATATTGTTTGGCTAGGTTAAACTGTATTTTGAACTTAATATTTTCGTCGGGAATTTGGGTTATTGGAGAGGATTTGTGAATGTGAATTGTACATTTTCTGAAATTCTGACTCATATATGGGCCATTCTCAGAAAAGACTTGCTCATGGCGTCGTCATTTCCTTGGTATTTTTCTCAAGAATAAAAGACCATCACGCCTGCCTGTTGTCGCCATCAATATTTTCTGAAGAGAGGTTAAATAAACCTGTAGAGAACATGATGTGAGTTATAGTTGTTTCGTTCGTCCAGCCTCGTCCAAGGTTCGTCTCGGTTCGTCTTGGTTCTGTCTCTCGTCTAGCTCAGCTCGATCAATAGTTAAAATGTGAGGAGTTAATTACTCATCATGGGACTGGGGACCTAGCAGAAGTTCTATCCTCCTAGTGTGGGGATCGCACCACCTAGGACTTCTGTAATGTTAATTAATCGAGTTGGATGGGGATCTGCCCAGCAGGGCCGGTTGGCGTCTGTCTCCAAAGAATTGTAGACACAAAGCGAAAGGTTAAGTTTGGCGATCTTGGCTCGTTTATTCTCTTTGTTGTCAAACTGGGGAGGTCTACCGCGTACCCTGCCTGGGCTCCAACTGCCCTTACCCTGAATTCCCACCCCTATTTATACTCCCTCCCCCCAGAGACCCGTCCTTGCTCACAGTGCAAGACCCTAGCGCCCCAGGCGGTGGACGAACGTACCCCAATACATCGTTCGTCCACCACCTCCCTATCCCCGATTACAACAATATCAAACTTAGTGTAGTACACTTTATCACCGATGGCGTCGCCACGTCCGACACAGGACAGGCCTATAGGAAACAACCTTTTTTTTTATTATATTTACAGATGGCAGCTCTCCCAAGAACCATGTTTCATTCCTTAAATATGGTTCATGAAATGATAAATAAAAGATGGAATTTGTATAATATTGTCTCAGTTGGTAGCATGATGGAAGAAGGGAGCGGGAGCACAATGGGCCCATGACTAAGGCATATACATAAAGTCATCATGTATAGGAACATGCATGTGTTGAGGGGAATGGTGACGCGTCTGTGAGGACAAATAAATAGACAGTGATCAGTGGGGAATGGGCCACGTCTACCTGCAACCTCATAACTGAAAGTGGGCTCCACGCTGTAATGTGGGACCAACACCGAGTTCCACTTTTTTCTTAATTCTATGCCTGTGGCCCCGAAAAAGGCTTTTCATATTACATTATAATTACTAGTGATATTTTTCAGAAATATATTGATTATTATTGTTCGATGGAGCAAAACATCTCCCAAGATATTAAAATTCATTTTTGCAAGAAGTCAGATACTAGACCTACATTATTTACATGTAAATATTTCAGATGAAATAGCCCATCCTTCCTCAAACTCTAGGGCCCAGCTGGGATGGGCCCGAACGTCTGGTAGAATACTTATTTGATAGTTTCATTCAACTTATTGTGGGTGGGCCCCAACGTCTGAGGATGGGTGGGCCCCAACATCTGAAAAAATGACTGAAATGTGCGAAAGTTGGCCCTAGCGTCTGAGGTTTGGGCCCCAACGTCTGCCGGTGGGTGCCGGTGGGCCCTAACGTCTGAAAATAAGTGAAAGTGGACCCTATCATAGTTGGGCCCTAACGTCTGTAGACTGTTTGTCTCACCAGTGGGAATATAAGTGAATAGTGTTGCGGAGGGAGAACTTCTTTCTCTAACTCAGTAAACAACACCAACTTCACTAGACCTAACTGTTGGAGTATTAATGAAAGCTTGTCTGTTTCACATTTATCTGGAGATCTGAAATCAAGAGATTCAGGAGATATAGAATCACTCAAAAAACGTCGTATGGACGCCAAAGCAAGGTTCACCCTAAAAATGGGCTTTGGCCACTGGACTATATGAATGTATAAGTTGAAACAGAAGATTCTACTCCCCTCCACAGAAACAACATTAAAAATAACCTTCAGACAGTCAATTATTTAGACTCTATCAAAAGGCCAAAAAAAAAATAGGTGTGTTTCCGATTTATCTGGCTGAAAACTAGGTAGGGGGGGTGGTAACTTTTTTTTTTGTTAATTTTTTTTGTTTGGAAACCGCCTCCCAGGAACTGAAAAAAATGTCTTTTTCATAACAATAGTTGTTTTGAACATGGGAAATGTGCTTTTAGACAGTTCTGGGTTAGGAAAACCCGTTTTCCTGCTTTTATAAGCTTTTATGGTCAAAAAATCCAAAAAAAGTAAGATATGATGGGGAAAAATCAGATATGGTAAAAAAACCTTTTAGGTAGGGTAAGGTTTTTCTAGCTAGGGGGGGGGGGGGGGGGTAAACCGGAAACACACCTATTTTTTTTTTGGCCAAACCACTTTTGAGGAAGATGAAACTTTCCTAGTTATGATAGATTGAGATAAGAAGACTACATGAGTGTAGCGAACCCTTTAATTATTAGATACCTAGATAAATTACAGGCTATAATCAAACTCTCTAAAATTGTTATGTGGGTTAGATGTTCAGAAAATGTACAATTCATCTTCACCAATCTTCTCAAATAACCCAAATTTCAGACGAAAATAAAGTTCAAAATATAGTTCAACCTAACCAAACAGATTGCTAGAATCAATGCAACGCCGAATATACTCGCATTTACCCAGTATTGACCAAATTGCAGCCTAATTTAGCAGAATTTACTAAATGTGTACAGCTGACAATAATGTACTTTTTCTGAAAATATGACCCAAATAAAAGGACAAAATGTTGAAAAGAAACTTATTATTCTTATTAGATTAGCCCCTCTAATGAGACCACCTCACTAAGAGACCACAAATCGGTCAGTTTCAAGGGTGGTCTCAATAGTGAGGTTTCACATGAGATCAGAAAAAGAGGCACCCTTGGAACTGACCGATTTGTGGTCTCATAGCGAGGTGGTCTCATTGAGGGTCCGATGTTTCAATGAATAGATAGAGTGTCCGACGGTAACATCATGCCTTCTCTAGATATTGTAGTTCACCATGTGTACAGTAGTAGACCTCACACAATGTATTAACAAGCCTTTCCAGCCAAATGTGTTCTCATGTGATCCCTCAGGTTTCCAGCACGTGCTGCCCTATAGTCACACTCAGTACATTTATAGGGTTTTTCTCCGGTATGTGTTCTCATGTGTGTCCTCAGGTTTCCAGCGTCTGCTGCCCTATAGTCACACACAGTACATTTATAAGGCTTTTCCCCAGTATGTGTTCTCATGTGTCTCCTCAGGGTTCCAGCCTGTGCTGCCCTATAGTCACACTCAGTGCATTTATGATGTTTTTCCCCAGTGTGTGTTCTCATGTGTCTCCTCAGGTGTCCAGCCTCTGCTGCCCTATAGTCACACTCAGTACATTTATAAGGCTTTTCTCCAGTATGTGTTCTCATGTGTTTCCTCAGGTTTCCAGCCACCGCTGTACTATAGTCACACTCAGTACATTTATGAGGCTTTTCTCCAGTATGCGTTCTCATGTGTGTCCTCAGGGATCCAGCCTCTGCTGTCCTATAGTCACACTCAGTACATTTATGAGGCTTTTCTCCAGTATGTGTTCTCATGTGTCTCCTCAGGTCTCCAGCCTGTGCTGCCCTATAGTCACACTCAGTACATTTATGTTTCCTCTCAGCACAGTGTGTGAGCAAATGTTTCTTTAAACAATGACTCACTTCAAACCCTTTAACACACACACTACAGTTGTGTAGTTTCTCCCCTGTGTTTGTCACATTGTGATGCATTCTGGATCCTCTGCTATGTCTTATTCTGTGTTTCCTCAGGGTTCCAGTCTGTGTGGCCTTACAGGTAGAGACAGCATTGTGTGTCAGCAAATGTTTCTCTAAACTACTGCTCTCTGTGAAGCCATTAACGCACACACTGCAGTTGTGTAGTTTCTCCCCTGTATGAGTCACACTGTGATGCATCATGTCTTCTGACATCAGTAGAGAAGGTACACTAGTCACACTTGTAGCATTTGCTGCCTGTCCTGTCTCCCCTGTATGAGTCACACTATGATGCATCATGCCTTCTGACACCAGTAGAGAAGGTACACTAGTCACACTTGTAGTATTTGCTGCCTGTCCTGTCTCCCCTGTATGAGTCACACTGTGATGCATCATGCCTTCTGACATCAGTAGAGTAGGTACACATGTCACCCTGCAAATATAAAGTTCATCAGTTAACACCAAACAGCAAATTGCAATTTTGTGTTTAGACATTCATACCAAGCCATTGTAATGCTTCAAACAAAATGTATTTCTACCAATTCAAAGATATGGGTTTATTCAGGTTTATAACTTTAACAGGAATATGTTAAACCTGTATTAAATCTAACCAAAGATTGAAAACTGTCATCAGGTGTTTTTTTGCTGTGGGGTTCCCTGACCTACTTCTTCACTGATGTCATGCTCTAATGGGGTTCCCTGACCTACTTCTTCACTGATGTCATGCTCTAATGGGGTTCCCTGACCTATTTCTTCACTGAGGCCATGCTCTAATGGGGTTCCCTGACCTACTTCTTCACTGATGTCATGCTCTAATGGGGTTCCCTGACCTATTTCTTCACTGATGTCATGCTCTAATGGGGTTCCCTGACCTATTTCTTCACTGAGGCCATGCTCTAATGGGGTTCCCTGACCTACTTCTTCACTGATGTCATGCTCTAATGGGGTTCCCTGACCTACTTCTTCACTGATGTCATGCTCTAATGGGGTTCCCTGACCTACTTCATTAGTCATTATTACTATTATTACAAGTTGAACTATTGTAAGATATCCCCTTAGCCCTTCAACATCCCCAAGCCTCCCCAAGTGAAACCGTACCAAGATCATTGATGAATAAATCAGTAGTAACCAGTTTAAGCAAACATGGCCTGTCATGAATCTGACACTGTCCCGGGTGTATGGTTTTATTAATTCTTTTATTTTTTTTTATCCTTTTCATTATTATTGAACGCTTGTGGCGAAATAACCAAATGGTTAATGATTATTACTTTATTTGTAGAATTTTTCTATTTATTTTTCTATTTATTTTTTCTATAATTGTTTAAAGCAGCTTTTCTGTGAATAGTGTACCTGTTGCATAATGTCTAGCTGAATAAAAATCTTAAAACAAGCAACCCTCCCTCAGAAGCAAACCTAAGGAATGAGGTCCGTATTTCAATGTCCAGAAATTGTTCTAGCGATAGAGTAGTGCTCTTTACATCAAGTTTACTCAGCTAAAACTTACATCATGAAAAAGTCTGGTCAGGACTTTGCAAACATATTTAAGATTGGTACCAACCACTTGTATTCCTTATAAACTTGCTAGATTTTACATGGAATGGTTAGGTAGCCTCAACGCAAGAAGTGGCCCTCTTACATATTAACTCCCCACATGAGCGAGGATCACATCTTAGCATATATGTGATGCGTTTCAGGAAAATGAGTCATAAGTCGCAAAATTGATATTTACCAAAGTGTTTTTTTCACAGGATCACATTATTGGAATGTTCTGATTTTTGGAGAGTTTATCACTTATAGCTATATCAATCGATGTATCAAATGTCAGGACAATCTATGTAATATATCCTTTCGTTATAAAGGTCCTCATATGGACTACATTTAGTTACTTTATTGTTTATTGACCCCCAGAAATATTGGAAACTTTTTTTTCAAAAACGAAAATTTCAAACTTAAAATCTAGAAATACTTATTAGATTATTAGACTGTTTACTATCATTGGAATCGGCTTGGTCTCATCTTTTCAAATATGATGATATCTCAAAATCTAATTTTTGCGACTTATGACTCATTTTCTTGAAACACATCACATATATGACCTCAATCCTTACACATAGGGACTGGTTTGCTCCTGAGGAAGGGTTGCTTAAACTTCAGTTCAAATCCAGGGAATTTCTCCCTAGATTTATCCATTCACTGAAGGTGAAGACAAGTCCAGCTGGTGGTCTGTACAGATTAATTACAACCAGACAAGTCCAGCTGGTGGTCTGTACAGATTAATTACAACCAGACAAGTCCAGCTGGTGGTCTGTACAGATTAATTACAACCAGACAAGTCCAGCTGGTGGTCTGTACAGATTAATTACAACCAGACAAGTCCAGCTGGTGGTCTGTACAGATTAATTACAACCAGACAAGTCCAGCTGGTGGTCTGTACAGATTAATTACAACCAGACAAGTCCAGCTGGTGGTCTGTACAGATTAATTACAACCAGACAAGTCCAGCTGGTGGTCTGTACAGATTAATTACAACCAGACAAGTCCAGCTGGTGGTCTGTACAGATTAATTACAACCAGATTTTGGTTTGGTTTGGTTTGGATACGTTTTTATTTATACTTTTCATACAGGTACATCTCCTGGATTTCTCCATATTTTCCTCAGTAACCTGTGACACTACCTATTTTGTAATTTTTTTGTTTTTTTGTTTTTTTGTTACTCATACATTATAATACAATATCTAGTACATTTTCTTCAGTTTTTGTGTACATTTATATAGATTTATACATTATTAATGAATCAGAAATCCCATTATGTTTTATCTTGAATTATGTTATTCTAATGGATTTTAGATCACTTCAAGAATACAGAGTTTGTTTACAATGATAAAAGTAAGTCATGAATGAATTTTATATGCACAACCTAGGCCTCTGGATACTCTGGTGGTCTGTACAGATTAATAAGAACCAGATTGTATATGCTCAACCTGGGCCTCTGGATACTCTGGTGGTCTGTACAGATTAATAAGAACCAGATTGTATATGCTCAACCTGGGCCTCTGGATACTCTGGTGGTCTGTACAGATTAATAAGAACCAGATTGTATATGCTCAACCTGGGCCTCTGGATACTCTGGTGGTCTGTACAGATTAATAAGAACCAGATTGTATATGCTCAACCTGGGCCTCTGGATACTCTGGTGGTCTGTACAGATTAATAAGAACCAGATTGTATATGCTCAACCTGGGCCTCTGGATACTCTGGTGGTCTGTACAGATTAATAAGAACCAGATTGTATATGCTCAACCTGGGCCTCTGGATACTCTGGTGGTCTGTACAGATTAATAAGAACCAGATTGTATATGCTCAACCTGGGCCTCTGGATACTCTGGTGCGGCAAACTGCTGTACTTTTATGTACTTTCAATGAAAGGACATAGGCCAGCACCAATAGAATAGGTTCTATCCAGATGCTCAATTGTATATATCCCTACATCCCTCAATTGTATATATCCCTACATCCCTCAATTGTACATATCCCTACATCCCTCTATTGTATATATCCCTACATCCCTCAATTGTATATATCCCTACATCCCCCAATTGTACATATCCCTACATCCCTCAATTGTATATATCCCTACATCCCTCAATATATCCCTACATGCCCCAATTGTATATATCCCTACATCCCCCAATTGTACATATCCCTACATCCCTCAATTGTATATATCCCTACATCCCTCAATTGTACATATCCCTACATCCCTCAATTGTATACCCCTACATCCCCCAATTGTATATATCCCTACATCCCTCAATTGTATATCCCTACATGCCCCAATTGTACATATCCCTACATCCCCCAATTGTATATATCCCTACATCCCTCAATTGTATATACCCCTACATCCCTCAATTGTACATATCCCTACATCCCTCAATTGTACATATCCCTACATGCCCCAATTGTATATATCCCTACATCCCTCAATTGTATATGTCCCTACATCCCCCAATTGTATATATCCCTACATCCCTCAATTGTATATACCCCTACATCCCTCAATTGTACATATCCCTACATCCCTCAATTGTACATATCCCTACATGCCCCAATTGTATATATCCCTACATCCCTCAATTGTATATCCCTACATGCCCCAATTGTATATATCCCTACATCCCTCTATTGTATATACCCCTACATCCCCCAATTGTATATATCCCTACATCCCCCAATTGTATATATCCCTACATCCCCCAATTGTATATACCCCTACATCCCCCAATTGTATATATCCCTACATCCCTCAATTGTACATATCCCTACATCCCTCAATATATCCCTACATGCCCCAATTGTATATATCCCTACATCCCTCTATTGTATATACCCCTACATCCCCCAATTGTATATATCCCTACATCCCCCAATTGTATATATCCCTACATCCCCCAATTGTATATACCCCTACATCCCCCAATTGTATATATCCCTACATCCCTCAATTGTACATATCCCTACATCCCTCAATATATCCCTACATGCCCCAATTGTATATATCCCTACATCCCTCTATTGTATATACCCCTACATCCCTCAATTGTATATATCCCTACATCCCCCAATTGTATATACCCCTACATCCCCCAATTGTATATATCCCTACATCCCTCAATTGTATATGTCCCTACATCCCTCAATTGTATATATCCCTACATCCCTCAATTGTATATATCCCTACATCCCCAATATATCCCTACATCCCCCAATTGTATATATCCCTCAATTGTATATATCCCTCAATTGTATATGTCCCTACATCCCTCAATTGTACATATCCCTACATCCCCCAATTGTATATATCCCTACATCCCCCAATTGTATATATCCCTACATCCCCCAATTGTATATATCTCTACATCCCCCAATTGTATATATCCCTACATCCCTCAATTGTATATATCCCTACATCCCCCAATTGTACATATCCCTACATCCCTCAATTGTATATACCCCTACATCCCCCAATTGTACATATCCCTACATCCCTCTATTGTATATATCCCTACATCCCCCTATTGTATATATCCCTACAAGTTGACATTGAGTGGAATTACTAATGATATTTAGTAAAGCCTGTTATGCTTATGCTTATGCTGTAAAGCTGTTATGCTTCATATGGATGTGTTGGATATGATACAATGGAAACTGACTGAAATTAATCAACAATTTGTCTCAATTATGATGAATAAGGTGGAGACAACTCAACTGAAAACATCTCACAGTATTTTTTGTTCAGCTGTTTATTGAACGTGACCCGACGTGTTTCGCCGTTAGTTTGGCTTCATCAGGGGTGCCGACTTGTATTTAAGATTTTTATTCAGCAATAAACATTATGCAACTTATTATTAAATATTCTCAGAGTCTGCTGGTGTATTACAAATAGTGTTCGAAAAAATAGAAGATTACAATATAAGTTCAATTTTCATGTCTGTATATATACCGTTTGCTTTAGATAAGAACAATATTAAGAGCCTGGCACAAATAGGCGTGTACAAAGAATAGGTTGGTCGTTACAGCTTGGTGATATATTAGACCTTACATTAAAAAATGAGCAAAATTGTACAATATACAGAGTTAGACGTATTTACATTAGTTTGGTATTTACCATGCAGAGTTAGCAGTAAGAAATGATTTGTATTGTCCAAAAGCATCATAATAACAATGTTTTTGTGGTGGCGACATTACGGGCTGTCCTTAAGTTACATGTCATTATTAGAATGTTCGTCATCCAGAGAAAAGTGGACATATTTTTAGCAACATAAATTGAAATTTATGTGGTTGAAAATATAATATTCTAGAAAGAGTATTGTAGAATAATGATTCACTAAGCACTCAATACAAACACAGAAGCGTTTTAACTCAAATCAGGGGAGGTAAAGGTGAGGTTATCAAACAAAAGTGATATGTGATTTCACTACATTATTTTGTACTATAACTTGCTGTTTATTGCTGTAATGCCATTTGCAGAATTACTTTCTGTATTACTTACGAATGTAAACCAAATGTTCAAAGGTAATAGACCGTAAGTATAGTCTAGCTCCTATATAAAAATTAATAATGAGATTGTATTATTATCTCAAACATAATAAGTAATTGATATTGGAATAACTCAATGAAAATATTATGTGTTATACTGTAATTTTGTAATATACTAATGTTAAAAATTTCTTATTGAACTACACTCCGATAGTTCCCATATAGTATACGTTATGTACCCACGTCACTTGTTGTATTATTTAATACTCAACATCTAAACATTGTGGAATCTCAATCAAACAATAATATTCTTCCACCATCCTTGTAATTTAGGAAGACTTGGAAAACCAAGAGTTCTTGAGAGTTTTGTTATTATAAGATGTATAACTTTATTCCTTTTTCCGATATAATGTAACTGTATTTACGGAAATAAAAATAGTACATACATACATACACATACATGGTGAAGCATTGTCCTAATGTGACGTGTATATTTCACTCAGGATGTCATCAATTGATGTTCTTTTTCCCGCGCTTGGTCATCAAACATGACTGAATGGGTTAAATAGTGAAAAACCTTAAACTTGAGGAATGTAGAGTATATATATGTTCATATTACTGCCAACTGGAGGAATATGTTTATGTCACGTTTGCAGTAGCGCCCCCTAGAGGGACACTCACCGGTGACAGTGGGGATCGCTATATCCCAGTCACTTGCTGCACCACCAGATCAGTCATTTTAAACAAAACTGATTTGCTTTAATAAAGGAGGCTTTCTCACCAACTACCGTATATACCCGTGTATAAGCCGGACCCCGAGTATTAGCCCACCCCATTTATAAGCTGGGGGTTCAGCACTTCATAACATTAATATAAGTCGGGTCCCGTTTATAAGCCGGGTGCCTGTACTGTCATGTTCCAATAATAGAGCTAATTAATGTACAATGCTGAAGAAATAATCCAGAACGAGTTTTTTTATAGATCATAAATGATAGTTTGAATATAGAACTCAGTTCAATGTTGGTTGATTTTGAACTCACAACAATTCTGGTACGTTTTTTTGCCTTAAATTCGAATTTAAAACTTGAAAACCATAGTAATGAATGAAGATAATAACATGAGTTTCAGTTATATCTACTGGTTTTCAATTGTAATATAAGCCGGGCCCCGAATATAAGCCCACCCCGAATATAATATAATATAATATATATATATATAATATAATATAATATATATATATATAATAATATATATGGGTCAAATTTTTTTAGAATGTACAATTGGGATTTGGGGAGGTTTAGGAAGATTGAAAAAAAAAATAATAAGTATAAACTCATATTCCTTCTGACCGTGATCATAGATGTCCTAAGCACCTAAAAACACCAATTATATTCACCAACTCTCAATATGTCAGTTTTTATTGCAGTTGAAACAATGTGAACCTATTTTAGGGTATGCCCGGTATCAAATAAAGTAGCAGCTCCTTAAATCCTTAATAACTCAGGACATAATGATTCAATTTCCAAATAAAGAATATTTTTATGAAGATTAAATGTTTCTTTACATGTATACCCATCTATACCTATGTATCATCAAAGGATATTATGTGAGACATGAAAACAAATGTCTCACATTTCCCCCAAACGGGAGTGTTTTGTTCATTAACATATGTTTCAAATATAAATTCAATAATGCTGTAGTTGTTGCTATAAACAGGGTTAAAACCTGTTTTCTGGCAACATATACATCATATCCATTAATATAGCAACTTATAACTTATTCATCTTATTCAGTTTCCCTGAGAAAATTGTTGTTCAACGTGAGAACACGCTGCAGGAAGCACGTGTCCGCCATCTTGCTCCACAACCGGAAGAGAAGACGGACACGAAGCCACGAATCATTTGCTTTTCGGAGCTGACTCCGTACAACCCTGAGCCCTATGTTTCCCATTACACTTTCGGCAAACATGAGATTTATGACAATTCCTATTATTGCAGGTTCTGTAATTAAAATAAAAACAAATGTCATCGGGAAAGTCCGCTGGGGCTTGGGCGGAAGTGTCAGAACCTCGGGATTTGTTGCGCTTGCGTGAAGAGGCTTTGTCTCCATCTTCCGGTGTCAACACCACATTCGACGAGAAACATATTGATACACCCAGAGAATGATTATTAGGATGGAAATCCGGAGACTTTAAGTCGACCACCCTATCAGTGACATACTTGTCGTAGGTTGTAGCACCCTTCTCGGAGAACTTTCTAGTTGCGTGCATTTCGGTCACGAATGCTAGGTGGGCGATATATGAGCCCTCACGTGGATCCTCCGTGTCGTGGAGATGAGATAACACCGCAGACATGCCATGCAGAAGGCCAATGTAGTCTAACTTAGAATGATCAGGCTTCTTATCCGCCATGGAATAAGTTTCAGGACGAAAGGATTTACCCTGAGAATCATCGGTCCCGGCCAACTTCTCTAAGGCCTTAGTGAGAGGGCCGCTGACAAAATCTGACGGGGGAGTCGGAGGTGGAAGCGGAGGTGGAGGCGGCGGACCACTCGAGCCATGGGTAGAGGGCGGCTTGACGGGACCAGAGCCACCAAGCCCCGGCGGAGGTTTGCACTTGGTCGATTCTAGGGCATCTAGGCGTCTCATGATGGCGTCCAGAGTCCCGGCGATCTTCACATCAGTCTTGGAATCTAACTTCACCGAGCCACTAGCACCATGGGAATCCACCAAATCCTGGAGTTGCTGACATTTGGTCTCAGCGGCAGACATGTCACGAATCAAGGCTGTATAAGGGTCAGATTTTCAGAAAATGTACAATTGGCAGCTGTACACATTTAGGGAATTCTGCTAAATATGGCTGAAAAATTAAGAATACCAGGTATATCTGAGTATATTTGGTATCGCATTGATTTAAAGTATCAGTTTTGTTATGTTAAACTGCATTTTGAAGCTTATTTCTGTCTTAAATGTGGGTTATTTGAGAGGATTGGTGAAGGCGAATTGTACATTTTCTGAAAATCTGACCCATAAGCATCCTCAACCAAGTTGGTGTACTTCACGTCCGATCTGTCTATACCAGCTAGAACGGACGCCATTGTTCCTAGGCATGAACGACCGAATGGATATAAGTGCAGTCTAGAGCAAGTAGTACAGCGTTTCAGCATCAGAAATAAGGTAAGTCAAACTTGAAACAAGCCACAATGACTAAACCTTAAATCGCAGGACTCTGCATTAGGGAAACGGTTACAAACTCGTACAAGCTTTTTTTTCCCAGAATATGCGCGGCCATTAGCTTCATAGCCTGCGAGCAGAGTGAGGAAAGCTAGGTGGTGGTTGCCAGGCAACCCCCGCCACCGAAATGAGGAGTCACTACACACAATATATAGACACATTGAGAAAACAATATATGCTATATACCGGGCATCCCCCAGAAGAAAACATGTTATCTGATGTCTCACTGTGGCTATTTAAATGGGCACAATCACACAAAACTCAGTAACTACATAAGAAATATGTGTGGTAATGGGTGCGGGCTCTAAAATCAATGATAACAAATCAATATAATGGATTATAAAACTTTTGAATAAAAATATTAAGGGGTTGAGAACATCAAAAAAATATAAATTTCCAGATCTCATTTTTAAGGTTCCCACATGTCAGGGGAAGGAACAGGCCATATTACTGCAAAAAATACAGAAGATAAAGTCACATGGGTAGAACTTATGACAAAAATTCTACCTTTCAGGGGAAGCCAAGGGATGCCCGGTATCATGTTTCTAATTAAAGTTGAATTAAATTGCATGGAAATGAGGCATAAAGCCACATACATATGTACAGTAAGGCATGATACGTTCAAATAGTAAGTTTTATGGTGATTTGTAGGTTCAAAATGTACTTAGTCAGGGTTACTTAAATTGATGGGGGGATGCCCGGTATCAGGGGATGCCCGGTATCAACTACCCTTTTAATATGCTTAAAAAAGTGTTTATTGCGTTTATAACACATTTTCACTTGTACCTTGAAGAAGGAATTGCAAGGAACATTGACATATAATAGGAGGACCCTACCTACAATAATACTACTATTTTGGTATCATTTATCAACAGAAAATGATTTGTGTGGGATGCCCGGTATCCATTCATAACACATTTGTCTCAACATGCCTGCCCCCATAGTCCTAAATGTTTGGTGAATTATGCATATGACATTTCTTTTCAATAAAAACTAACTTAACATGACGCCTATTGAGAAACAATTATTAAATGTGCATAGAAATCAAGTTCAAAGATAATGGTACCGGGTATACCCTCTTGGATTCTTGTTAACTAAATAGCTGTATTACTCCTTCCCTTAACCTTTGACAGAAACATGCTTCACTAAGAATGATTAAAAACAACATTTTAAACATATAAATAATGAATAGAGAGCTGAATATCACACAGAGGGTTGATATCTAAGCATCTTAACAATATTTTCACACCATACGGGTGCATGTATAATCATCAGTCACTCTCATTCTAGTTGACTCATGTCCAGGAAATCCAGGAATACATTCTCAATAACTATTTGTGGTGGTTGTCTTGGTTTCCAAATGAAAAAACAGAAGCTTGGTCATATAAAAACACTTTGAATGTGTATCCTAGCTGTTCCTTTCCTGCCATACCGGGTATCCCTCAATATACCGGGTATACCCCTGACATCATTTGCATTCATATCTCCACAATAGAACTTTTTAGAAGATTGTAATTTGGGGTATATATGAAGATACATACTGGGATAACATAAACGGAAATTTAGTACCATAGTACCAGTTGAACTTGGTCTACATAATAATAGGGTACAGGGCATACCCGGTATGAAATAGTATAAAATCTCTGGTTTGGTAAACATTGAACCATAACCCTGTAAATGTCTGCATTACTGGCTAAATTGTACTAAGATTGCATTAATAACATGTTAAAGTGTATTCTAGATATTTTAAATCATATGCCAAGGATATATCCATAGCCAGTATACTATAATCTGTGTTTGATACCGGGCATACCCATGTGACTTCTGAAAATCGGAGATTTGAGTATAGGACTGGCATACTGATATGAGGGCTAATAAAAAGCTAGAACTTTACCAAGTTGTCATAAATATGTATAAGGAATGAAACCAGGTGAAATGTAATACCTAGAACAATTACTTTTTGTCAGAATGGAGGTATAATGTGAAAAAGTAGTGAATTCTGAGGTGTTTTTATGAGGAAATCAACATTTAGAGTGATTTTTCGCATACAAAACCTGCGAATATGTATACTAATGTATACATTTTCGTAAAGCTTAGGATGTCCCCTTCCAAATGATACCAGGATCATGAGAATTGATTCATTTGTCTGCAATACCCATTCAGTATAATGTGCAAAGGTTGCAAATTTCGCAATTGTACATTCTAAAAAAATTTGACCCATATTCACCATTTGAAATTAATATAAGCCGGGGCTTATACACAGGTATATATGGTACTTGTGTTACAGTTTATTCAAACGACATGAAATAGATATAAATAAAGATATCAATAAAATGTTGTTGAGAAAAGAGCTGATCTTGAGAAAGGTAAATTATTAAATATTTTGACGTCTAAAAAATGCTTTGTCTTGATTAGTTTGCGCAGATGATTGATAGTGTAGTAGATTTAGACACAGACTTGTCATTAGTGACTCTATTCTACACCAGGTGGCCTACCTGTCCAGTGCTTGCGGTGTAAACATAGTATTCACACATTATGGCTGCCAGTGAGGACAGCCGCTGACCAACTAACTACTAGATGCACTGATGAAGATCATATCTGTAGTGTGTAGTATTAAGATTAAGATTAAGATACATTTATTTCCGACTTGTCGCTTTCAGGAGGCATATCTCCAGCAAAGGGAGGATCACACGCTTCCTGTTTTGTGTTACATTTTCTGCTAACAGTGTACAATACTCCAGTCTTCATTGACGAAAGGAGCCCACTGTTATAATCATTAAATATAAATTTACAGTTGTTAAAGTTTTTGGTAAAGGCGCATTAGATCATATATAAAATTTACCTCAGTATTAATTATCGAACATAATCTAGCATAAGGCTTGGTACCTGTTAAAGTCAAGTGGGTAGTGTGTACATTATTCAATGAAGTTTTGGTCTGACCATATCAATGTTTTCTTCGCTAGTGATTTGAATGTTTTCTTATCGTGTACCCCATGGGCCATGGTCTGAAGCGAATTCCAAGTATACGGGATTCTGTGGAGGATTGATTTCCTTAATTGTTCATTTCTGGGGTGAATTTGTTTTAATTGTTTCCTGCCTACAGCAAAATTTCTGGTATTTAAATTTCTTATATCAATGTATTTTGGGTTGCTCGCCAAACCATGGCCCGCCTGTAAAACATGAAATCTTCTTCTATGTTTTAATGTCAGTAGGTTCTTTTTGACATGAATCTCATCTACATTTGCTCTGGTTGGAAGCCCATAGATTCTACAAAGTATTTTGTTTTGAATTATTTGAAGTCGGTTAAAATTAGTCCCTGTTGTAGTGTGGGAATCATGAAAAATGTCTGATTGATCAATCAGGGGTAATACTATTACTTTGTATATAAGTAACAAGGTGTCTTGGGGTATTTTCCCTTTAAGTTTTGTTATTTGCCAACATTTGTAATTCATAGAGCTTATTAATTTATTCACTACTGATTTAAATTTTAAGTTTCTATCAATATCAACTCCTAAATATTTATATGTTTCTACTTCTTCCATGGGATTTCCATCCAGATTCAAAATGTTATTCTCTGATTGGGGTTGTTCATTAATATAATTCTGATACGCTCAGAACGCGAACACCAAAACGCAGAATCCAGATCCTTCAGTCCACACTAGTCTTCTCTCTTTATTCTCAACTCCATCTCCGGGTAACAAGGTAAAAGGGTCAACATATACAGGTATAAAGGTGTCTGTACACAATAAAATTAAACTTTATGGCAGGCAAGATTAAGCAAAGCGACCTGCAGCGGCAGGCTTATGGAACTACCATGTGTCCAGTCCGGTCAATCCGGAAGATAAGCCAAATGTCTGGCAAGCGGCGCCAAGCAAGAGAAAACTGTATATGGCAGGACGAGAAATTCCTGTATTGATTAATTGGTAACTCAGTTACTTATGTAACTGTCTACCCAAAATCCTCTTCATATATTCCCTGTATGTAAACATGACAAGTTGTCTTGTCTTGTATACAAGTATGATCGTCATTTAATACTATATTTTAAATATATTGATGATATTTTCTTACTCTTTCGTCTTATTGCATACTGAAAGTTTATTTACATTATCCAACTTCAAATGAGAACTGCCAACAAGGCGTTGACTTGTTGGTAGATTGTTTTCCTCATTTAATATGTTCAAAAGCCATTGTGTCCAGCAGGGTCTGAGAACCTCCCACTACTGGGGAGCACTGGATCCGCTGATACAAACCAATAAAAGTACAACAAACAAACAAGACAGAGTGAGGATAGCTCATGATGTCAGACAGAGTGAGGATAGCTCATGATGTCAGACAGAGTGAGGATAGCTCATGATGTCAGACAGAGTGAGGACAGCACATGATGTCAGACAGAGTGAGGACAGCACATGATGTCAGACAGAGTGAGGACAGCACATGATGTCACGTCTATTCATGACTTCATATGCCATCATTGATTACCCAATCAGTTATACGCTTGTCTAGCGCTTTGGTATCAAAAATCATTATGGCGGTCATCAGAGCAAAGCGAGGTAAATAAATAGTTTGTTTCTTCCATTTTATTTTACAATATGAGATCGTGGTATAAAAATAGGATGTAACTCGGTTAGTTTCTGACTTACTCTACTTGTTTTTTTCGACCAGGGATGTCACTCTAAGCCTGCAGCTCGTGACATCCCTGGTGGAAAAAACTCATGGGCATCGTATACAGTAAGTCAGAAACCAACCTCATGACATCCCATCATATTACTACTCCTTTGCACCTGTGTGACATGCCCCACTCCTCCCCGCTTGACAGTGAAACCCTCCAGGGCAGATCTAATGTGTGAGAGCCGCGTTTGGCCTGGTGGGGATTGGGGTTATTGAGGTCAGAGTGGAAGCTGGATCTAGGCTCGCTGATTACAAGTGGCTAACAATATACATTAAAAACCTTGTGAAAAGAGGAGCAGAGTGTAAAGTGTAAGGTTGAACTGTGAGTAAGAAATGTTGTGTTCTAACAGTGAAAGTTATTGTTTGTTGTTATTGTTAGTAGAAGTGGCAAGAACTGATGAAAGCACATGTTGTAGTTCACCATATTTTTTTAAAAAAATCCTTTAATCCTTTATGAGATATTCATCTACTTTCCCATGTCTACGCACTAATGCACTGTATCGTGCAATTAGACCATGTTTATGTTTAAGATGCACTGTATCGTGCATTCACAACCTTAATGTAATTGTCTGTATATAATATGAATGTGTACTGTTTGAGTTATAATGTAAGCAGGGAAAAGTAAATTTCACTGCAAAACCAAAATTTCTGGTCAATGATACTGAATTTTCGTCCAATAATATACAACTTTGGCGAAAAACCTTGATAATACCCACTTGTTACTATAAACATTGTCACAGCTTGGATACGATAAAGTATATTATCGATTATACTATATTATAGTCTTAGAAACCTATCTCACTTATGTTACCTAACCCGGTTATTATTTTATTTTACAATCTGTTCCAACATACCAGATACATATATTCCAGCCTTAAGCGATTTAGACCTATCCAAATTAAAGGTAACTGTCGGTAGAAATGGAACAAGCTAGTTTCATATAGACCTGTCAACCTATTTTGTCACTTTTCTCTTATGTATTTAATCACTCCTAAGACAAATAAAAGATTTTCTTATCTTATCTTATCTTAACTATTTTGGTATATTACAAGGAGTTAGGCATATGCCATTCCTCCCTATTTGCAGTAGTTAACCTCACACAATTTTAACAAGTCTTTCCAGCCAAATGTGTTCTCATGTGGTTCCTCAAGGCTCCAGCACTTGCTGCCTTATAGTCACACTCAGTACATTCATGGGGTCTTTCTCCAGTATGTGTTCTCATGTGTATCCTCAGGTGTGCAGCCCGTGCTGCCCTATAGGCACACAAATTACATTGATGAGGCTTTTCCCCGGTATGTGTTCCAATGTGTCTCCTCAGGATTCCAGCCTGTGCTGCCCTATAGTCACACATAGTACATTCATAAGGCTTTTCTCCAGTATGTGTTCTCATGTGTCTACTCAGGTGTTCAGCCTCTGCTGCCCTATAGTCACACACAGTACATTTATAAGGCTTTTCCCCAGTATGGGTTCTCATGTGTCTACTCAGATGTGCAGTCTGTGCTGCCCTATAGTCACACTCAGTACATTTATAGGGCTTTTCCCCAGTGTGTGTTCTCATGTGTGCCCTCAGGGCTCCAGCATGCACTGCACTATAGTCACACTCAGTACATTTATGAGGTTTTTCTCCAGTATGTGTTCTCATATGTCTCCTCAGGGTTCCAGCCTCTGTTGCCCTATAGTCACACAGAGTACATTTATGAGGCTTTTCTCCAGTATGTCTTCTCATGTGTTTCTTCAGGTCACCAGCCTCTGCTGCCCTATAGTCACACATAGTACATTCATAAGGCTTTTCCCCAGTATGGGATCTCATGTGAGTCCTCAGGGCTCCAGCCTGTGCTGCCCTATAGTCACACTCAGTACATTCATAAGGCTTTTCTCCAGTATGTGTTCTCATGTGACTCCTCAGGTTACCAGCCGATACTGCCCTATAGTCACACTCAGTACATTTATGTTTCCTCTCAGCACTGTGTGTGAGCAAATGTTCCTCTAAGCTACTGCTCTCTCTAAAGCCATCAATGCACACACTACACTCATGGAGTTTCTCCTCTGCGTCAGTCACAATGTGATACATCATGCCTTCTGACATCAGTAGAGAAGGTGCATTAGTCACACTTGTAGCATTTGCTGCCTGTCCTGTCTCCCCTGTATGAGTCACACTGTGATGCACCATGCCTTCTGACATCAGTAGAGTAGGTACACTAGTCACACTTGTAGCATTTGCTGCCTGTCCTGTCTCCCCTGTATGAGTCACACTGTGATGCATCATGTCTTCTGACATCAGTAGAGAAGGTACACTAGTCATACTTGTAGCATTTGCTGCCTGTCCTGTCTCCCCTGTATGAGTCACACTGTGATGCACCATGCCTTCTGACATCAGTAGAGAAGGTGCATTAGTCACACTTGTAGCATTTGCTGCCTGTCCTGTCTCCCCAGTATGAGTCACACTGTGATGCATCATGCCTTCTGACATCAGTAGAGAAGGTGCACTAGTCACACTTGTAGCATTTGCTGCCTGTCCTGTCTCCCCTGTATGAGTCACATTGTGATGCATTATGCCTTATGGCATTAGTAGAGAAGGTACACAAGTAAACCCTGCAAATAAATTTAGATGATCAGTTAACACCAATCAAATATTATTGGGAATAGGGATTAATCATGTATCAATCAACTTTTAATAAACATTAACAGCTTCCATTATACAGTTATTACTTCACTGTTACTACAAACTGCCTGGGACAGCAAATTATGCTAATGATTTCTACTGTGGTATAATGCCTAAGTCTGATGTAAGTACTTTGCCGATTAATACCCAAGTATATCCAGAGTTTGTATGGAACGATCTGATCGATGGAAATGAGGTCCTAGATTTGTTGAATGATATATATACAGAACTAGCCGGGATTTGAGGGGGGAGTGAATATTCACCGATGACGGTCAAGGTATGGTAGTCCCGCGACTGTCCTCGGTGAATATTCACAACGCCAAGACTCCAAGGGTTGTTCTGTGCTTATTTCACCCCTCACACTAAGCTAATGTTAAATTAACATGATCTACAGCGATTTTGAGAAATAAATCGGTAAATAATTAGTTCTTTAGCTTGATTCACTTTAAAAACATGGCTCCGAAAAAGGACCGGAACTGGTGAAGATCAGAAAGCACGCATGCGCACAGTGTACAAAAAAACTAGGTCTCGCGTGTATTGCCCGCGTGCAATGTCGCTTCAGTTACTGACCAGCTAAACAATATACAGAGCCTATGTTATTTCTATGGACTGAGCATATCAAGGGTGAAATAAAGACAAGTGGGATACTAGATCTAAGTACAAAATTTACCAAATTGTTGCTACTAGTATGTCTCGATACTTTTGTAATTCGAATATTATAAATTATAATATAAATTATAATTCTAGTTAGCCCAATTCTAATTCTACTTACCCCAATTCAAATTATAAATCTACTTGATAAAATCAAGGATAGTGGTCATTTCCCCGCCCCTTGGAAAAGGGCCATATGTACCCTGGTACCTAAAAAGGAAAATTCCCATGCAATTGACAATATGAGATCCATTTCCATCTCTTCCATAATGGAGAAAATTTTTGAGAGGCTTTCAATTAAAAGATTAGGTGAGCATGTTAAAGACATTAATTATCTCTCTGAATTCCAACACGGCTTCTGCACAGGCAGGCCTATAGATTCAGCTATCTATGATTTGTTCTGAGAAACAAGGAGATGGGCATTGATAGTATGGCAGTTTACTTTGACTTGTCAAAAGCTTTCAACTCTATTAATAAATAAGACATTCTCCTCCATAAATTCTTGGGTTTGACAATGGGTTGCTCAACCTGATAGAGAGAGATAGAGAGCAGTTTGTCAGGTATGGTGATTCAATTTCAAACACCCTGAGGCTCAGAGCCGGGTCTGGAGAACTCGGACTGTTCTGGACTCAGACCATTGTACACTCAGACTGGGTATGGTCGGACCAGTGCACATGGGTTAGTGGACTCGGACTAGGGAGTTAGTGGACTCGGACTAGGGAGTTAGTGGACTCGGACTAGGGAGTTAGTGGACTCGGACTAGGGAGTTAGTGGACTCGGACTAGGGAGTTAGTGGACTCGGACTAGGGAGTTAGTGGACTCGGACTAGGGAGTTAGTGGACTCGGACTAGGGAGTTAGTGGACTCGGACTAGGGAGTTAGTGGACTCGGACTAGGGAGTTAGTGGACTCGGACTAGGGAGTTAGTGGACTCGGACTAGGGAGTTAGTGGACTCGGACTAGGGAGTTAGTGGACTCGGACTAGGGAGTTAGTGGACTCGGACTAGGGAGTTAGTGGACTCGGACTAGGGAGTTAGTGGACTCGGACTAGGGAGTTAGTGGACTCGGACTAGGGAGTTAGTGGACTCGGACTAGGGAGTTAGTGGACTCGGACTAGGGAGTTAGTTGACTCGGACTAGGGAGTTAGTTGACTCGGACCAGGCATAGCTTTAGGCGGAACATTATTACGATAGTTACAGAATCAAAGTAATTCTTTTATTAGTCAGTTTCACTATGGACACTCCACTACTAGCTTTACTGACTTAGGACAACCAATTTTAGGGTTAGGTTTAGGGTTAGTTTTTGTATGGAATGGTTTGGTCCGAGTCCACCAACCCAGGGGTCCGAGTCCACCAACCCAGTGGTTCGAGTCCACTAACCCCCTGGTCTGACTCCACTAACCCCCTGGTCCGACTCCACTAACCCCCTGGTCCGACTCCACTAACCCCCTGGTCTGACTCCACTAACCCCCTGGTCTGACTCCACTAACCCCCTGGTCTGACTCCACTAACCCACCCGGTCCGACATCAGAGTGTTCCCACTTCACTAGGAAGCCTCAGAGCTGGTGTGGCCAAGGCAGTATTCTTGGGCCTTTTTTCTTTATTGTTTATATCAAAGACATTTGTAATGTTGACTTCACCAGCAAGATCATAATGTACGCTGATGACTGCTTTTTACTACATCGCTTTCAGACTGACGAGGATCTGAATGAAATACAGACAGATGTTAGTTCATTCAATCATTGGATAGATTCTCATTTGTGCTCTATTTTATGAGAAACTATTTTTGTAACCTCTATGTATATGTGATCCGTTTTAGGAAAATGAGTCATAAGTCGCAAAAAATGGATTTTGAGATATCATAATTATTTGAAAAGAGGAGATCAAGCTGATTTCAATGATAGTAAACACTCTAATAATCTATAAGTATTTCCAGATTTTAAAGGGGAACTCTGGACTGCGTATAATAGCATTTCAGACGTTGGAAAAAACTACAATTTGATCTTCTGTACATTGTACAATGTAATTCAATCATTTATAAGTAATTGGGGAGGGATTTCGTCTTGTTCTAACTGGCTATTATCCGGTATGTTGGCGGGAACAATATTCCCAGAATGCTATGGGAACATGACGTCAGCAGAGCACTAGCACACTTCCGTTTTCTGTTGGCCTAAGGTGTTTGGCCAAACCCTTTTTTTGATTGATTGATTTTTTGATTGATCTATGAGGCATATGGGTGTTACACATGAACTTCTGGCAAAGGAAAGACTACATGGATCTCATTCTTTGCTCAAATTGGTAGCCTTCAACCCCTACGAGAGGATTAGAATAAATTTCCTCTTCCTCATTCTCAGTACCACCTTGTTGACTAGCCATGTTGACTGGGCTGCACAGCCACGTGTACTACAGGCACGGCATCGGCATGCTGGTCATCATGTATAGGGAGGGGAGTGCTAATTTTATGTTTGGACTGAGTTCATGTATATGAGCAAATCCACCATTTGGTCGTCATTTGACCCTAAAATCGTCTTTTGCTTATTTGAATGGAAAAAAATGATTGCAGACATTTTTTAATAGTTTTATCGTGTCCGTCCGCCCAAAATACATCAGAAATATCTCCTATTTACATAGTTTGTCCTACAAATTTAGGCATGGGGGTGAAAAAACTGGATTTTAGGGCCTCAAAAGTGAAGAACAATCAAGGGTGGCCCAATAAAATGCTGGAAATAAATAAAAATATATAGTCAAACATAGTTTAAACTTATTTTACCATTGTGCCTTGACCCTGACTATTCCATGATCTTTTTTTATTCGTTTACTATGGAAATTTGGCAAAGTAAAAGTGAAAAAATATGTTGGGAACTCTAAATGTCCGCGTCACATGTGGAATATGAAATCCAGGCTAGGAATAAAAATAATATTCACGTCACGTGAGTATTCCACACGTGACGCTGACACTGATGCTGACACTGATACTGACACTGACATGTATTGTTGGGACATTAAGAGAACATTTTCCCTAATAATTTTGCCTCTAAATACTTAAACAGAATTCATATTTACCTTTATAAAAAATCAATACAAGTATTCTAGTCAGCTTAACAGGAAAACTAGGTGATCAATGGGACATATTTTTGTATAAATTCTAAATATATTGGATTATATGTGAATGGACCGTGGGTCAATGCCCTGTGACCCTTGCCGCTGCCATTACAATTACCATTACTGAATCGTTTTTTGGCTGTAACTTTTCTTCCAGTCGGAATATTTTCACAAACTAAAAAGCGTTATGACCCTTATATCGGGACCAATGAATTGCACAATGATTCATAATATTATGTGCATATTTTTTTTAATCATTTCTAATATAATTCCTCATTTATGTAGAAATGAGTGCCATTCTCCTGTCCCCTTATCAACAGAGTTCCAGTCCAGTCTCTACCAAGTTGCCATGACTACAATATTCATTATTAACTTTCCCAATAACCCATCCCACCCACACCCCATATACAACTATTACAAATTTGCATCTCCCCTAGCCACTCATAATTAATGGTCCTCCCTCCACTCTCCAAGGGTATACCCAGAGAGCGCTCGTTGTGTGAATAATTGTGTCACTTATAATTGGTTGTGTTTGGAACTGCATGTGAGTTCCACAGACCTCAATTCTTAGTTTTAAATATGGTTATTTGCTGGCAACATCAATTTGTTTAATGTTGATTTCAATGTCAGACATGTTCCCTTCTAGTTTCTAATGATAAAATGTTAAAATAACGATGGAAACAAATTATTAAATGTCCGTCAGGAAGTGCTGGTATATGAACACAACCAGCCACTCAGTCACACTCAACGTTCACCAGTGGGGAACGAACACGTCCATCCAAAGACACACAGGATACCATGCACTGACCACATACCGGTAATGAACAGGCCCGAGTTAGTGTCATACACAGGGCAATATGGCAGCACCCAGGACAGGGTTTGGAGAGAGCGGGAAAGAAATTACTTGATTGATTCTGGCAATATCATTGCCCAGAAACCAGTATTATAATGTGGGTCCTCAGTTATCAACCATAATTGAGCTGTATGACCAGCAAGTGTTCCAACCCAGAGTTTTACTTTAAGTTTGATATTTTTAATTTTTGAAGAAAAAAGTTTGCAATATTTCTGGGAGGCAATAACCAGTAAATTATCTAAATATACTCCATATGTGGACCTTTAAAACGAAAGGACATATTACATACATTGTCCTGAAATTTGATATATTGGTCGATGTAACTATAAGTAATACATTCCCCAATGATCAGAACATTCCAATAAAGAGATCTTGGAAAATAAAACAATGTGAAAAATATCAATTTTGCGACTTATGACTCATTTTCCTGGAACACGTCACATATAAGTTGCTAGATAGAAAATTGAAAATTGAAAAAAAATATAAAAGAAAAGGTTAGCGTAGGATGTGCCTTAGTCATGTAAAAGCCCAGATGGCAGGTATGTTTGAATAAAACCTTTAAAAAAAAAATTAAAAAAAAATAGATTCTCATGGTCTCACAATTAATGGAAGTAAGTGGGTCAGATTTTCAGAAAATGTACAATTCAACTTCGCCAATCTTCTCAAATAACCCAAATTTCAGACGAAAATAAAGTTCAAAATAGAGTTCAACCTAACCAAACAGATTGTTAGAATCAATGCAATGCCGAAAATACTCGAATTTACCTAGTATTGACCAAACTTCAGCCTAATTTAGCAGAATTTACTAAATATGTACAGCTGCTAATTGTACATTTTCTGAAAATCTGACCCAAGTATGGCACTAGGAAAGCTAGACATGTCAATGGCGAAATTGACATTAATGGATAACCTATCAGCAGGGTGGACAACTTTAAATATCTTGGATTTCTGCTCGATAAGCTAAGTCTGACCCCTCATATTAAAACTATCTGTTATAGGGTGAACCTTTTGTGTAAACATCTTTGTAAGATCAGACATTATGTAAACAGTGATGTTGCCAACTTAATTTTTAGGGGCCATCCACAAATGACGTGATGCTTTTCTTGGCCATTTTTTACCCCCCTCCCCCCCCCCCCCCATGTCATGTTTTGTCACACTGTGCCAGAACCCCCCTTTAAAATGATAAAAAATGACTTCATGTTTGCAGCACCCCCCCCCTACAACCCAACTCCCTCTTTTTAAAAAGCTTATAATCAATTAGGTATAACATTTCAATAAAATATGCAGACCCCATTATTAGAACTATGATCCACAACATTGAAATCTCCATATTAAAAAACTAAGCCCCTGAACTTGAATAGGCTACTTCACAAATTCACTTAGTACCACAGCAACTATGGTGACCTCAACCCTAGCTTGGTATCAAGGCTGGCACTTTTCCTGGGCTCTGATACTTTCAATATAGGTGTCAAACTTTGCCAACTTATACCAGCAATAAATTTTGCTTTGTGTCCAACAAATAAGGCAAGATTATTGACCACTATGTTAAGATTAGTTTTCTACCCACCGATGTATGTGGGTCTAATGAGTTGCACATGTGCACAGAGATAGGGGTTAATCACGCACTCACTGAATTATGTGAAGTGGCCTATTAATCACTGGGGCTGGACAAAATGTGACCAGATGGTGGCACTAGTTGCCATCAGGAAACCTCCTTGATTCTTAGGCTGTTACAAGGGTTTGGCAGTGGTATAATACCCAAACCCATTAAATCTGACTTGCATATTGTGCCAAGTTATGGAGGCTATATTTTAGTAATGGAACATACCACATCAAAGGCTTTTACACAAGATAAAGTCAGTGTAGTGCCACAGGGGTCAGTTCCATGACCACTTCTCTTCATAATATATATTATTGACCTTGGTTCCTTGACTAAGTACCCCATCTACCTGTTCACTAACAACACCTAGTAATGTAATTCAGAATCTCTGCCTCAATAAAAAATGTTTCAACAAAAATCAAAGCACCACCCGTACTGTAACACTACCCGTACTGTAGCACTACCTGCACTGTAGCACCACCTGTACTGTAGCACCACCTGCACTGTAGCACCACCTGCACTGTAGCACTACCTGTACTGTAACACTACCTGCACTGTAACACTACCTGCACTGTAACACTACCTGTACTGTAACACTACCTGCACTGTAACACTACCTGCACTGTAACACTACCTGTACTGTAACACTACCTGCACTGTAGCACTACCTGTACTGTAACACTACCTGTACTGTAACACTACCTGCACTGTAACACTACCTGCACTGTAACACTACCTGCACTGTAACACTACCTGCACTGTAACACTACCTGCACTGTAACACTACCTGCACTGTAACACTACCTGCACTGTAACACTACCTGCACTGTAACACTACTTGTACTGTAACACTACCTGTACTGTAGCACTACCTGCACTGTAACACTACCTGCACTGTAACACTACCTGCACTGTAACACTACTTGTACTGTAACACTACCTGTACTGTAACACTACCTGCACTGTAGCACTACCTGCAGTGTAACACTACCTGCTGTACTGTAGCACTGCCTGTACTGTAACACTGCCTGTACTGTAACACTACCTGTACTGTAACACTACCTGTACTGTAGCACTACCTGCACTGTAGCACTACCTGCAGTATAACACTACCTGCTGTACTGTAGAACTACCTGTACTGTAGCACTACCTGTACTGTAACACTGCCTGTACTGTAACAATGCCTGTACTGTAACACTACCTGCACTGTAACACCACCTGTACTGTAACACTACCTGCAGTGTAACACTACCTGCACTGTAACACTACCTGCACTGTAACACTACCTGTACTGTAACACTACCTGTACTGTAACACTACCTGCACTGTAGCACCACCTGCACTGTAACACTAGCTGCACTGTAACACTACCTGCACTGCAACACTACTTGTACTGTAACACCACCTGTACTGTAACACCACCTGTACTGTAGCACCACCTGCACTGTAGCACTACCTGCACTGTAGCACCACCTGCACTGTAGCACTACCTGTACTGTAGCACTACCTGTACTGTAGCACTACCTCCACTGTAACACTACCTGTACTGTAGCACTACCTGTACTGTAGCACTACCTGTACTGTAGCACTACCTGTACTGTAACACTACCTGTACTGTAACACTACCTGTACTGTAACACTACCTGTACTGTAACACTACCTGTACTGTAACACTACCTATACTGTAACACCACCTGTACTGTAACACTACCTGTACTGTAACACTACCTGTACTGTAACACTACCTGTACTGTAACACCACCTGTACTGTAGCACTACCTGCACTGTAGCACTACCTGCACTGTAGCACCACCTGTACTGTAGCACTACCTGTACTGTAGCACTACCTCCACTGTACTGTAGCACTACCTCCACTGTAACACTACCTGCAGTGTAACACTACCTGTACTGTAACACCACCTGTACTGTAGCACTACCTGTACTGTAACACTACCTGTACTGTAACACTACCTGTACTGTAGCACTACCTGCACTGTAGCACTACCTGTACTGTAGCACTACCTGTACTGTAACACTACCTGTACTGTAACACTACCTGTACTGTAACACTACCTGTACTGTAACACTACCTGTACTGTAACACTACCTGTACTGTAACACTACCTGTACTGTAACACTACCTGTACTGTAACACTACCTGTACTGTAACACTACCTGTACTGTAGCACTACCTGTACTGTAACACTACCTGTACTGTAACACTACCTGTACTGTAACACTACCTGTACTGTAACACTACCTGTACTGTAACACTACCTGTACTGTAACACCACCTGTACTGTAGCACTACCTGCACTGTAGCACCACCTGCACTGTAGCACCACCTGTACTGTAGCACTACCTGTACTGTAGCACTACCTCCACTGTACTGTAGCACTACCTGCAGTGTAACACTACCTGTACTGTAACACCACCTGTACTGTAGCACTACCTGTACTGTAACACTACCTGTACTGTAACACTACCTGTACTGTAGCACTACCTCCACTGTAACACTACCTGCAGTGTAACACTACCTGTACTGTAACACCACCTGTACTGTAGCACTACCTGTACTGTAACACTACCTGTACTGTAACACTACCTGTACTGTAGCACTACCTGCACTGTAGCACTACCTGTACTGTAGCACTACCTCCACTGTAACACTACCTGCAGTGTAACACTGTGTTACAGTTACAAAATGATTGAGTGCCAAATGTCATGCATCAGGGAGACTCATCCTTGTGCCAGGCTTACACCATTGCAAGTGGGAACATGAGAGTACCAGAGGAAATCGCCATGGAAAAAGATTTAAGTGCCTCGTTGGTAAATTTACGGAAGAGGTAAATGTTCATGTAGCCAAATTTAACAGTATTATGTGCATAATCAGAAGGACTGGGACACTGGTAATTCCAGCAACCTTTTCAAAGGGTTGATCAGCCCACACTTAGAACATGGTGCACCAGTCTGGAACCCTGAGTACATGGTTAATATCAATACTCTGGAGAACCTTCAAAGGAGAGTGACAAAGTCCTTACATACATACATAAGGGATCTTGACTTGCCTACCCTTCACTTTGAAAGATTAACCCTATCCATACTGCACAATGCCTTGAGTCATTCCCAGGTGAATAACGCTGCAGTGCCTTGAGGCACTCCCAGGTCAAGTGCGCCACAATGCCCTGAAACACTCCCAGCCTCACAACACCACGATGCCTCAGGTCATTCCCTGTGAATAATGCCACAATGCCTTGAGGCATCTTTTTACTTATTATTCAAAACCACTTTTCTATAGAAAATAATAACTTGTTTACATTTTTTTGTTCATATATTAAATAAAGAATATTTCTCACCATATTTTTGCAACATTCTAATTTAATATCCATAGCAACATTGACATTATGCCTCAAAACATGGCCTAGTACCCCCCCCCCCCCCCCCCTGATGTGGGCCTCGTTTTGGTAGCAGGCTTTGTAACAAGTTCCGGGTGGTAATCATGGTGTTTCATAATAATGAATGGCAGTACATAGCCTCAAATGTTGGATCCAATAGTGTGCCCCCCCCCCACCCTGGCCCATACATCAAATGTTTTTTTAACATAATTTTATAGAATGAAATAATGAATGGCACGACATAGCCTCAAATATTGGACCCACAACCAACTTTTTTTCCGACTTTGTTTTTACGACCAACTTTTTTTTTCGACAAACTTTATTTACGACCACCTTTACCTAATGTTTTTTACGACCAACTTTTTTTTTTACGATCGACAAACTTTATTTACGTTCAACTATTTTTTCGCAAACATTTTACAACCAACTTTTTTTTACGATCAACTTCCTTTTAGACCAATTTTTTTTACAACCATTTTTTTTCGACCAACCATTTTTTTTCAACCAGCATTTTTTACGGCCAACTATTTTTTGGGACAAACTTTATTTTTTACCAACTTTTTTTGCTTCCGAGAGAAGACAGACCAATGTGATGTCAGACCGGGCGGGTTAGCGGACTCAGACCAGGGGGTTAGTGGACTCGGACCACCAGGTTGGTGAACCATACGAAAACTAACCCTAAACCTAACCCTAAAATTGGTTGTCCTAAGTCAGTAAAGGTAGTATATAGTGGAGAATCCATAGTAAAACTGACTAATAAAAGAATTACTTTGACCATATACCTATCATAATGTTCCGGCACCCTCCCGATGGACACATTGGCACTGGGGTGTCGGATTTTAATGCACAACAGGTTACGCGTCAAAATGCACCTCCCCACAACTTGTTTTATAAACACTTGACACACTGTTTCATAGGCTGCATTGTAGTGGGTCAGGAGGCACTACTGTGTAGCGCCTCAAAACACAGTAATGATAAGTAAAATGTGTACAATGAAGCTATATATAGCAATCTTATTCAATACAGTATATTATATGCCCATCAAAATGCTCATTTATATGCATGATATTTAGCTCATTTTAGGGTAAGTTTTCATTAAGTTATGAATAGTTTTTTAATGAACATTCAGATGAAACGATTATCCAATTAGAGTTGCTGAGGAACCCAACTATTGACAATAACCACCAATAGAGCATCCTTAGAAAGACATCCATTTGTTCATCATTTTGCCACAGACAGTGGACAGTGTCCACATGAGTGTAGGTGTCTATCATTCTCCCTTTGTGTGGTGTAGGTTGTGGGTTGTGGAGTTGGTAGACCCACTGGGGGGTACAGTACATACATGTGTAAATGATTGGGGGTGTTTTGATTACACATCCTCTACAATTGCCCACAAATGATTACACAGACAAAATATAGAAGAATATCACCAAAAACAATTCAAGATATATAATGGTTAATTCCAATAGTGCATATTATGTCAAAATACTACATGGGTTGTGCTTTTAATATAGAAGAATTAGTAATAATGACAGGCTTGCATGTAGCGCCCTCTAGTGCTAAAATGCACAATTGACACTGTTTGGTTTTAGCGCAGAGGGGATTATGAATACAGGGAGGGGGAGGGGGGTGTAATGAGCGACAGGTGAGTGTGAAATGCCAGCTATAGGGGAGTGAAGTGCCAGGTAATGTGGATTTTCACGCCTGTGGTAACTTAATGTAGCCTAGACGGTTGGCACCCTCCGCTTCTTCCTTGGAAGAAGTCAGAATGACTCTATTTACAATTTCGCACGGTGCACAGACTACTAGTGTCCAACGATATATACTCTTATTCCATGTGGTTACTTCTCTGCCTGCATTCAATAATTTCCCCGCTGAGAATGTCTATTGATGCATGGAATACTTAGTTTAGGCCTATACCTACAACCTAGCGTACTTACATTGTCGATTCAGGCACTCACACTTCCACAATCCATTTTCGTTTCAACCTCCACACTCAACCCACACAGCTACATCCACGCCATTGACCATTCCGATCCCTTGTTCCATTCCGTACGAGCCGGAAGTCACTTCAACGTAATCAACGTAACCGGCAAATGGGATTCGAAATGGATAGCGGACAGCTCAAAGCAAAACGTTTGCAGACGAAAACGGCCGAAGCCTTGCCTTCAAGGCTTCGGCAAGTCTCCCGGGACGGGCACTGATGGGGAGGGGGGGACAGGGGGCATCACGGGACGGTTGGGTGGACGGGGTTTCGTCGGCAACTGTTTTTCTTTATTTATACAAGCAATAAGCCTAAAAGTCAGACCCCCACACAACCCAATCCAGCGGTATGCTTCTGGATGCTTGAGGGTAGATTTGTGATGCGTTTTCATGCACTGTGAAGGACACACTGGGAACATATATTGCTAAATGTTAGGGTAAATTTTGTAAGATGCAAAGCTAGCTTTCTATGGGCTGCAAGGAACGCCAAACAATGTATATGCTATAACCCCCTATATGGTTGATTGACTGTATTTTTGTTCTGTGTTCTGACGCATTGTTAAAGGTGTTCTGACGCATTGTTGGGCAAATATATACTAAATAACATATTTCATTGACCTCAGTATTGATGACAATTATTAAATTAATTGACAGATACATTTAACTGTTATAATAATAATATTGCGTTTATAGGGTGCAATGTAAGATGTAAATATGTGCTAATACCATAAGGAATGTGCAGTAAAAAACGGCCAAAAGCAGGATTCTTTTTGTAATGAAAATGTAATTTTGTATTCTATACAGGCTTTGCTGTATAAATGCCCAAGAAGTATTATTTAAGCCTTCAAATAGTTTTGCTTATCAATTTGAAACATATGACGATTGACTGGGTGAGCTGTAAGCACTCAAGCGCTACGCCACATGAGGCCAGCTTCATGCTTGACCAGTGAATGGACTGCTTTTTTTATGCGGGTCGCACTCAGGCATTCAGTTTACAGAGGCCTAAATAGCTGTCAAGCAGAATCGCGGTGCCCATAGGGCTGGTCCGACATGGGTAACCCCTTTGTCCGACTTTACTAACCCCCTGGTCCGAGCTGACCTGGTCTGACTTGATCCGGGTCCGACCTGACACTGGTCCAAGTAAGCTTCGGTCCGAGTTTACCAGACCCCTTTTTTTCCGACCAACTTTTTTATGACCAACTTTTTTTTTCAACCATTTTTTTTCAACCAGCATATTTTACAGCCAACTATTTTTTTTGACAAACTTTATTTTTGACACTTTTTCTGTCTCTCAGAGAAAAGATGTACCTTTCCACACATTACTCATTATTATTAAGGAGGGGGGAATAAAAGGGGAGGGAGAGCAAGGGAGGTAGTCGGGGAGGGGGAGGAAAATTGATAGATGTATAGGTGTGTGGGTGGGTGCAATTTTTTTCCCATGAAACCCTCTTATATCAGTCATTCTCCTCTCTCCTCTCCTCCCCCCTCTCTCTGTCCCTCTCTCTCTCTGTCCCTCCCTCTCTCTCTCTCCCTCCTACACCTTAGGCCTACTACCCTGATGTAGGCCCCCTGTGATTTTAGCCATTTTTGGCAATTAAATTAATATCTCCAAATTAAAATAAACGTCCCGTAAATTGTTGGATTCCTTTACGAAGTAGAAACACAACTGCCTCTACAATCCAAGTGCCGAAGGCACTTGTGAATCATAAGATTGTGCATTTTCTGGAAATCTGACCCCTTGCCGTGAGTTGCCGATGTACTTTCAAGTTTCATGATAATTGCCCATGCCTAGCTATGCCTGTAATTCTCCTTAATTTAATTCAATTCATTGTTTCCCACAAACAGTGGGAGCTAGTGAGTTGACCAGGAAAAACCGTTTGAGGTATATAGGCCTATTATTAGGGGATAGTGTCAATGTGTCAAAACATTTGGTATTCGCGGTATTCACGGTACCGTACAATTTTACTACGAGTGTAGGGCAGGGAGGGTTGACCGCGGCGACGATCCACATACGGTAGGCTAACTATGTGACATAAACAGTGAAATATAACGCGTTCAGGATATACCAACCTTAAACCACACTCTAGCAGAACGTTATTCATCAACTGGAGGCAGAAAGCACCGTCTAACGATGGAGAGATTCCAGAAATACAGCTTCCTTTTGTTATTCAGTGTTGGGCGCTAAAATAGTAAAACACAACACCAGCCGCTACAGAGAAGCCGTTGCATCGCTAGTTCCCACACTACAGTGAAGGTAGCAGCACCGTCGGCGTGACGTTCCCGCGCTCTGGGGCTGGCCTACAGACTGCATGCACAGAGACCGCTTGGAAGATGTCAAATAAACCAAAGTGTTTACATTCATTGGAATCGGCTTGATCTCCTCTTTACAAATATTGTGATATCTCCAAATCCATATTTTGCGACTTATGACTCATTTTCCTAAAACGGATCACATATTTATACAAAGTGTTTAAAACCAGTCCATAACTTGATTAAACATTGCAGGTCACCACAATTGACCCGGTCAGCTTTCAATTAATGGAAAGTATGTGTTGCCAACCTCCCCCTCTCCCTGCCAACTAGTGGATGATTGGAATTACAAATAAATTCTCTCATTTTTACAAAATAAACACGGCAGACGGGATATTATTCATTCAAACCATCATTTTGAATGAAATTAACAATAAATAATATAAACAATTGAAACATTGTTTGTTTCTTGGCAAAGCCTATGACGTAATAGGCAGATCGTGATGTAATAACATCGCTATGGAGACGTTCCAGTCGTCATTTTTTTTTGCTTTTTTTTTTGTTTTTACATCATCATCTTTATTCAATTAATCAACAAAGCTTTCCAGTCTTCATTGCATGGTAGTGTTGTGATTCTTGCCTATGTTCTTTCCAATGTCTGAGTGGCCATCATTGCACATCTGTGTTTCAGCTCCGGTTTAATATTAATCGATATTAAATAATGATATTTCGTGATCTTATAGGTTTACTTCTGCGAGAATAAATATATTATGAATATCAATAGCAGGAGATGGGAGGAAATGAACTAAAGCTACTGGATAATTATTGAAGTTCCAAAGGACCAAGGGTTGAAATAATCTATGTTTCAAACGCAGCTCCGAGATATAACATCAAGAGTGAAATACTTCCTTCATATGTTCCCTTTATTTCTCCTTGTGTGCTGGGGTGAAGACCTTGCTCCTCACCCCGAATTATGAACAGGTACATCGATATATATCAATGATTTCCAACACAAGATAACATTATGTTTGCAACATAATTCAGGAATAATGGAATAAATATAATAATCACATAAATGCAAAGTTGAACATAAATATAGAAATATGTAATAAACATCATGGTCAAAGTCTGGATGAAATCAAATGAATAGTTAATTAATGATAAATTAATCAAATAATATAAACTGAAAATATCATCAATGGTTGCAATGAATATCCTAGTGGGATCCGGAGGAACTACCCGGAGGCAGAGGTCCAGATCCGATAACCAGGAATAATGAAATACATATAATAATGACATGGGTTTTAATTGTATACTCTGTTTCTAAAATAATGTTATGGAGGTTTGAATAATGGAAAAATATGTGCAATACCAACATGATATAGATTTACACGTAAAGATTCTACAGAAATAATTTTCCTCATGTAAACTTTAAGCATCTCAACCAGTTACTATAATCATTAGGTATTATTGTACAGGTGGATCAGATTGTCAGAAAATGTACAATTCACCTTCACCAATCCTCTCAAATAATCCAAATTTAAGAAGAAAATTAGTTTTAAAATACAGTTTAACATAACCAGACAGACTTATTGAATGAATACAATACAGAATACAGTCAGATATACCTAGTATTTATTAATTTTCACTCTAATATAGCAGAATTATGACGTGTAGACGTATGATAGACGTGTAGAACTGTAGATTGTGCATTTGCTAAAATTCTGACTCATATATGGGTCAGATTTTCAGAAAATGTAAAATTGTCAGGTGTACACATTAAGTAAATTCTGCTAAATTAGACTGCAATTTGGTCAATACTAGATAAATTCGAGTATATTCGGCATTGCATTGATTCTAGCAATCTGTTTGGCTAGGTTGAACCGTATTTTGAACTTTATTTTCGTTTGAAATTTGTGTTATTTGAGAAGATTGGTGAAGTTGAATTATACATTTTCTGAAAATCTGACCCATATAACTATGTAGTACTGTGGGTATGACAGATACATACAGCTACATTGGGCATTGAGTTAGCAGGGGTTTGCAATAGTGCTTTATGTCTATAATGGTCAGATTTTCAGAAAATGTACAATTGGCAGCTGTACACAATTAGTAAATTCTGCTAAATTAAGCTGCAATTTGGTCAATACTAGGTAAATTCTAGTATATTATGCATTGCATTGATTCTTGTTTGGTTAGGTTGAACTGTATTTTTGAACTTATTTTCGTCTGAAATTTGGGTTATTTGAGAAGATTGGTGAAGGTGAATTGTACATTATCTGAAAATATGACCCATATACACCTCCTATATGGACCAACACATGTCCTGCAGCCTAATAATAATATAGCTAATGTTGTACTACTGTATAGGAGCTATCATATGTTATACTACTGTATACATAGATTTCACATGACGTTACCCAGTAGGCTGGGGTATCACAGTGGCTACCATGTCTGGGGTCACTGCTACGCTTGCCGTCTATGGCAGAGGTATCAAAACAAAGTTGATAAACTTCACAAGAGTAAATACTTGGGTAATTCTACACAAAAGGCAGATTATCTAACCTATCATGAAGGTATTGCTGTGGCAGATTAAAACTGGTAAAAGTTAAAACAGCCAGAAAACAGTATTTTCAAGTATCGCAGCATACATAGCCATCTATCTTGACCCCAAACATGGCCAGGGCCGTGACGTCAGTGAAATCTATGTATAGGAGCTATCATATGAAGGACCACATAATTCCCTTTCCATGTTCTGTTTATTCTGTATATGGGTCAGTTTATCTGATCAGTCAATCTGAACATTTCAATGAAGAGATCTTGTGGAAAAAACACTTTGAAAAATATCCATTTTGCGACTAATGACTCATTTTCCTGGAACACATCACATATGGTTGAACTGTGAGAAACATGGTGAAACAGTGAAAGCTTGTCCAACTATTGTTAGTTGTAGTTTTATGAAGTGGCAAGAACTGATATAAGCACATGTTGTATGTAGTTCACCATGATTTTTGTTAAAAAATCCTTTATTTATTTTGGTATATTACAAGGAGTTAGGCACATACCATTCCTCCCTATTTGCAGTAGTTAACCTCACACAATGTATTAACAAGTCTTTCCAGCCAAATGTGTTCTCATGTGGTTCCTCAAGGCTCCAGCACTTGCTGCCTTATAGTCACACTCAGTACATTCATGGGGTCTTTCTCCAGTATGTGTTCTCATGTGTCCCCTCAGGTGTCCAGCCTGTGCTGCCCTATAGTCACACTCTGTACATTTATAAGGCTTTTCCCCAGTGTGTGTTCTCATGTGATTCTTCAGGGGTCCAGCCTGTGCTGCCCTATAGTCACACTCGGTACATTTATAAGGCTTTTCCCCAGTGTGTGTTCTTATGTGTGTCCTCAGGGCTCCAGCACTTGCTGCCCTATAGTTACACTCAGTACATTCATGAGGCCTTTCCCCAGTGTGTGTTCTCATATGTATCCTCAGGTCTCTAGCCTGTGCTGCCCTATAGTCACACACAGTACATTCAAGAGGCTTGTCTCCAGTGTGTGTTCTCATGTGATTCCTCAGGGCCCCAGCCGATGCTGTCCTATAGTCACACTCTGTACATTTATAAGGCTTTTCCCCAGTGTGTGTTCTCATGTGATTCTTCAGGGGTCCAGCCTGTGCTGCCCTATAGTCACACTCTGTACATTTATAAGGCTTTTCCCCAGTGTGTGTTCTTATGTGTGTCCTCAGGGCTCCAGCACTTGCTGCCCTATAGTTACACTCAGTACATTCATGAGGCCTTTCCCCAGTGTGTGTTCTCATATGTATCCTCAGGTCTCTAGCCTGTGCTGCCCTATAGTCACACACAGTACATTCAAGAGGCTTGTCTCCAGTGTGTGTTCTCATGTGATTCCTCAGGGCCCCAGCCGATGCTGTCCTATAGTCACACTCAGTACATTTATAAGGCTTTTCCCCAGTGTGTGTTCTTATGTGTGTCCTCAGGGCTCCAGCCTGTGTTGCCCTATAGTCACACTGAGTGCATTCATAAGGTTTTTCTCCAGTATGTGTTCTCATGTGTTCCCTCAGGGTTCTAGCCTGTGCTGCTCTATAGTCACACTCAGTACATTTATGAGGTTTTTCTCCAGTATGTCTTGTCATGTGATTCCTCAGGGCTCCAGCCTCTCCTGCCCTATAGTCACACACAGTACATTCAACAGGCTTTTCTCCAGTATGTGTTCTCACGTGATATCTCAGGGGTCCAGCCGATGCTGACCTATAGTCACACTCAGTACATTCAAGAGGCTTTTCTCCAGTATGTGTTCTCATGTGATGTCTCAGGGGTCCAGCCGATGCTGACCTATAGTCACACTCAGTACATTTATAAGGCTTTTCCCCAGTGTGTGTTCTTATGTGTGTCCTCATGGCTCCAGCCTGTGCTGCCCTATAGTCACACTCAGTACATTTATAAGGCCTTTCCCCAGTGTGTGTTCTCATGTGTGTCCTCAGGGATCCAGCCTCTGCTGTCCTATAGTCACACTCAGTACATTTATAAGGTTTTTCTCCAGTATGTGTTCTCATGTGTCTCCTCAGAAGACTAGCCTGTGCTGCCCTATAGTCACACTCAGTACATTTATAAGGCTTTTCTCCAGTATGTGTTCTCATGTGACTCCTCAGGTTTCCAGCCACTGCTGTCCTATAGTCACACACAGTACATTTATAAGGTTTTTCTCCAGTATGTGTTCTCATGTGTATCCTCAGGGTTCCAGCTTCTGTTGCCCTATAGTCACACTCAGTACATTTATGTTTCCTCTCAGCACTGTGTGTGAGCAAATGTTTCTCTAAACAATGTCTCACTTCAAACCCTTTAACGCACACACTGCACTGGTGTAGTATCTCCCCTGTAAGAGTCACATTGTGATGCATTCTGGCTCCTGTGGTATGTGTTATTTTGTGTTTCTTCAGGGTTCCAGTCTGTGTTGCCCTATAGGCAGAGACAGCACTGTGTGTCAGTAAGTGTTTCTCTAAACTACTGCTCTCTGTAAAGCCATTAATGCACACAATGCACTCATGTAGTTTCTCCCCTGTAGGAGTCATACTGTGATGAAGTAGAGAAGGTGCTCTAGTCACACTTGTAGCATTTGCTGCCTGTCCTGTCTCCCCTGTATGAGTCACACTGTGATGCATCATGCCTTCTGACATCAGTAGAGAAGGTACACTAGTCACACTTGTAGCATTTGCTGCCTGTCCTGTCTCCCCTGTATGAGTCACACTGTGATGCATCATGCCTTCTGACATCAGTAGAGAAGGTTCACTAGTCACACTTGTAGCATTTGCTGCCTGTCCTGTCTCCCCTGTATGAGTCACACTGTGATGCATCATGCCTTCTGACATCAGTAGAGAAGGTGCACTAGTCACACTTGTAGCATTTGCTGCCTGTCCTGTCTCCCCTGTATGAGTCACACTGTGATGCATCATATCTTCTGACATCAGTAGAGAAGGTGCACTAGTCACACTTGTAGCATTTGCTGCCTGTCCTGTCTCCCCTGTATGAGTCACACTGTGATGCATCATATCTTCTGACATCAGTAGAGAAGGTACACTAGTCACACTTGTAGCATTTGCTGCCTGTCCTGTCTCCCCTGTATGAGTCACACTGTGATGCATCATATCTTCTGACATCAGTAGAGAAGGTACACTAGTCACACTTGTAGCATTTGCTGCCTGTCCTGTCTCCCCTGTATGAGTCACACTGTGATGCATCATGCCCTCTGACATCAGTAGAGAAGGTACACTAGTCATACTTATAGCTTTTGCTGCCTGTCCTGTCTCCCCTGTATGAGTCACACTGTGATGCATCATATCTTCTGACATCAGTAGAGAAGGTACACTAGTCACACTTGTAGCATTTGCTGCCTGTCCTGTCTCCCCTGTATGAGTCACACTGTGATGCATCATATCTTCTGACATCAGTAGAGAAGGTACACTAGTCACACTTGTAGCATTTGCTGCCTGTCCTGTCTCCCCTGTATGAGTCACACTGTGATGCATCATGCCCTCTGACATCAGTAGAGTAGGTGCAGAAGTCAACCTGCAAATATATAAAGTTCATCAGTTAACACCAATGGATATTAGAGTGGAAATAAGGCTGTACGAAAGATGTTTATGGAGTTATAAAAATAAATGTGAAAGTCGGGTCACCCTAGTGGGAATTTTAGGAACTTTGCCCGTGGCAAACTTTGGTAAACTTTTGACACATTAAAAGGGTATGTATGCTTAAAGTGACACTTCTTACTGTTCTTGGCTAGATTCTTGAATAACAGAATTTCTACTTCCTTTCCTAGTATTTGGTGCACCTTACTCTACCTAACTAACCCATGTGGATATCAAAAACATGAAATTTGTATTATATTCCTGAATGAACACAGAAGAGGGTAACTACAGTTGCGGCAAATGAGCCGGCGACTTTGTCCAATCGAACTAGGAGTGGAATGGGCGGGTCCAATCGAACTAGGAGTGGAATGGGCGGGTCCAATTGAACTAGGAGTGGAATGGGCGGGTCCAATCGAACTAGGAGTAGAATGGGCAGGTCCAATCGAACTAGGAGTAGAATGGGCAGGTCCAATCGAACTAGGAGTGGAATGGGCGGGTCCAATCGAACTAGGAGTGGGATGGGCGGGTCCAATTGAACTAGGGGGGTTGCTTCTCGGTCCGGCAAGGTCAAGGCCATGTCAGCCAGCCATTGGAAACAATCTAAGCGGGAGGGCTTGCATCAACAAATAAAAAAATATCAAAAAAACAATAAAAATATATGTGATTATAATAGTTTCAGCAAATTGGGAGTTAGAATAATATAGAAGTAATGATATGCGGTAAGGTTTATTAAAAGAAGAAACACGTTAATTTGAAAAATAGTTCTTTTGAATAGGCCATTTGGCTTAAGATAGGTGCAGGTGACACTAATTTAAGACGTTCATTCCAAGTTTTGGCAGTCTTAATAGTGGTTGGCACTGGGTCAAATTTTCAGAAAATGTACAATTGGCAGATCTACATATTTTGTAAGTTCTGTTAAATTGGACTGAAAAATCATCAACACTAGGTATATATTAGTGTATTTGTTATTGCCATGATTCTAGCAGTCTGTTTGGTTGTGTTGAACAGTATTTAGAATCTGATTTCCGTCTTAGAGTTGGGTTATTTGAGAGAATCGGTGAAGTTGAATTGTACATTTTCTGAAAATCTGACCCATATATATATATACGTATCACTTCATATAGTTTATGTTGAATACAAGGTGGGCCTGTGTGCCACAACACTGTGTTTTACTTCACTCTCACTCTTATATGTGCGTCAGATTTTCAGAAAATGTACAATTGGCAGCTGTACACATTTAGTCAATTATGCTAAATTAGGCTGCAATTTGGTCAATACTTGGTAAATTCGAGTATATTTGGCATCGCATTGATTCTAGCAATCTGTTTGGTTAGGTTGGACTGTATTTTGAACTTTATTTTCGTCTTAAATGTGGGTTATTTGAAAGGATTGGCGAAGTTGAATTGTACATTTTCTGAAAATCTGACCCATGTGCCTAAGCTGTCCTACCTGAATAAAGAAATGTAAAAAAAATATATATATTATTACCATTATCACTGTGTGTATAATGCAGCTTATATTTATACAGTGCAACCCATAGACACCCCTTGATGGCTTGAATATCAACCCATTGACATTGTGGTAAAACAGCTCTGCATTACAGTATTCGTTGGGCAGGTGAAAGAAAACGGGGGCGCTTTCTGCAACTAAGTGACGGGCTACTTTTGTTAGGGGCGCAAAGCACCGTATAGACTATAGTATACCACCTAGTGTTGGACTGTACTGGTCTCAGACCACCAAAAGGTTTCCTGTATGATTCAATGTAGCATGACAGCCTAAATCAAGTAATCAGAGCGAAATCCCAACTATTTCAGGCCCTAATTCCACTAGCCCGACCTTATATGAGTAATAAATAAATTTATCAGGGTAGGTTAACCCTGAAAAAATCAAACTAGACTTGTATTTGTTGACATATCGTCTCGCTTGCAGGTCTGCACTGACTGAATCACAACAAAAACAGCCCCATATTAATATATAAAATGTTCTAATCTTCATAAAGATCAGTATTTATTCATATCATGTATGTGCAAATCACTCTAGCAACCCTCCTGATTTTTGCGGGAATCTCCTCTAAAATCCATTTGTAAATTAGCCACTAAAAATCCAGTATTTGTGCTTCTCCTTGCCTGAAACAACACAAAACCAGGCGGCGCCACTGTTTGGTGGAGACCTGTACTAGAGTCTGTGGTAACGGTAGTTGACACCAGAGGGTAGCAGGGGTGGGTAGTAGGGCAGGATATTGTCACTTTGATCCGGGCATAGCCACGGGGATGGGCGTGAGTGAGTGAGCGAGTGAGTGAGTGAGATTGGTTGCTTTACGCCCTTATCAACACATTTAATATGGTTATATCAAGGGCGGGAGAACTGAGAGGGAGTGAGTGAGTGAGATTGGTTGCTTTACGCCCTTATCAACACATCTAATATGATTATATCAAGGGTGGGAGAGCTGAGAGAGAGTGAGTGAGATTGGTTGCTTTACGCCCTTATCAACACATCTAATATGATTATATCAAGGGTGGGAGAGCTGAGAGGGAGTGAGGGAGAGAGATTGGTTGCTTTACGCGCTTATCAACACATTTAATATGGTTATATCAAGGGTGGGAGAGCTGAGAGGGAGTGAGTGAGATAGGTTGCTTTACGCCCTTATCAACACATTTAATATGGTTATATCAAGGGCGGGAGAGCTGAGAGGGAGTGAGTGAGTGAGATTGGTTGCTTTACGCCCTTATCAACACATTTAATATGGTTATAATAAGGGTGGGAAAGCTGAGAGGGAGTGAGTGGGTGAGATTGGTTGCTTTACGCCCTTATCAACACATTTAATATGGTTATAATAAGGGTGGGTGAGGTGAGTGGGAGGCAGAGAAGAAGGGAGAGAGAGACAGAAAAGAGACAGAAAGGCACTTTATGGTCTACCCAGGAAATATAGTCCTATTTTCATATAGACCTTATCTACGACAAAATGAAAATAAAATTTCAATATATATAAATAATAGAGAAGAAGGGAGAGAGAGACAGAGAAAAGAGACAGAAAGGCAGTTTATGGTCTTACCCAGGACGACCTAACTCTCAGATTACATAACTGTACATAGGGCCAGTACTATATATCATAAGGGTAGAGAGGGATAGGACAAGAGTGTAGGGCAGCAGGGTACGTTGGGTAACCTAACTAAAGACCCATAAGATCGCTGCGTTACAAAGCTTGAGACACTTCCACTATTCCGGCCCCCTTCTCTCCCAGGCTTTTCTCTCCCAGGCTTTTCTCTCCCAGCCCTGGAGCCTATAACTTTATGAGTATAACCCGGTCTGGACGGTAGGCTTACTAGGGCCCTACCGTCACATATATTAATATTAATTAACGAATAACGTGCATCAGTGGACGCTGCCAGTTGGCTTGGATCTCGTGGCCCAGCTCTCTCTGCTTGAATGGCTACAGTGGAATGGCCACGCCCCCTGCCACGCCCCCTGCCACGCCCCATGAGTCATCCTGTCATAGACAAATCGACCCAAGCCAGGTCAGCCCACCTCAAACACCGCGTCGGGCCAAGCCCAAGGCCAGCTCGGCCCACACCCTCAGCCCAGTGGAGTTGTTTCAGCAGAAATACACAAACTGAGCGGGACTAGAGGTTGGGGGCGGACATAACCACAGGGAAATATAACATATGCAGCACATATACCAACCTTGAAGTAGTCTCAGAGAATGTAGAGATTATTCCAGAAATCCACCCGACCGCTTTTTGTGTTTGCTTCATGCACGGAAGCACAATGGTAAAACACAACACCTGCTGCTATACACGATACCGTTGCACCGCTAGTTCTTACACTACAGGGAAGGCGGCAGCACCATCGGCGGGTGACGCGTTGAAAGGTTGCAGCGGTGGAGCTTATGGGTCAGATTTTCAGAAAATGTACAATTCAATTTAGCCAATCTTCTCAAATAACCCAAATTTCAGTCGGAAATAAAGTTTAAAATACAGTTCAACCTACACAAACAGATTGCTAGAATCAATACAATGCCACATATACTTGAATTTACCTAGTAGGCCTATTGACCAAATTGCAGCCTAATTGAACAGAATTGACTAAATGTGTACAGCTGCCAATTGTACACTTTCTGAAAATCTGACCCTTATGTGTGTAGTCCAGGCAATGTGTGACGTATATCAATCGGTGTATCAAATTTCAGGACAATCTATGTAATATATATTCTTTCGTTTTAAAGGCCCTCATATGTATGGGAAGCCGTTGGTATATTTATTCCGGAATTGTGGATATCTGAATTGTTTTTATGGATATCCACAAAAACAATTCAGATATCCACAATTAATTTTGGATATCCAGAATTGAATTTTGGATATCCACAATTCAATTCTGGATATCCAAAATTAATTGTGGATATCCACAATTCAATTCTAGATATCCAAAACTTAATTCTGGATATCCAAAATTCAATTCTGGATATCCAAAATTCAAATCTGGATATCCAAAATTCAATTCTGGATATATTTAATTTTACCCAATTTTACATATCCAAAATTACATTCCACATATCCACAATTCAATTCTTGATATCCAAAATTCAATTCTGGATATCCAAAATTCGAATTCTTGATATCCAAAATTCAATTCTGGATATCCAAAATTCGAATTTCACATATCCACAATTCAATTCTAGATATCCATAATTCGTGTTTCACATATCCACAATTCACTGTCACATATCCACAATTTATTTATTGGCAAACATTTGATTTTCGGTTGTGAAATGTTTATATCTAAAGTTAACTTCTGATATTCGTCAAAACAATTCATATATCCAAAATTCGCATTCTGGATATGCAGAATTTCATTTGTGTACATTCTATCACCTTATTTTCGAATTATGGACATACATTTGACATAGGTTAATACCAGTTGAATTAAGTATATCAATAATTCAATATCTGAATGTGAATTATGGATATACTTTTTCCGAATTCGAATTTGGGATAACCAGAATTGGGAGAGGGGAATATACATCCAGAATTGATTTATGGATATCAGGAATTGAACTGTTGATATCTGAAATTCAAATTTTTGATATCCATATTTGATTTATGGATATCCAGAATTGATTTATGGATATCCAGAATTGAATTGGTGATATTTGAAATTCGAATTTTGGATATCCACAATTCAATTCTGGATATCCACAATTGATTTATGGATATCAAGAATTGATTTATGGATATCAAGAATTGATTTATGGATATCAAGAATTGAATTGTTGATATCTGAAATTCGAATTTTGGACATCCAGAATTGATTCATGGATATCCAGAATTGATTTATGGATATCAACAATTGATTTATGGATATCAACAATTGAATTGTTGATATCTGAAATTCGAATTTTGGATATCAAGAATTGATTTATGGATATCAAGAATTGATTTATGGATATCAAGAATTAAATTCTAGATATCTGCAATTCGAATTTTGTATATACAAAATTGAATTCCAGATATCCACAATTCAATTTTGGATATCAAGAATTCAATTTCAGATATCAAGAATTGATTTATGGATATCAAGAATTCAATTTCAGATATCAAGAATTCAATTTTCAATTCTGGTATTAAGCATTCAATTTTAGATAGCCATGAATTAATAATTGGTATAAAAAAATAATAACAAACTTGAACTTTGGATATTTTAAGCATAGAATTAATTCCTCCACACACAATTTTAGGTACAGAAAGTTTTAAATCAGATATCCAAAATTCAATTTCAGATATCCAAAATTCGAATTTCAGATATCCAAAATTCAATTTCAGATATCCAAAATTCGAATTTCAGATATCAACAATTCAATTCTTGATATCTGAAATTCGAATTTTGGATATCTGAAATTGAATTTTGGATATCTGATATTGTATTGTTGATATCTAAAAATCAATTTTGGATATCTTTAAAAGATGTTTATTATGGATATGTCATTTTTAATTTCGGATATGTCACGGGCAATTACGGATATCTATAATTCAATTTTGGATATCTAAAATAGAATTGTGGATATCTAAAATTAATTTCTGATATCCACAATTCCGGAATAAATATACCAACGGCTTCCCATACATATGGACTATATTTAGTTACTTTACTGTTTATTGACCCCCAGAAGTATTGGAACCTTTTTTTTTTTTAAAAAAACCCACGAAAATATCAAACTTAAAATATAAAAATACTTATTAGATTATTAGACTGTTTACTACCATTGGAATCGGTAGGCCTATCTCAAAATCTATTTTTTGCCTTGTCATCATTGTTAATCTGATAAATATTATGACCAGGGCAACGCATGAAATATAACAGCGTGGTCTGTAATGCGTCTGTTTGAAGTGAAGATTGAATTAATTATTTGTAATTTAGTATGGCCAATAAAATATTTAAAAAAAAACTCTGCCCCTTTGCTTCTGGGATATTTGGTGAGTATAGTCCGCCGAGTGGTCCAACCTGCTATTCTTACTTGGGTCAGATTTTCAGAAAATGTACAATTGGCAGCTGTACACATTTAGTAAATTCTTCTAAATTAGGCTGCAATTTGGTTAATACAAGGTAGATTCGAGTATATTTGGCATTGCATTGGTTCTAGCAATAAGTTTAGTTAGGTTGAACTGTATTTTGAACTTTATTTTCGTCTAAAGTTTGGGTTATTTGAGAGGATTGGTGAAGTTGAATTGTACATTTTCTGACAATCTGACCCACTTGTTTCTGCAACTAATGCAATATACTTGCTCCTTCCCCCAACTCACTACAGTCTCAGTTCATCATTACTTATTAATTACTTTGATGAATTATTTCAGCACAAATCAATGAACTGCGAAGTAGACACGTCTGGTTGACTTTGTGGGTATAGCACAAAGAGGAAGTGAGTAAACGAGAGTATATATCTATTCATGGCATTCAATTCAATTCAAGTATTCTTTCATTTGCTGATCTTGTTGCACATAGGTACCTCGATGTCTGGTTAATACAAAAGATAAATTTCTGATCAGCCAAGTCTTCCGACGAATGCCTAGAATCTTGATATACTTAACTTTGTTACACTAATAACAACATGGATGGTGGAAAATAAATTATATATCTATACAACAGTGAATAATTAAAATGTTATGTGATGAAATATGATTTAATAATTAACAGAGAATGAATAATGAGGTTTGATATATATAGACAAAATTGACTGGTGGGCGTGTGGGAGGTGGTTAACTCCCGCGGGCGTAGCAATATCGTAAGGGGTGCGTAGCACCCAGACGATTTGCGTAGCCCAAGGGAGATAACCACCTCCCACATGCCAACAAGTCAATTTTGTATTTATTATACCTCCATAAAAATATATCTAAAAAAAAATCTAACCGATTAACTAAATAAAAACACTAGAAAGAGCCTCGTACTGTAGCCTCACAAGCTGACAGCTACGATGCGGTCAGGCTTCCTTATTTACTTCTGGTTGAGTGGGAAAATCGCCCATGGTTTTGAATCAATTTGTTGCCTTTTCGCAGCTTTACATCTTTTAAAAACTCAACTAATGCTTTGGTAACGGGTAGACTTCGATAAACATGAAAGGATTTTACTTTATTTCCTTTATTTGATCAGAATTTTTCGTGGCCGCTCCCGACAGCTTCAATACCGTAAGGGAGGCATAGGCTACTGTCAGCGGGTTTCTGTCAGCAGCCACACTAAGTCATAGGCACCTCGAATCAATTCCACAGCTTTAAATCATTGATATTCTTTAGCAAAATCGCATTTTTACATATGATTCTTAGATTAAACTTTTCATTTGAAGTTCCTAGGTTCATTATATCGAGAGAAAATCGGGAAAACGTACTTTTCTTATTTGAACTCGCTGTTGTTCGCCGACTAGTGTCTGTCGATCTATTTGTCAGTTGGCTGGACAGCCAGAATGGGGGGTCTACTTTATTTAGAAATAAATGAGTGATTCAACACCTTCCATCTTCGATATTGATATTTTTAGAGTTGCTTATTAGTGTCATTTATATTTTATCATTACATACGATGTATTAAGAGTCTTTTTTCCGCGAAAATAATTATTGAAATAGAGAAAATAAGGATGCCAACATGGGCCTATTTTTTCAACAAAAATTCCGCCAGGGGGCAATATGATATGTAAATACCGCCCACAGGGTAATACGGTTTTTCAATGCTGTAGCCTATGGCTTACCATACCATCCCTTCCAGAGGTATAATAAAAAGTGGTAAACACTCCAAGCAACTTAGTCCTCAAGAGAGATATCTTGAAATTAAATGATAATTTTTGTAGATCATAAATTATGAGTCGGGGAAAATATGGGCAACACTTTCATGGCACTAGTGGAGGAGCATTCACAACAATTTCATATACGTCGCCAACACAATTTTCATGACGGCCACATATTCCAGCCTAGGGGAAGAGTGGTGCAGCAAAAGAATTCAAGGCATATACAACAATTCCCAGAGAAATCGGCAACAAATGGGATCCTCCCCAACTTGCATTTTTGTTGCCGACATGAAATGACCAGTCTTTTGTCAGCAACAAAATATTCGTCGTAGCCGTTTTTTGCCGTTTTTCCCATAGTGGAGTCCCTGCAGAATTTAGCAGAATTTACTAAATGTGTAAATTTTTAAACGTCCATCCAGTGCGACGACCGAGATCTTACTGACCCGGTGGTTACCCAGCAACGGGTAAACAGTCATTTCAGGAGGCAGTCCAATATACTTATAATTATATTTATCAAGACAAATATACCACATATACCACTAAAGAATGTATTTGTGAGGTGTTTTAGAAAATAATTCTCGGGGTCAATAAACAGTAAAGTAACTAAATGTAGTCCAAATGAGGACCTTTAAAACGAAAGGATATATTACATAGATTGTCCTGAAATTTGATACATAGATTGATAACACCATGAGTTATCAACCCTTAAATAATTAGAACATTCCAATAATATGATCTTGGGAAAAAAACTCTTTAAAAAGTATCAATTTTGCGACTTATGACTCATTTTCCTGTAACACATCACAATTATTATAAGGATGTTTGTCAAGTCAAAGCCTACTAAGCCTACCTTAAAGCCTACTGGATTAAGTGCAGTTTACATCTGTCAGTTTACATCTGCAGTTTACACCTTTTAGCTCTTTTTCTTTTTCCCTTTGGAATTTTTTGTGACACAACATATCAATCATATTCTGACAGTTCCTCAATCAATAAATCAGTTTGCTAGAATGAAATCATTTAATAATGATATTATTATGGCGGGTTGTCAATCAATCCAGTCTGTGGCCCGCATGTGAGGTTATATGCATGGCTGGAGCTAGTGCATAACCCATGAACACCTCACTCAGCTTTTGGGTCAGATTTTCAGAAAATGTACAATTCAACTTCACTAATCTTTTCAAATAACCCAAATTTCAGACGAAAATAAAGTTCGAAACACTGTTCAACCTAACCAAACAGATAAATAAGATGATTAAGAGATCCATCGGATACAACATGCTAAGATCAGCACCACTAAGAGACTAGATACAATGCAGGTTTATGATATGAGAATATACATGATCGAGGACATAGATGACAAGGACTGAATACTATAAGAAAGGTAAGAAATGCAATAAGCCAAACACATTACGTAATGGGTGCTCCTTCGGGCGACCCGAGCCCTTACTGCCCGCTAGCGTGGTCCCGAGGAACCACTTCCGCGGACAGCTCGGACTCCGAGATACATAAAATACAATACCGGAATGAAAGATATGTAAAACCACCACAATACCCCCTCTTTTCTTTTAAGAGTTAAAAACAGTTAAAAAAACTTTTAAAATCATATATGGGGTAGAAAGAAACACATTACACATATACACAGATGAGATTATAAATAACATCACAATAAACAGTAACACAAAAAGTTACCAAAAATCAAAGTACAGTGACAAGCAGGAGCATTTGTGTCCTCACTACTAAGAACATGTAGGGGATTATGAGTGGAAATATAATATAAACAACATCCGTAGCCTTGAAAGCACCTGTTCATCTACCTTCTGTAGAGAACGAAAAAGGCATAAAGAGTGTGTCAAATACTTAAGTGTTCATTTCTTTGGTAATAACATTTCCGGTATTAAGGGCTTATTCTTTCAAAAGTCCAGCACAGTCCATTGAGTCCACGATCCTAGATCCGGGGGAGGCCGGGTCAGCATCATCCACAGTCATCATTAAAATCGATCAGCTGTTTCTTAAGTCTGGGGTGGTCCAAGGTCACTATCCGAGCGTCGGGGTCATCCTACACAGCTGCGCCCACAGCCATAGGAGGTCACAGGTCCATTTAGGTCTCAGGAATGGTTTGTTTGTAAAAAAAGATATTCACTTTTCCTTACTTTCTTGACTCCTCTTGTTTCTCCTCATCCATGGCCGCATCCGAACCCCCTGTCTTTGAGCCTGGGGTTTTCGGAGGGTCCTCTGAGACTGGTGGAGAGGAGAAGTGCGGGTGCATGAAGCGGGTTGGTGATCCCATGAATCCAAACAAGTTAACGCCTGCCGCTACTGATCCGGTCGAAGCCGTGCCCATCATGCTTTGGCCCATCCCGAACGCTCCTGATGGTGGTTGCTGGTGCATCGTAGACTGCATCATTGGAGAATGCAGCTGACCTAAGATTCGGGACAGCATCCCAATCTCTACAGTACTAATACTGAGAGCTGGTGTCCCGACACCACCATCACTTACTTGCAACGTACCCGTAGCTGGTGTTGATGCTGCAGATACGTTGCCTGTCTATCTGGCTGTGCCGTTAGCTTCGGCTTCCAGCCAGGACCTCAGTCTAGCGTTGGACTCCATCAAGTCCCGAATCTGGTTGTCCTTTTGCGCTAGTGACTGTCTCTGAGAACTGATGATCACAGCCTGCTGGTGGTTCTCCTCGCGGAGGGTGGCTGTGTCATTGATTCTCTTTTCTACGGACTGTAGTCTTTGCAGAGGGGTGATCAGAGAGGCCACTGACCTCTCCACCTCTGCTCTCACAGCCATAGATGCTTCTTGGAGATTCTCCAAAGCCCTCCGAACTCCCTCTTCGGCTTCCTGGACTAAAGCAGCCATGTCAATGGGAGAAGGGAGGTCCTTGGATACCTCATCTACCCACTGCTGGGTTTTCTTGCCCCTCTGTCTCTTTTTCTTGGGGGCTTCTGGATGCGAGGAACTGCTGCGCTTGCTAGCAGTTGATTTCTCTGATCCTCCTTTCCTTCCTTTCTCCGAGGAGGTCTAGCGCAAGGAAGGCTCGGACGGCTCCGTAGCAGCACTGGAAGTTTCTGCACTCCCAGCTGCGGCGGACTTCTGTCGAGAGCTTTCCTTTGGAGCAGGACTGGTAGACGTTGAGGGAAGTGATTCAACCTTGGAGTCCTTGTCCTTTTCTTTTTGGGCTTGTTCAGCCTTCTTGGCCTTCACGACCACGGACGCCTGTGCCCTCCTCAGTGGTCTAAGATGACCCATCAACAGGTAGGCCATCTTGTAGAAGATTGGATTCTTCTTTAATTTCGGGACCACTTTCAGAGTCTTCTCTTTGGCGTCCTTCCGACTATTGTGGTGCTCAATCTTTTCGCCATTCATCAGGTGTTGCACCAGCTCGACCTGCCTGTCCAACAACTGGGCACAGTTGGTATAGGGACAGGTCCAATACCTCTGTCGGGGGGCGTGGCATTCACAGAGGTGCCTGAAGAACCTCTCTCTGGACTGGTAGATCAGAATACCCGATCCAAACTTGGTGTACCTACAAGCCAAGAAAGGACACCGTTGATAGGGTTTCCACAACATGGGCATCATTTTTAACTTGCTCCATGTACCCTCATCGATCCAATCTACTTCCAGTAGTTCAGGCCAGACCAGTTCTTCAAATCGACCCATAGTTCTTGGGAACTCTAGATCATCCGAGTCTGATTCAGGACCTACTGAAGGGACCCTGAATCCCGGCCTGTCATTCCTCGGGTTGAGGCTGGCGATGACTTTAGCATCGTCCATCGTCTTATAGAACTGTTCCAAAGTTCCCTCAATGCTCTCAACCCACTTCTTCCACTCCTCCATCCATCATATTCTGACAGTTCCTTAATCAATAAATCAGTTTGCTAGAATGCAATCATTTAATAATGATATTATTATGGTGGGTTGTCAATCAATCAATCAATCAATAATTGCAATTTGTCCAAGGCAGGCAGTGGGAACATCGTTACTGAGGCGACACTGAATGCCTGCTCCTGCAATAAAACATGTTAAAAAAAAAAAAATCCAGTCTGTGGCCTGCATGTGAGGTTGTATGCATGACTGGAGCTTGTGCATAACCCATGAGTACCTCAGTCAGCTTATCACCAACTGTTCATATGGGTCAGATTTTCAGAAAATGTACAATTCAACTTCATTAATCTTCTTAAATAACCCAAATTTCAGACGAAAATAAAGTTCGAAACACAGTTCAACCTAACCAAACAGATTGCTAGTATCAATACAATGCCGAATATACTCGAATTTACCTAGATTTGACCAAATTGCAGGCTAATTTAGCAGAATTTACTAAATGTGTACAGCTGCTAATTGTACATTTTCTGAAAATCTGACCCGTACCCATTATGATTATATTAAAAAATTGTTTGAACAAAGAGTGACAGTGGTTTGTATGTTTAGTCATAACTCATACACAACTTCCCTCAGGTCCAAGGCTTGTGGACACCATGTTGATGTATGCGGGTTAATGACTGCTGCTTCCACCAGTAAGGTAAATACTCTTATTTTGGAACCTTATTCAGATATAATTGTGGAAACAGTTGAGTGGTTAGGCTATAACCATCTGGGACCCACTATGTATGAATGTATGTATGTATGTATACATATAATTATTGTTATTTTTGTATGTTTATTTAATTATAGATATATAATAATTTACGCCTGAAAAGGGAATGGGCCCACTTCTATGGCAGCCATAGCTCTTCCAGATCCCTTATAAAATAATTAGTGAGAGAACGGGATACAAAATGATTAGTAATCTACACTATCGTAATGGGATGCACTAGGGTCAATAAGGTGAAGACAGCTATATGTGTGTTCCCTTATGTTTATGAGATGTGTTTTACGAAAATAGGTCACAAGTCGAAAATGTATATTTTACAAAGTGATTTATCTATAGGATATCTTTGTTGGGATATTCTCATAGCATGAATACATGTACAAAATTTCAAGAGTGTCATAGATATATATATATCCATGCATTTCTAAGGTCATCCTATGGAGAATATTTAGCTACTACACTAGTAATTGTCCACCCAAAAATACTGCAAACAACTTTTTCCAAAATAAAAATATATAACTTAAAATGTGAAAATAATTAATAGCTGTCCTTATGTTTACCATAATTATAATCGGCCTGATCGTTTCAAATAAGATATCTCAGTGTGACTCATTTTCCTGTAACACATCACATATTACCTCATTGAAAACCATAGAGAATCACCTTTCACATCATGTTTAATAAAAAGGACATTAGTATAGTCTCACTAGACGATTGGCGACAAATGTTACATAAGCGCATGCTATGCACCGAAACATTACGAATGCCGCGCCATAGCTGATACGCGATTATTAGACTACGCCTCCCTATACATCTCTTGCTCTCTTGCACTTATTTTCCTACAAACGTATGCATCCAGTACCATATGAATAGCCCACAGAAGAATACAGCAATACATTAGTAAAGTCGAATTAACTGAAACGCACAACAGTAAATTACAACCTTCGTTCAACTTTCGTCAACGCTAGCTTGAATGGGGAATCCACATCAGCCGATCGACCGAAATGACAGCCCGGGAATCTCCGGCTCTGCGCAGTTGTTTGTGACTTTGTAATGCGGTGGGATGGCGGGCTCATATCGATGCTGTCATTCAACAATTTATAAGGTTAACTTTGAAACAATTCCAGCCACTACAAGTCATGAAAGGAAACAAATGAATCTAGCGGCTATACTCTGGATGAATGGGAGCCCCTGTCGGCTGAAAGCCAAACCAAAGATTGTTTCTCCACCACATGTCTGAATCAAGACGGCCTTCTTATACCTATGGGTGAGATTTTCAGAAAATGTACAATTGGCAGTTGTACACATTTAGTAAATTCTGCTAAATTAGCCTGCAATTTGGTCAATACTAGGTAAATTCGAGTATATTCGGCATTGCATTGATTCTAGCAATCTGTTTGGTTAGGTTGAACTGTATTTTGAACTTTATTTTCGTCTGAAATTTGAGTTATTGTAGAGGAATGGTCAAGTTGAATTGTACATTTTCTGAAAATCTGACCCATATAGAACTTTTAAACTAACTAGGAAATTATATTATTGAGCGATAATGAAAACTTAGGCTATTAAGTTCAGCATGAAATATCTATTAATGCTCTAGTGTCAATAGCCATGTGTTAAACATGTTTCCATGACCGAAGACTTCATCTTTCCCATCATGCATTTGGTTTTCATAGATCATTCATAAAAGCTATAATATTGGTGAAAACATTTTTGTTATTTTGGATAAAATGTTGCCAAATTGTTGTATGTCAGATTTCATCCCAGCATGAACTTTAACAGAAATGCGCAGTGGCACATGCAAATCCCCTATTGTGTATCCCATGATGCACTGTAACAGACATGCACAGTGGCACATGCAAATCCTCTATTAGGCACACACTTTCTAGAGTTAACAAGCCCTATGAAGAATAAGGCCTACACTCTTCGCATCAAGCTAATTTGATCGATTTCACAATTTTTCACAATGGCTGCTCATTGGCCACTATTGGCCGGTAGTTTTTTTTATTTAGAATATTTATACAGCATATCAACAATTTCAATATTGCTTACAACTAATCATGTAACCCTGTTGCGTCCCAAAGTCGTCATGTGTACGACCTGTGTAATATTACAGATTTTCTTCTTTTTTTGCACATATTACGCATAGCCAAAATCCATAACAAAGACACCTTTTCCTATTACAATCTCGATATTCCTATTCCTTGAACAAATAGTTTCATGGCACTGACTATTTCTTCATTACAGAGATCTTTTCACCATGACAAGGAGTCTTTTTATCATGACGACTCCCCTATCACCCATGACGTGTGCCATCTGCTGCTATTGCACATGGCACTTAGTTTTTTTGAGATATGACACTGATAGGATCTGTTCTTTTCGCTCTAAACCTTTCTGTCATGCATAGACTAGCGCACATTGATTATTTATTATTTTTGATACATATAAATATATGTGTAGTAATGAATTCCATCAACTCATAGCCGTTAATTTAGAGGCAATAGTTTAGAACAATTCCTAAAATAATGTTTCTTAAAAATAAAGGAAATGTATCATCTAATAACCAACTTCACTTTGGTCTGATTTCTGGTCTATGAGAATAGCCTAAGGGACTTAGTGCCAGTCTACTAGCTAATAGTCAAAGACCACATAGTAGTATATACAAATGAGGGAGTCCCTCAGGCATTTGACATGCTATGTGTTCACTTCTGTGAGAAAAAGAAAATCCGAAATCCAAGAAAGTATCTATTCGGATATTAAGATATCCATAAGTTATGTTGATTATGTCATAGGATAAAGTTGATTATGTCATAAGGAAAATGATATTCGAAAAAGAAAAGTGTTGGATTTGTTGGATATTTACTATGACACATATATATCCTGACAGTTTGGGGACAAAACAAACCCTTACAATGTCTGGTTTGCAAAACAGGTCTTTTTCAGTGATATAGGCTCACAGGTGATATACTCGGTTACAAATTTCATGGTCTCCACCACATGTCTACTGCTGTCTCTAACTACCATTTAGTGCTATCATAGGTTCTACACTAAGGGACCTAAACAAGACTAGTTAGTTGTCACAGTGGAAGAGCTCATAACACGTGTTACCAATGGATGCTCTATTCACCTCTACTTGCCGGTCATTGGGTGATAATTATACCGAATAGCCCGATGTCGATGTCAAATCGATCGAGACAGAGGGTCAAATCGCACGACACCCCGAAGGGGTGGACTGCGATTTGACTCGATTTTGAGATCAATTTGACATCGACAGAGGGCTATTCGGTATTTATTTCATACTGATTTACCAATTTATTTGTTATATTTACCTTATATGACTGTTTTTCTTGACAAATTACGAAACATACAAGGTGCTTCTGCCACTAAGAAGTGCAACGTCATGAACCAATGATGTTACGTTATTTGGGTCACGTGCTTCCATGACAACCCAAATCACATACGTATGTGATATGAGATTTCTAATGGCACCCCCGAATCAGATGCTCTAAATCATGTACATATGTAATAATGAGGGAAATGGTCTATTGGTCACTCTATTGGCAGTACCATTGGCCACCACTTGCCTATTGGGTCAGATTTTCAGAAAATGTACAATTGGCAGCTCTACACATTTAGTAAATTCTGCTAAATTAGGTTGCAATTTGGTCAATACTAGGTAAATTCGAATTTTATTTTGAACTTTATTTTCGTCTGAAATTGGGTTATTTGAGAGGATTGGTGAAGGTGAATTGTACATTTTCTGAAAATCTGACCCTATTGTGGAGGCCCCCTATAAAGACTGGCTTTTTGCTACTCCTCCTATTACTATGAGGATAATTTTTTTACCATTTCTTTAGAAGCGGGAGCAAGTAACAAAAAGTAACCGGAATGGGTGCTATTAGCATGTTACTGCTAATCCTACTGCTAGTCTGAAGCATGAGCAGACAACATTTTATTTTCACATGAGAATGGGTGTGTCAGCTAACGTGAGGAGTAACATAGAGCGGTCGCAGTGCCCCACTACAGCTCCAGGTCCTTCAGCAACAAAGCAGCAGCAGAATATTGATAAATCCAGTCCTATAAGTCATGATATTAGTAACTCTTGTATAAACATATAACAGCAGCAGAATATTGATAAATCCAGTCCTATAAGTCATGATATTAGTAACTCTTGTGTAAACATATAACAGCAGCAGAATATTGATAAATCCAGTCCTATAAGTCATGATATTAGTAACTCTTGTGTAAACATATAACAGCAGCAGAATATTGATAAATCCAGTCCTATAAGTCATGATATTAGTAACTCTTGTATACACATATAACAGCAGCAGAATATTGATGAATTCAGTCCTATAAGCCATGATGTTAGTAACTCTTGTGTAAACATATAACAGCAGCAGAATATTGATAAATCCAGTCCTATAAGTCATGATATTAGTAACTCTTGTGTAAACATATAACAGCAGCAGAATATTGATAAATCCAGTCCTATAAGTCATGATATTAGTAACTCTTGTATAAACATATAACAGCAGCAGAATATTGATAAATCCAGTCCTATAAGTCATGATATTAGTAACTCTTGTATAAACATATAACAGTAGCAGAATATTGATAAATCCAGTCCTATAAGTCATGATATTAGTAACTCTTGTGTAAACATATAACAGCAGCAGAATATTGATGAATTCAGTCCTATAAGCCATGATGTTAGTAACTCTTGTGTAAACATATAACAGCAGCAGAATATTGATAAATCCAGTCCTATAAGTCATGATATTAGTAACTCTTGTGTAAACATATAACAGCAGCAGAATATTGATAAATCCAGTCCTATAAGTCATGATATTAGTAACTCTTGTATAAACATATAACAGCAGCAGAATATTGATGCATTCAGTCCTATAAGTCATAATATGGGTAACTCTTGTATAAACATATAGCAGCAGCAGAATATTGATGAATCCAGTCCTATAAGTCATAATATGAGTAACTCTTGTATAAACATATACCAACAGCAGAATATGGATGCATTCAGTCCTATAAGTCATAATATGAGTAACTCTTGTATAAACATATACCAACAGCAGAATATGGATGCATTCAGTCCTATAAGTCATAATTATGTGATGTGTAATAAGAGGAAATTTGGTAGAAAGAGTAGAAGAGATGCTTGCAGCTTTAGACACGTTTGTGCATTTTGTACTTCTATCTTTGTATTGTGAAAGTGAGAATGATTCTGTACCTTGCAGCATGGTGCCATTAACTAACCTGTATATTACAGACACACAATGTGGCATAGTACAGGGGTAGACATTACTGTAAGGATGATTCTGTACCTTGCTGCATGGTGCCACCTGATGAGCATGATACAAGGCTTATCAACACACTCCTGTCTCCTGGCCGCCCACTGGGAGAACCTGTACCTGGGCTCCTGGCGATGTAACGCCACGTTTAACCAGGAGGCCTGCACAGTGAGGGACAGGCAGTCTCTCATCCACAAGTTTGGCCCTGAGTCTGGCAACGTGAGTTTTCACCTTCCTACACTACATTTACTTGGTAAAGCTTGGGAACAAGTTGCAAAGTTCTGGGAATTATATATATAGGATTTCACTTGGGGCAAAGTCAACATGAATAATATGGGGTCTGTTTAAGGAAAATAAGTCATAAGTTGCAAAAACTGGATTTTGAGGTACCATTATATTTGAAAAGAGGAGATCAAGCTGATTCCAATGATAGTAAACAGTCTAATAATCTAATAAGTATTTCTAGATTTTGAATTTGATATTTTTATTTTTGAAAAAAAAAGTATGTCATATTTCTAGGAGGCAGTAACCAGTAAAGTAACTGAATATACTTCATATGTGGACCTTTAAAATGAAAAGATATATTATATGTAATGTCCTGAAATTTGATACATAGATTGATACAATCATAAGTGATGAACTTGCCAAAAATCAGAACATTCCAATAAAGTAATTTTGTAAACTAAACACTTAGAATGATATCAATTTTGGGACTTATGACTAATTTTTCTGAAATACATCACATATAGTTTACTATTCAGATAAAGTTCAAACTGTGATAATACAACTTACAGGTGATACCGTTGATGGGGAGAGAAGCGGTGTGTGGGTCTGGTGCTGAGGAGGCCATGCAGTGTGTGTATCCCGGACGTAATGCCACTACTGATGTAGGTGAGTACAGAATAGCATGTATCACACATGACTCATAAGTTGAGAGAAAATGAAGTTTGAGACATCAGGATTGAAAAGATGAGATTAATTGGATTCCAATGGTGTCAACATTAGGAAATTAGGACGTATTTCTATAACCTATAACTTATGTTTGTTTTTTGTTAAGTTTCAGATTATGTGGTGTCAATATATTGCACTTTTATTCAGAACAGACAATAACATTCTAAAACTGGATACATACTCTCTGGTGAGGCAGGTCTTCCTGAGCGATCCATTCCCTACAAATATTTTGATCGTACATAATCTTTTCTTAAAATATAGGATTATAACTCTCGTAATTGACTTATTATAATAATAATAATAGATTTTATTTCCATTTCACAGTTACATATATATTAAGTCAAAAGAATAATGGAAGTGGAATACTGTGTTGTGCTATTCACAGCTCTTCCGAGTACCCCGTCGGTTGGAACATATAAGAAGTTCTAAGTTATAACAGTTGACTAGTTGACTAGCTGACTATGCGTAATATAAAAGGATAAGGCGTACAAAAGTGTACGTATATATACATGGGCGGGTGTGCAAGCACCCTGTCCGACCGTTGTCAGTTTTCTCAAATCTGTAAATTGTCGTATAGTATTAATACTGCTTTGGGGCTTTAGCTTTACTGGCTTTGCACATCGTAATATGTTCTTATAAAGGTAAAACTTGTAATGAGCTAACTGGCTTCACCAGGAAGATCTGCTACAGCAGAGGTCGACAACCTTGTTCTGAATAATGTAACTGTTTGATAAATGGATCAGAATAAAAAATACGATATATATATATATATATATATAGTGAGATTCACCGCGTCTGTCTGCCGCTTTGGTAATATTAGGATAATACATGGATAGTAGCAGCGGTTGTGGTATAGTAGACTTGGTCCCCAGTCATGAGGGAATTATATTAATCATTCATTATATATATTAGTTGTCTACTTGTCGGTGGCATAATGGGTGCCTAGATATTGCTGGAAGGCCTTGTAGTCTGGTATGCATCTTGTTTTACCATCAAGACTGTTCCACAGAGTGGGTGCCTGGTACACAAACGATTTCCTGAATTTTTCTGTTTTTGGTTTGGGGACTATCAGTGTGGGTCCTTTCGATAATGTTCTGATTTTTCTTTTGTCTAGTTTTTCATCTATTTGTGTGTCTTTGTATGCTTTTTGTAGCAGGTGCATTGTCATTGTTCATTTCTAAAATAGTGATGTGAGATTATAAAGATTCTTCTCTGAGATTCAGATTGTTGTCTTAATTAATCAAATATTATTTGATCACATATCATTGTTTATTTGTCCTTTAATGATTCTCTGGAGTCAACATAGGTGATGTGTTTTAGGAAAATGAGTCATAAGTCACAAAAAATAGATTTTGAGATATTATTTCATTTGAAAAGATGAGATCAAGCCGATTCCAATGATAGTAAACAGTCTAATAAGTATTTCTAGATTTTAAGTTTGATATTTTCGATTTTGAAAAAAAAGTTTCCAATAATTCTGGGGGTCAGTAAACAGTAAAGTAACTAAATGTAGTCCATATGAGGACCTTTAAAACGAAGGAATCTATTACACAGATTGTCCTGATATTTAATACATAAATTGATATAGTTATAATACAAGTGATGAACCCCCCCAAAATCGGAACATTCCAATAATGTGATCTTGATCATATGTCCATTTAAAGCGTGAGTATTTATTTGGGAAATTAGAACATTCCAATAATGTGATCTTGTGAAAAAGGCACTTTAAAAAATATCAATTTTGCGACTTATGACTCATTTTCCTGAAACATATCACATAGAGATTCTGTGGTGTCAATATTGAGAATCTGTGACATCATCGTAGACATTCTGTGATTCAAGACTCATGTGTCCAAATGTCTCAAATCTTGTTCCTTGCAGTGATATCCTGGACAGAGTGGACAGGCACAGATCCCACACGTACGCGGGAGGCACGGGTAACCGACGGGGTGCAGACATTGCCCTGTCCCTACATCTGGCAGAGAGGTGAGTTATGTGTGTAGGGTAACTGACGGGGTGCAGACATTGCCCTGTCCCTACATCTGGCAGAGAGGTGAGTTATGTATGTAGGGTAACTGACGGGGTGCAGACATTGCCCTGTCCCTACATCTGGCAGAGAGGTGAGTTATGTATGTAGGGTAACTGATGGGGTGCAGACATTGCCCTGTCCCTACATCAGGCAGAGAGGTGAGTTATGTATGTAGGGTAACTGACGGGGTGCAGACATTGCCCTGTCCCTACATCAGGCAGAGAAGTGAGTTATGTATGTAGGGTAAACGACAGGGTGCAGACATTGCCCTGTCCCTACATCTGGCAGAGAGGTGAGTTATGTATGTAGGGTAACCGACGGGGTGCAGACATTGCCCTGTCCCTACATCTGGCAGAGAGGTGAGTTATGTATGTAGGGTAACTGAAGGGGTGCAGACATTGCCCTGTCCCTACATCAGGCAGAGAGGTGAGTTATGTATGTAGGGTAACTGATGGGGTGCAGACATTGCCCTGTCCCTACATCTGGCAGAGAGGTGAGTTATGTATGTAGGATAACTGATGGGGTGCAGACATTGCCCTGTCCCTACATCTGGCAGAGAGGTGAGTTATGTATGTAGGGTAACTGATGGGGTGCAGACATTGCCCTGTCCCTACATCTGGCAGAGAGGTGAGTTATGTATGTAGGGTAACTGACAGGGTGACAGGGATGTATAAGTTAATTAAATGATGATGTAATGTTTTCTTACAGAGAAGCCCAAGGACTGTACAGAGGTTATCACAGAGGGAGTAAATACCATCTACCCTCACCTAGATACCAGCATTGGTGTGTCCGTCTACTGCAACCTCTCCTTCTCAAAGGGAGGCTGGACTGTGAGTGTGAATTTAGATGTTTTTTGATGTTTGATGAGATAAAAATTGCAATTATGAATGAAAATATATAATTATTTCATACTGAAAGATTAGAGCAACACAACCTGGTCCTGCCCAGCTGTGATGTGAGCCAGGGAGGACAACCAAGACTGGGTGCTCTAATGTGTTTAGTCTCACTCCTCCTCAATCCAATGTCCTGCAATACAACACTTCCGCTTACTTAGACCAGGCCTGCCCTCACTCAGTCTGTAGCAATTTCTACTGACTGACTCACATACTTATGATATATATGATACTCTTATGATAACAATTTCATTTCACAGGTGCTACAGAAGCGATATGACGGTAGCGTAGAATTCTACAGGAACTGGGCTGAGTATGAGGCAGGGTTTGGTGACCCAGCAGGAGAACACTGGTTGGGGCTGCAAGCATTATATACCATAACTAACGGCATCCCCACAGAACTGTACATCGGCCTCACTGATGCTGATGATGTCTACAAGTATGCCATGTATGGAACATTCTCTGTAAAGAGTAGGACCTATAAATACAAGCTAGTCAGTGGATCCTACTCTGGAACTGCAGGTGAGTGTGAGTGTTGATGAGTGCAGGTGTGGGCATGTGTTTATTTTTCCACCTTCATTCACTATCACTCACAGGGCTTCTACTACATTGTTTAACTACCTCTACCTCTATTCACTATTACTCCAATCCATGGTCACTCACAATCCTACTACTGCCTTGTCTCACTACCTTTCTCACTTTAATTATGTTGGTGCTCTATTATGATTATGAATAAGCTGGAAAGGCTTGACCGCTGGATTTATTAATACATGGGTGTTCAATGGAAAGGAAACTGGGAAAAACATTTTCAAAAGCATTCAGGGAATAGCTACATCAAATGAAATTAATAGAAAAAGATACACATGTTTACTTATCATCATAATAATAATACATTCTTTGCTCATGAATGGAATACAAAATTGGTTGTGCAATTCTGCTTAAAAAGTTACTTAAACAATATAATTGTTTACAAATGAGGGCTAGGGGAACATATGGTATTTGTTCCCATTTTACTGAAACAAAGATATTGATGCTTGGCCCTGCAGGAGACAGCCTTTCAGTTCACAACACCTACAAGTTCAGTACTTATGACTTGGATTATGATGCACTTAGTGGTAGCTGTGCTACAACCCGCTATGGTGCCTGGTGGTACAAAGGGTGTGGCTATGTCAACCTCAATGGGAAATTCTCCAACACAACCATCAATGATAAAAAATACATCCACTGGTACCACTTCAACAATAACCGCGTGAGTCTGAAGACTTCTGTGATGATGTTTCGCCCGCTCAGCCACACCCAACCATGAAGTGGTCCTTGTTTTATGTTATTTTATTCTTTTATTGTTGTATTATATGAAATACACTCAAACACCAACATGGGAAATTTGTTTATCATATATACTCATGCCAAATTGGTATTTTTAAGTGTTTTTTCACAAGATCACTTTATTGTAATGCTCTGATATTTAGAGGGTTTAGCACACATAAATCCATGTAACTTACCCAGAAACATTGCAAACTTTTTTTTTCAAAAATAAAAATATCCAACTTAAAATATAGAAATACTTTTTAGGTGTCCTAGTGTTTTTTTTAATTTCCATTACGGCCAAGACAATTAAATAATGTTTACGATCATTGGAATCACCTTGATCTCCTCTTTTCAAATAGGGTGATATATCGAAATCCATATTTTGCAACTCTTTTTCCTAAAAACGGATCACAAATAGTTTTAACGTATGCTGGCGATAAAAATGCAGTATCATGTCATTAAAGAAAACTATCCAGCTTCTGACTTGATGAGGTACCTTGGCTCAACGTCAACCCAATGCCTGGCTCAACTTACCCCAAATGTCCAGTTACAACTTACCCCAATACCTGGCTCAACTTAACCCAGTCACGGGGTAAGTTGAGCCAGAAGTAAAGAATAATTCTTTCCAATTTGCAGATAACCTATATATATATATATTGTATTTTTATTGAAACAATTCATATAAAATTTAACCAAACAATCTCCATCATAATATGTATCGACAACAATGCAGTATTTTGGCAAAATAGTATATGTGCACACTTGAAAAAACTGGTCCATATATTATTATACCCTCCAAAATTTGCATGAAAAGAAAATGTCTCAACTTTCTGGTCAAGCAAACACAACCTCACACTATAGGTTTGCTTTATTCTAAGTTTGAATTCACAATAATTGAGTCCTGGCCATGCCCCTCCACCTGGGCATCACCCTGCCCCCTAGTGGCCACCGGATTTCTGATGCCCGCATTTTCCCAGAACTTCCGGCCACCACCACACATGTACAGAGAATACATTTTAAATTAGTGAAGTATTCACATGGGTACACAAGGGTTGAGGTTAAGCCTGCTACCAGATCATCATGATTGCTACTGCATTAATTAGATATACTTGAAATACCAATGATTGACCACTTGTAATAACATGTCCTCAGCGATAAAGAATCTTTGAATTGAATTGAATAAAAAGGCAGGGACCATGAGATTGGTCATGAACCCATTCAAGTGTCCAATTGTTCAAGTTACTGATTAAACTGGTCATTTCCATTTGAGGAGATTAAACATTTATATAATAATTAGAGTCTACAGGAAAGCTCAGGATCGATATAGAAGAGCTATTAATTAATTCTACTCGTAACCTAGCCCGAGAGGCTCAGACTCTCTCACTCAAGAGTTTGGTTTGTCCCTCATAGAGCCTCAGAGCAAGCCTATCTTTTTCTATAATAATATCAAAGCCCCCAATGAATATTTAAGAACAGTAACATTTTAGGATTGCACCGTAATAATCGGGCTGTTGTCAGACAACTATGTCAACACCGGCCGTACGCTGGAATTGCGCAGCAGACAGATTTCCCATAGGATCTTGTGGCAACGGTGACCAGCGCTCACGGTCATGGAGAGGGCAATGGGCAAAGCAATAGGAAGAAAGCACGGTAAAGAAAGTAAAGAGAACTCAATTCATTTAACAAAGACTAATGATCAGGTCAATGAAAACAAAAATCTACCCGAGTATATTAACAATTACTTTATTAATACTGCCTCGGATTTAACACGATATATAACCCCTAAGTACTCCTCCAAATCACAGAAAATTGAAGTATTATCTCTATTATAAGAAATAAATCAAAATAAAGCATCCTTAGTTGAGCATATACCAACTAAAATATCAAAAACAGCTCTCATAGCCCTTTACAGAGAATTTACACATTGCATGAATCTTTCTTTTCTCTCAAATAACTTTCCCACATCATGAAAAATAGCAAACGTTATCCCTCTATTCAAAGGAGAATAAAATAAACAACTATAGACCAATCTCACTACTACCCACCCCAAGCAAGATATTTGAATTAGAGATTAAACGAATAATGTACCTACCTTATGAAGTTTAATCAGGATTATAAGAGGATATCTAACGCTGGTAGTAGGTCATGTGAGATCATTGCGCAGACGCCAGCCACTATTTAACGAACTTGTGCAATTTAATTAATCAGATTTATTAAATTCGCACTACAGAAAAATTAAAGATATTTTAACGAAATATCTATAATAAATAAACAAACGGATTAAATGGATATCTAACGCCGGGTGGGCCAGGGCGGGCACATGACCCACTACCAGCGACTAAGGCGACCGCTCCGGCTGGCTGTGTACGTAGTTTGTGGCTGGCGTCTGCGCAATGATCTCACAGGAGTGCTACTACCTAGCGGTAGATAGCCGAGTTATAATTCACAATTGAAGGTCTCACAGTAGTAACAGACAAAATATTATGGCAATTAGATGATAACACTGACACATTAATATCCTTCATTGACTTTAGAAAGGCTTTCGACTTAGTTAATCATGAAATATTATTGAATAAACTGGAAATAAAAGGTAAACTTCTCAAATGGTGTAAATCATACCTGGAAAATAGAAAACAAAACGTAACAGCAAATAATATCACCTCGCATGAACTTTTCCCCAAAACAGGAGTACCACAAGCATCTATATTGGGTCCATTGGTCTTTAAAAATGATCTTAAATCATATCCCAAATTGTAAGTTATCCCTATATGCTGACGACACTATTTTATTGTGAGAATGCAATGGCAATTTGCCCAGAGATTCAGTGTTCTATGTATGAAATGATGAAGTCAGAGAAGTCGGATGATAGTAGTCTTCGGCCAGGCAGCAAGGTGTCTAAAGCATAGATGCCATGGCTTTGGCTTGGCCTTTATTTATAGTCAAACATGTTAACCAATTCATCAGTAACAGTGGGTCCTAGCAATGCTTTCCCTGGCGTGTACCCTCATGATTGGCTGAGAGGGATCCCTCTACCCCATGAACTTGACCTCCCAGCTCTCTCCCATGCCAAGGCCATGCATTGTTCACATGATAGTTGGTCCCCTTGCTCTCAACCCCCCCTCCCCTCCCATTACCCTTGACCCAAGCATGAAGCGTCCCCTCCCTCCCCCAGTCCCTTCCCCCTACCCACTATGAGTTTAACGCCGGGAACACTAGGTAATTCTATTTCTGGTTGCTAGACAATCAAGCATGTATACACACAACAACAGGTGTCCAGCATTACCTCCCTCCCCTTCTCCACCCAGGTCATGCGTGGCGGCCAAGGCCCAGGCAGAGGGGAGGGGGGGAGAGGGAGGGGGCAGGGACGGCCATTTAGCTGGTAAACTAACCCAAAAGAATTCCAATTCTTTACATTCGTCCATATTTTTTTCTTTTGATTGAAATATATAAATTTTCAAACAAGACACTACAAATTATTAGTTGACTGACCGACCCTGCCAACCAATCATAAGAAATAGTAAAATTATTACACAAGGTTACACAATTACAGAAATCAACGGTAAGAGGTAGCCTATCAAACTAAAAGGCTCCGTGGACCAACTGGCCTGGAGAACTATAAACATGGCTCAATTCAAAAGAATGTTCATTAACGTGAGTCCATTATTCGGCTACTAAAAATTCTTTTAGTGAAGCAAGTTGAAAAAGTCTTTGTGTGGAGGTGTGCCTCTGAACACCCACTGAATGTCTTATCCTCTCGTAGGAAATTTAATACACAAAGGTCCTTTTGTACGGTCGTCACCGTTTCCTCCTCTGTCTGCCCGGCCAGCCGAGGCCCCCGCTGGACCTCGTCGCTGACTGACAAGACACCTGTCTCGCCCCGTTTTCCTAGGTGTTGGAGCAAGCACAGGTTGGTAGTCAACACTACCGTATTTCCATAATAATGTGAACAATAACAGACCACAAGTCGACATTTCTGCATTGTTTCACCACCTCCTTCCTGTATGGACAATACTTCGGTCAAAGCAGCAGTTGAGAGTAGACAAGAAGCACTGGTCCTGTGGTGCTTTTTGCAGGCCTCTCTATCTCGAACTAACTGTTTGATAAAACAACGTCTCATAAAGAGAGTTGGATAAGATAACCATTGGGCTGGATCCTTGTCCACGGATTCCACCATTGTCTCCAAAACGGGGAAATGGATTTTACCCAAGGTATGGATATTTGTTTGTTCATACACGTACATCTCTTCTCGCACCCGAGGAGATTACAGAACAGATACTTACAAAACAATATCTAAAAGTGTATAGGAAAAATACAACATACGAGTTTATAAAGTGATTGCGTCAAACATAGAGAAACCAATAAATCTTAAAACTTATTACATCATCCTGGTCAGTCTGGATCTGGCAGTGTGGTAGGGTGAGGAAAAAGGGGCGGCACGGGATGGGAATTCAAGAGAGCAGGAGGTGGCCACTCCCACACTCTCCCTTTCCCAAGATTGGAGGGGTGGGTTTTCGGGGGCAGAATTGGGGGGGGGGGGGGGGGGGTGCGGCAGGGTCTCCAAGGGAGAGATCTTTCCTTTTATAGGCCTTTAAACAACACTGACAAGGGTAGCTAATCCCCAGATAAAGTCTTTAGGCCATGGAATAAAGGAAATAACTGCAGGGAAAATCTTACCATAAGTTAAGTTAAACCGTCAGGGGCATAACTTCAGGGGCGGGATGGTTATATGGGACTTATGGCCTGGCACGCCAATCCTTTCAGACCAGGGGACAACTGCCTTCTATTATTATTCTAGCAGATTTTAAAATAAAGACATACATAAGGACAACCGTCCAAGCGGTTCTCAGTCATAAAAAGTCTCGTTTTGATCTTACGTAAATGTAAAATACTCTTTCTAAGTTATTGAACTAACAGGGGACCACCTCTAACTGCCAAGGGCACTTACTACAGATACTGTGAGTGTTAACCCTCTTCCCTGGCTCGTCTCTAAGAGAACATATACAATAATAAGAAAGTCATAAAATCCTAATACACCCAAACATCGTTCGTTTCAAAGTTAAAAATACACCAATGAACAGGGAGCTGGCTTCTTCCCTTGTTGGCAAGTTCATGGTGATGAATGGAAGCCGTTCCGATTGAAGATAGGTTCCCCTCTGTGTCCTATGTGTTCGTTCCCATTGCTACCTCGTCCAGGCCCATGCTGGAGAGTACCTCGTCAATGGGTAGAATAGTCAGGCTTCCAATCGTCCTTCGGCTGTAAGGGAGTTAGGGGGACCAGATGGCGGTTGTATCCCTCTCGAGTTGTGTGGGATCCCACAGCCGACCTAACTGCAGGTTTACCTGGTTTCGCTGCAACTGATGGTGCAGCAGCAGATGGGATGAGCTGCAACCGATCGTCTAGCAGCACATGTGGAAGCAGCTGGCAAGAGCAGCAACTAGAGCGGTAATGGGGCTTGCAGTAGCAGATGTCACAGCAGATGTCACAGCAGATGTCACAGCTGATGTCACAGCAGATGCCACAGCAGATGTCAGCAGTGACCGGTCGTCCAGCTGTAGATGTCACCGCAGATGGCATGAGTAGCAACCAGAGTGGTAACTGGGGTTGTAGTAGTAGATGTCACAGCAGATGTTGCAGCAGATGTTGGAGCAACTGGCAAGAGTACCAACCACAGTGGCAACTGGTGTTGTAATACAGATGGGCACCAGCCACACAGCAGATGGTATAACATGCCCCTCTGCTCCTGCTGTGGAAGAATTACATGCACACACAATCCATCTGCTTTGCAGGACAAAAATAGAATAGGGGTTGTCCATTATATATAGAGTTATAGTGTAAGGGGAGTGGGAGTGCTAGTAGGACGGGGAAATGGCTTGTAGAACTAGATATCAGATTACCCAACTTACCCACTAGTAGAATACAAATTGATACTGGGGAAAATAAGTGTAGGATAATCCCTGATTTAGCCAGGCTCCTGGGGCCTTCCCTCCATCTGTCCATGCCCATCCCACCCACCCACACCACACCCTCCCCTCCTAGGATAACTAATACTCAGGTTTGAAAAAGAACAGAAAAATAAGTAAACCAACAGATGTTAATGGTTGAAAATGTTACATAAAGACGCATCCCACAATCTTGACCTTTTTCCCCAGACCAGATCCCAGATCTGAAGTTAATTTACTGAGGCCAATAATAAATTGATGCTGGCTCGGGTGGGAATGTGTTCGTATACAGTCATATAGTCGTGTTCCAAAAGTATAAAACTAGCGTTCCAATCAAAACTATATGACCCCATTGCATCATCCCCATCCCACCATTTTGCAGGTCAATTCATTGGAGGTACTGAAAGTGGTGGTCAGTAACTATTTTCCATTACTGCCAGAATACAAATTAATCAAGATCCCTCCCAACACTAGAAGCAATTCCCAGGTAATTTACCAAAATATATACCCCTGCAATCAACTAAACCCATTCCACCATAGAGGCTGTGCCTCCCACAAAACCAATAAAGAAAAAAAAAGAATAGGGGTTGTTTATCATAGTCATATAGTCGTGTTCCAAAAGTATAAAACTAGCGTTCCAATCAAAACTATATGACCCCGTTGCATCATCTCCCAACACTAGAAGCAAATCCCAGGTAATTTACCAAAGACATACCCCTTCAATCAATCAAACCCATTCCACAGTAGACAAAGAATAGGGGTTGTTTATCATAGGGTTATAGGGTAAGGGGAATGGGAGTGCCCGGAGGATGGGGAAATGCCTTGCAGCACTACGTATCAGATCTCCTAACTTACCCACTAGTAGAATACCAATCAATACCGGGGAAAATAAGTGTAGGATAATGCCCAAGTTAGCTAGGCTCTTGTGGCCTTCCCTCCATCCATCCATGCCTATCCCCACCCCTCACAACATACCCTCCCCTCCCAGGATAATACTCCATTTTGAAAAATAAGCAACCAACAGTAGAGTCTGTGCTTCCCACCAAAACCAATAAAAACCCATTCTGCCATTCTACTAAAACTTGCAGAATTTCAAGCACTAACCCTTCCCTTCAAATCCGTCCAAATATAAAGTGTTTACTATTAAAACGGAGCTGAGCTCATGGCGAAGCGGCCTATGTAATCCATGTTTGTATAGCGTTAACCATAAGAGCGGCATCGACGACAGCGCGTGATCGCCGCAATCGTAACCACTTGCACAAATGCAAAAATATTGCTTCCCACTAGATTGCTCATATCTCCCTCAAAAACTATCCGATTTGAATATATAAAATATCCCACAACTCCCTAGACTGTCAGGAAGACAGCCCCACTTTTAGATTTAGAATCGGATTGTTAGTTCTCCCGTAATTAATTATTTTCGTCGGCCGCATCCAGTCGGCCGACTCAATTTAAATCACCCGACTTTGTGCCCCACATTATAAACCAACCCAACCTCCCCCAAGTAACTGGAGATATTCCTCCCTCCATGTATATTAGGAGGAATACCCAGATCCGCATTAATCAGTGGGGGTTTGAGGGAAGGAAAATGGGAACGTTAGGGTGATAAGCAGATGAAAAGTATGCACACATAACCTCCCACCTACCTTAGCATTAGGGCAGCTCCAAGTCCAGCTGAAGTTAGCCCCATCCTTCTCTTGCTATTCTTCAACCTAAATGATCTAGGTTTTAGCTATAGCATTTCTGTGCCTGCCTAGGCTATCTCTGACTTCTAAAGTTGAGGAATTGCTAGTTAGCAAATTCGTTCCTTCAGTGGTCAGCCAATGTGAAATATCAATGGCAATTTGCCCAGAGATTCAGTGTTCTATGTATAAAATGATGAAGTCAGAGAAGTCGGATGATAGTAGTCTTCGGCCAGGCAGCAAGGTGTCTAAAGCATAGATGCCATGGCTTTGGCTTGGCCTTTATTTATAGTCAAACATGTTAACCAATTCATCAGTAACAGTGGGTCCTAGCAATGCTTTCCCTGGCGTGTACCCTCATGATTGGCTGAGAGGGATCCCTCTACCCCATGAACTTGACCTCCCAGCTCTCTCCCATGCCAAGGCCATGCATTGTTCACATGATAGTTGGTCCCCTTGCTCTCAACCCCCCCTCCCCTCCCATTACCCTTGACCCAAGCATGAAGCGTCCCCTCCCTCCCCCAGTCCCTTCCCCCTACCCACTATGAGTTTAACGCCGGGAACACTAGGTAATTCTATTTCTGGTTGCTAGACAATCAAGCATGTATACACACAACAACAGGTGTCCAGCATTACCTCCCTCCCCCTCTCCACCCAGGTCATGCGTGGCGGCCAAGGCCCAGGCAGAGGGGAGGGGGGGGAGAGGGAGGGGGCAGGGACGGCCATTTAGCTGGTAAACTAACCCAAAAGAATTCCAATTCTTTACATTATATCTACATGGAAAAAACCTAGACCTCATTTACTCTGAAATGCAAAAAGCAATTGACAATCTCCAATCATAGTTTAACAACAATTTATTCCTTGTAAATGCGAATAAATCAAACATCATGTATCTATCAAGAGCAAAAAATAATGTAGCAAACATAAAAAAATGGAGCATAAATTACCTAAATAATCCCTTAAAACATACAAAGACATACAAGTATCTAGGATTCATGATAGATCACAAACTAAATTTCCAAGCACAACTTCAACACTCCATTAATACCATTTCTCACAAAATTGTTCAACTACACAAAATTAGAAGATACATCAATGTAAATACAGTTACAAGAATATACAAAACAAAGATACCCTTTTTCGACTATGGAGATATAGGTAGAACTAACCGCAGTGATGTCTCTGTGATCGTTCTTCACCGAGTTGGAGGAGGGGTCGGAGGTTTCCCCTTGCCGGAAACGAGGTGAAGAATGATCACAGCACTAAGGTTAGTTCAAGATTTATTTGACCTTTTCCAACCGATTTTAAACATATTAGATTGCTTTTAATTAAGGTAACTTTCGCAATAACCAATGAAAACACAGAAGGATAAACTGGGTCATCTGTTTCTTCCCTAGGGACGAACGAAACATTTCTTCCCGCTCACTCATATATAACAAGCCTATACAAAGTCTATGGGCACTCCATTCCAGAGGTGAAATAAACCATAATACACAACTCACCCTCCATTGACAAACTACAGAAACTTCAAAACAAAGCATTAGACTAATCTTAAATATGCCATATGACACACATATAAATCAACTACACAATACAGCAAAAATACCACTACTTTTCAATAGAAGATTAACTCATCTCAGATATCTTGCTTTCAAAAGAAAATCAAACAAGCACCCAAAATAGAGACCAGACAAAATGATGGACCAACCCTAAAACTTCCTAGATACAAATCAAAATTAGGTGAAAACACTGTGCAAGTTAAATGTGCTAATGCATGGGATGAACTAACGCCCAGACAAATAAATATAGGCACAATAGAAACATTTAAATCCAATCAGAAAGAATGGCTAAATACCTCATTCTTATGACAATAATATGAAATTCCTATATTTGGAAAAAATGAACATAATACTAACACTTTTTCAGCTAATCACAGAGTAAAAAAAGTACTCCTTGTGGAAAAGCGATCTTATGAATTCTTTTTATGAACCTGTAAATAAACAACAAAATAAACAACAAATGAATCTACCTACACTTACCTTTTAATTGTATCATAACATATTTTTACTTTTTTGCTTCTCAAAATTGCATATAATTCTATCCGTTCATAAAAAAATGAATGAAAATAGAATCACAACACTCCACCATAAAGGGTCCGAGTGACAAGTGAAATGGCAAGTTTAATGTTCCTCATATGTGATATGTTTCAGGAAAATGAGTCATAAGTCGCAAAAATGATATTTTTCAAAGTGTTTATTTTATAAGATCACTTTATTGGAATGTTTTGATTTTTGGGGAGCTTACCACCTATAGTTACATAAGTTGATATCTGAAATTTCAGGACAATATATTAAATATATCCTGTCGTTTTAAAGGTCCTCAGATGGAGTATATTTAGTTACTTTACTGGTTATTGCCCCGCAGAAATATTGCAAACTTTTCTTTTCAAAAATAAAAATATCAAACTTAAAATATGGAAATACTTATTAGAATATTGGACTGTTTACTATTATTGGAATCGGCTTGATCCCCTCTTTTCAGATATGATGATATCTCAAAATCTATTTTTTGCGACTTATAACTCATTTTCATGAAACACATCACATAAGTTCATAAGGAACATTAAAACCTATCAGAATCTTTCTATCCATCGTGTTCATTAGCTATTTAGCTAATTAATAAGCCAAAAAGTAAATATAAACACATATCACTTACACTCATGTCTGAGTGGCACAGTGATTTATTTATTTACTGGAATTCTAAAAAAATTACATATGTGTATATAAATTTAGTTCTTTATTCCTATCTTTTTCACTTTTCTCTCTATCACTTAAAAGTAAACCTAGGAAACTAGTCTACAACTTGTGTCATTAAATAATATATTCTGTGCTTTAACATGTATGCAACATGCATCCACTAAACCTGCTGCTTGGGCTTTAGCAATAATTACAATAAAGTCAGATTTATGACTAATACATCGCTTCCGAGATCGGATGTGTACTCTCCCTAGCGGGTGAAAGGAGGTAGAAATAGAGCAACCATGACATGCTTTGACGATATACGCACTTTCGCCGGCCTATGCACCAATCGCCTCCTTTTGTTAATGCTTTCATGGTGGTCAATGTTTAAATCAGACATTTTTTTTAAATGATTTTATTTAAATGTGTTTACCAACTCCCCTTTTCCGGGTTAGTTCTGTCGGGCAAAGATGATGTGAAGACTATACAATAATTCTCCTTTGTGTTTCCATTTGGACATAGTTATGTACATATTATATAACAATATACAAGATACTTTATTGCAATTATTGCTATAACCCAAGCAGCAGGTTTAGTGGATGCATGTTGCATACATGTTAAAGCACAGAATATATTATTTAATGATACAAGTTGTAGACTAGTTTGCTCAATTAGTATCTCACAGATGTGTACACAATACAAATGAAATGCAGAAATAATGCACAACTTTCCTTTTATAACCTTAGTTGCTTCCTCTTCCTGTAGTTCAAAGGAATATGAAAATTCCTTAAAATTATTTCTTTCAAAGTTGAAATGCAGCAAGTAGTCTTTACTTTCACATTTACTTAAAGTCCACAGAAATCGGGACTACATCTAAGATCCTAGTCCTCAAATTATTGGCTACTGCCATCATTAATTGCATGAAAAAACCATACTAATTAAACATTAGTACATGTACAAATCTAGACCAGCATTGTCTCTACTGAGCATCAATATCTAAAGATGTAGATATCAGAGATCAGAGAGTAGCATCATCATTCATAGAACCTTACACCATCATTTTCATATTCAGTTCGGAGGCATATACATACAGATCAGAGTAAGTCAGAGCTTAAAGCTGCATTCTCGGCTATTATGACAAGGCAAATTTACACATGATATTATGATTTTTAGGGCTGAATTATCAATATTTTGCTGCTGTTATAAACAAACCCAAAACAGACAGACAGAATCTTTAAAAATGTCAGTCAAATGACTTTTAGATGATCTGGAAAAGAAAGGAACAAGTAGAAAATATTTTGTTGTTTACCAACGTTAACTGAGAGTGCAGCTTTAAGATCTAAGGCAGAGGGCAAAGTCAACAGTTCATTTGGAAACTACTCAACACTGTAATGTGATGTGTTTCAGGAATATGAGTCATAAGTCGGAAAAAATAGATTTTGAGATACCATTATATTTGAAAAGAGGAGGTAAAGCCGATTCCAATGATAGTAAACAGTCTGATAAAATAATAAGTATTTCTAGGTTTTAAAATTGATATTTTGATTTTTGAAAAAAGTTTCCAATATTTTTGGGGTCAATAAACAGTAAAGTAACTATATGTAGTCCATATGAGGACCTTTAAAACTAAAGGATATATTCTATATATTGTCCTGATATAATTTGATACATTTATTGATACATTTATTGATATAAGTCTAAGTGATGAACTCTCTGAAAATCAGAACATTCCATTAATGTGATCTTGTAAAAAAACACTTTGAAAAATATCAATTTTGCGACTTATGACTCATTTTCCTGAAACACATCACATATTCAGACCTTATCAGACTTCCTAGAGGCCAACAGTAAGGGTACTACTCAAGACTGTATATCTGGACCTTGCCAGACTTCTTCAAAGCCAACAGTGAGGGCTGGCCTGGTCTGTCAAGTACAGCCATACAGCCCAAGGATGTGCTGTCCTCTCCAAGGTCAAGGTGATGCAGGAAGCCTCCACGGCTGGAGAAGACACAGAGACGATGGTTCCATGAGTCACTGACCAGTATGTACTGACCATTGTATGCTGTACATACAGCATTAGGGTGATTGAGCTGACCATCAAACTTACCTCGTGAACCAAAATTAAAGATCTTGTCAGTTTCCACATTAATACAAAACATGGTGCTTTGGCTCTGAGAGCACACAATCAGTTCCTTGCCAGAGATGTGTAGGCGAACAGTTCCATTGTGACGAGATCCAAGGTCATACTTGCGGAGATGTTCTTTCTGCCGGGTGTAGGCACTGACATAGCGAGACCGAGACCTGCTTTCATGTATGAAGATGTGAGTGTTAGATATACAGACAGTGTCAATGTACCCGATGCCATCAGGCTGCCACACATCTATGTCTGTACCCGGAGTCACTAGGTTAACACTGGCATTATATGGAAATAACAAGGCCAGTGTTCCATCAGGAGCCAGACTCACTGCACGAGGGACAGTGTTGTCAGAGTGGACTTGTTCTGCTTCACTGAACTCATCAGGTCCATAATAATGTGCATACCGGCCCAAGTTATTGCTGGCTGTCAACAACTTGTCAGAGGCAACAGACAATATCTGCTTATAGCTGCCAATGACCAGAGAACCATCCAAGGCCCAGTGTAGGGATGATGTAAATATCCCAGAGAAATTCCGAAGATGTCGAACTGAAATATAAATATAAATATTCCTTATTAGCTGAGATGGTATACAAATGGGTCACAAAAGTCTTAAATTGAGTGACTGAGATTGGTGTGTTATCAACATATTGAAGGTTATACAAGAGCCTTCGGCTGAGCCCCTCCATCAGAAAAACAGATCACAGAAAAAAAGAAGAACACAGATCTATGGATTGAATTAATTAAAAGCCCCCATTTATTAAATGTATAATTAAGACTGATCGAAAGCCTATTTTGCTATAAAAGTGTACATATATGTGGGCCTAGGCTATAGGCTATACCAATTAACTGGCATATTTTATTTTCAGAGCTTGTTATTGATTTTCCCCCTATAATTTTCCCATTATTAATGTGAAAAGATCCTTGTACGGTACTCCAGCAATTAGTGAAGTGCCCCTCGATCAGAAAAAAACCCCAAACCATCTGTTTAGGCTCTATATTTATATTTCATTATAAAAGATTTTGACTAGTTTATTTATCCCAGTAATTATGATATTTTCTTTTCAAATTAGTGCTATAAAAAACGTTGGGAACCCAACCCAACATGCAGGAGGAAATATAATATCTATAGCTTATTATATATGTACGTAGGCCTAGGGATGTCATAAAAACGTAAGAATTAAGCCAAACCCAAGAGGAGGAAATTGGTCGATTCTCATGAAACAATTTCTAGTGGGAAAATTACAATTAAAATCGAAATGCAAATATACACAGAACCACGATATAAGTGCTAAAGACGACCCCTCCCAGAGTAGAAGAGAAGACACAATAATTAGATATAGCTGCCCCCGCTTAGGCCTATCACCAGTTAGACATCCCATGTTTCCTCCCTCTCCCTTCCCCGCCCTCCCCTGTTCACATCACACGTTTCACCCCATAAATTCATTATAAACTAAAAAATTCGAAAAGGGTAGATCTAGGCCTACCATATTTAGAATGTAGATTCCAAAGATGACACAGAAACCCCTCCCCCCTCCTTCTTCCTAGGCTCTTCCCCCTTAATCCCCCATCACCTCCCTCCTCCTTTTCCATCTCCCTTGTCTATCCTAGTTAGCGCAAGTGTAACTCTAGTATGGTGACGGCCGTACTAGATCATTCAATGAGTAGAGGCAGGTTCAACTGACTATCCCCTCCCTCGTCGCAGGCTCTTTCCCCACTCAGCCACATCTCCTCCAACTTTCCCATCTCCCCTGTTACTTCCCTCCCATTTTGGTCCCCACCCTCCCTCGCACCCCTCAATCCTAGTCAGTCAAACCTGCCTCTACTCATAGACTGTATACGGTCTATGCTCTACTCATTGAATGATCATGGATAGTCAGTCGAACCTGCCTCTACTCATTGAATGATCATGGTACGGCCGTCACCATACTAGAGTTAGACTCGCGCTAACTACTCAATCCCTGTTCACATCTCACGTTTGATCCCCCGATAAATTGGAAGATTCAAAGAGTAGGCTACCCGTAAAACATTAGAAGAAAGAGGCTGACACATTCCCTTGTTCGGTAAATGGGGTATTCCCACGTCAGGTGATCACCTATCTTTTAAGAGTTTTTAATAGTGAAATGTTATTGCTAGATCCCCGGGCTGATGGCCTATAGGCATAAGCTTGCAGAGACCAAGAGGGCGCGGGAAAAAGAGATGTGAAGGACACAGAACTGTTGCGCGGTTACTAACGTCATTTAGACAACGTCATCGGGACCGTGAGCCATGAAACGTCTCCGTGAAACATCAAGAATTCCGTAGGAAATCGGGAGGAGCAGATTACCACTAGCCTAACAAACATCTCTTTTTATTGTAAGAAAATCCTTTGTATGACTTTGCCACAATCATAGTTGATTGTTTGTGCCCGTACAGGATTTTGTTGCATATGCTACTAAACTAAACAAACACCACTGTCTCCCAGCATACATCTCTCGAACGGCGTGCGCATAAAAACGGCTTCAATCGGAAGTAGAGTGGAGAAAGCGTAGCCTCCTTTAAAGAGTAAGGTAATCAAGGGCGGGAGAGCTGAGAGGGAGGCAGTTCATGATCATACCCAGGAAAAAGAGATAGAAAATAAGGCAGAAAGACAGAGAAAAAGAGACAGAAAGGCACTTCATGGTCATACCCAGGATCTATTTTAAATTGATTCAAGGATTCTAGTTTGTGCCTGACTTGGTGCTATTTCCTTGGTTACATGTGACTAGGGCTATAGGAGGAAGCTGATAGTTTACACTCAGCTACAGGAAACAGTTGTAAACATAAGGAATTAGTCTCAGTTGCAGCCGTTTCTGGGTTGATTCTTCAGGCAATAACCATCTGTGCGAGTATTAACACCATGGGCAGGAAAATTAAGAAATGTCAACAAAAAAAAACATTTCAAAAGAGGTAGCCATGAGTGAGTGAGTGAGATTAGTTGCTTTATGCCCTTATCAATACATTTGATATGGTTATATCAAGGGAGAGAGAGCTGAGAGGGAGGCAGTTTATGGTCATACCCAGGAAATAGAGATAGAGGAGAAGGGAGAGAGAGAGATGTTGCGTCCCAAAGTCGTCACCTGTACGACCTGTGTAATATTACAGACCTATGACCACAGGGGTCTATATTAGGTCCAATCATGTTTAATATTTTCGTTAATGATATAGCAGACCTACAACTACGAGGTGATATCTTATTATTCGCGGACGACATTGTTTTGGTAAACAGCGCCCACATCAATGGACTACTTCTTACTGAATGCCAACATGATACCAATTCTATTGCTACATGGAGCGTCCAGAATAGATTGTCCCTAAGTTTACCAAAAACCAAAGCCATGTTTATTAACCCAAGTATTAGAAATAGATTACAACAACCACTCATACAGATCAATATATCTGGCACGCCGCTAGAATGGGTCGACACCTTTACTTATTTAGGGGTACAGATAGACTCAAGTCTAAAATTTCAGAACATGGCCTCTGCCATAATAAACAAGGCCAATGTAAGGTTATATAATATATACGTCAACAGACATGCACTGGATGTGAAAACAAGATTAATGCTAGTGAAATCGATGGTCCTGAGTTACTTAGATTATGGGAATATGTGCTACTTAAATACGAGTCAACAATTTCTAGGAAAATTACAAGTCCTTCAAAACAAAACCCTGCGATTTGCCATGAAAAAACCAAGACGTACTAATGTAGCTATTTTGCATCAAGAATCCAATACTATGCCCGTAGGAATGAGAATTTATTTTAATACCTTGAAATTCTATCACAAACAGTTGCACTACTGTAGAGTTCCATGGATTGAAAAGAGAAAAGTCAATGAGAATTATGGATTCAGAGAACAAAGACATCTAAACTTTGAAATACCAAGACCAGTGTCTTCCTTATACCAAAAATCATTCTGTTACTCAGGTATTTTATGGTGGAATAACCTACACCCTAATTACAAAAGCGTACCATCTACACTATCTTTTAAGCAGAAAATGAAAACCGACCTGTTGAGGAATACCCTGAGATTACCGGATATCTTAAACACTGTCTGATACTATAAAATATTTATAGCTGTGAATGTGATCATAAATCCACGAAACTGGTATGTCACCTCTGTCCTATAACAAACCAACCCATAATCATTTTGTACACTGTACTACTCCTGTCTTATATTAATACTATTACCTGTACCTAAATGTAACAATATTGAATTTATTTGCATCGACTTGTTACCATAGATATTCCAAGATACAAATGTCCACCCCCGACTATCATTCACCTACCATCTCATTATCATTATTCTCATTATTTGTTTTTTCTCAAATGAATTCTGTAATATGAAATAGTCACACACACTACTGTATTCAAAAGAAATACTCAATAACTCAGGGTACATAGGAAGATCGGATCCGATCCGAATGTAATTAAGCTCGGCCGTTGCCGACTCATTAACCTGAAATAAACTCGTCCAAAAAAAACAAAAAAAAAACTTTTCTTCTTTTTTTGCACATATTACGCATAGCCAAAATCCATAACAAAGACACCTTTTCCTATTACAATCTCGTTATTCCTATTCCTTGAACAAATAGTTTCATGGCACTGACTATTTCTTCATCACAGAGATCTTTTCACCCATGACAAGGAGTCTTTTTACTATGACGACTCCCCTATAACCCATGACGTGTGCCATCTGCTACTAAGGCACATGGCACTTAGTTTTTTTGAGATATGATACTGATCGGATCTGTTCTTTTTGCTCTAAACCTTTCTGTCATGCATAGACTAGCGCACCTTGATTATTTATTATTTTTGATACATATAAATATATGTGTAGTAATGAAATCCATCAACTCATAGCCGTTAATTCAGAGGCAATAGTTTTAAGACAATTCCTAAAATAATGTTTCTGAAAATAAATTGAATGTACAATGATTGAATGAACCAATATCTTCGTTTGCAATTTCTTCTCTGTGAGAATGGGTAAAGGGACTTGGTGTTAGTCTACTTCCCCTTCCTCTGCCATAGCCACACCGAGGTCAGTGCCTGCCACTGGTTAAAGTTGTGGTTAACCTATTTCCAAGTAGCAGGTTGACTGTCGTTACCAATGGCAACACATAGGATATCCTAAGTCATGTTGATTATGTGTTAGGATATCTTAGAAAAGGAAAATGATATTCGAAAAAGAAAAGTGTCAGATTTGTTGGATATTTAGTATGACACATGTTTATCCTGACAGTTTGGGGACAAAACAAGAGACAGAGAAAAGAGACAGAAAGGCACTTTATGGTCTTACCCAGGAAATAGAGATAGAGAAGAAGGGAGAGAGAGACAGAGAAAATAGACAGAAAGGCACTTTATGATCTTACCCAGGAAATAGAGATAGAGGAGAAGGGAGAGAGACAGAGACAGAGACAGAGACAGAAAGGCACTTTATGGTCTTACCCAGGAAATAGAGATAGAGAAGGGAGAGAGACAGAGATGAGACAAGAGACAGAAAGGCACTTTATGGTAGCCATAAAGTTAGGCTCAATATTACCATGGTTACTTCACATGAAGAAACTGCTACAACAGACTTAAAGCATTATTTCTCCCCGTGTTTGCCCCTTGCTGAACCGTAGCACCAGCGCAGGCCAAACACATTGGGCAATAATGCTTAAATAGTGCTAAGGTCTAAGGATAAGAGGTACAAAGGAGTTCTGAAATTTGAAACATCATTTTTGTGACTTTTGGCTCATTTTTCTGTAATACATCACAGATATTCCCTAACCTTTGAGAGGATGGGTGTATGGCATCTCAGATAGGGTGAGGCAAGGCACTGGAATACATCACAGATAGTCCCTTACCTTTGAGAGGATGGGTGTATGGCATATCAGATAGGGTGAGGCGAGGCACTGGAATCCCATCAGAGGTAATCTTGTCCACAGTCTCTGCTATGGCAGGTGGAACAGGTCTAACTGGGGTGTCAAGGGACGCAGCTGAGTTTCCACGACTCTGTAGAAACCATGGGTAATACTCCAGCAGATGTTCCAAGTCATTAATCACTTTCAACCATTGGCTTGATTGATGTAGGCTTCTCTCAACCTAAGAAGATATCAAAGGGAAACGTGAAGGATTAAAAAATACTTTAATATAACTGTTATGGAAGATGGTACCTCAAATTGTCATGTTAATCAAGCTTACTGGAAAATAGGTCAAATTACCTTAGACATGCCCTCATGAAAACCTCAAAACATTAACTAAGTTTAGAGTTGACAATAATTAAGGATGTACAAAGCTCAAAACAGTAGCTGTCATATATATGTAAAGTTTAGTTTGTCGTTAAGCCACTACTAGTAAAATTGTTGTTACCTCTTTTGTTTCTTCCAAGAATTGATTAAGACTTTGTTCAGTCCACTGATCAATTTCCAGTTTTAACTTCTCAGCTTTGGCAGATAAAATCTGTTGGAACTTATCCCCAGCAAGATCCAGGACATCAAAGCAATGCCTTGCTCCACCAAAGATGGTGGTAAGTGAATCACTAACTTGATATACAACAGAGCTCAGTGAGGTAAAGGCATACTCGTGGTATCTCTCAATGTCATATTCATGTACACAAAACTTCATACAACAATCACACAGATAAGCATCACACTCTGAACAGAAATACCGGGTTTTCTTCTCGTCAACACAGCATCGCTTTTTCTTGTGGAAGTGCAGCACATGATGTTTGCGACCCTTTACTATGTGCTCCTGCATACACTTGTTACACAGAACCCCATCACACACTGTACAGTAGTGATTGGTGCCAATACCAACAAGGCTAGCTTTACAACAAATGCATTCATCTACAGCAGTAAAAGCTTTGTTAATATTCTGACAGAGATCCTCAAATTTCTCATCAGTTTCCAGGCCAATGTCGTCCTCAGACGGGGAAGCAACAGTTATCTTCCCACAGTCCAGTACAGGACATGTGATGTCTTCCTTCTTGTCGTCACGTACGACAAACTTGGCAGCTTTAGCACAGGGCCGGCAAATGTAGTGTCCACATGTTGACATCACATACACTTTAGTGAAGGTTTCATAACATGAAGGACATCGGAATGATGAGTTGCTGAAACAGTAGAACAGTAGATATAAGATAACACTTTAACTGCTCTAGGAATGATGAGTTGCTGAAACAGTAGAGCAGTAGATATAAGATTAACAATTTAACTGCTCTAGGAATGATGAGTTGCTGAAACAGTAGAACAGTAGATATAAGATTAACAATTTAACTGCTCTAGGAATGATGAGTTGCTGAAACAGTAGAACAGTAGATATAAGATTAACAATTTAACTGCTCTAGGAATGATGAGTTGCTGAAACAGTAGAACAGTAGATATAAGATTAACAATTTAACTGCTCTAGGAATGATGAGTTGCTGAAACAATAGAGCAGTAGATATAAGATTAACAATTTAACTGCTCTAGGAATGATGAGTTGCTGAAACAGTAGAACAGTAGATATAAGATTAACAATTTAACTGCTCTAGGAATGATGAGTTGCTGAAACAATAGAGCAGTAGATATAAGAATAACAATTTAACTGCTCTAAGAATGATGAGTTGCTGAAACAATAGAGCAGTAGATATAAGAATAACAATTTAACTGCTCTAGGAATGATGAGTCACTGAAACAATAGAGCAGTAGATATAAGATTAACAATTTAACTGCTCTAGGAATGATGAGTTGCTGAAACAATAGAACAGTAGATATAAGATTAACAATTTAACTGCTCTAAGAATGATGAGTTGCTGAAACAGTAGAGCAGTAGATATAAGAATAACAATTTAACTGCTCTAGGAATGATGAGTCACTGAAACAATAGAACAGTAGATATAAGAATAACAATTTAACTGCTCTAGGAATGATGAGTTGCTGAAACAGTAGAACAGTAGATATAAGAATAACAATTTAACTGCTCTAGCAAACTAATATTTATGACACCAGGGCATCCACATTTGGAAGACTGAAACAGCAACAAGCCCTGCTACTCACTAATATACTTGTGAACCTGTTTACCACAGAAACAATACGTAGGGGAATGTCTGTAGCTGGCTACACCTTGTTGACCTGTAGCTGGTCAATCCCATAGTTAGTTTACTATACTTTTATTCCAACTCCATTTGAGTGCGGGTATAGCAGCGATGCAGCACACACACGATTATAGCCATTGCAGTGGAGCTGGGTTATGAGTCATGTGTATCCCAGTCCGACTGATTGGCCAAATTCCCCTACCCACAATGCATTGCAACAAGATGGCTTTGTAAACAAGATGCTGCATGACAAACCACTGCAAAATGTACCCTGATGGACGTGCCCAGGCGTGTCCATGCTTTGTCTTTTCATTACTCTCTATGGGGGGTACCATGCAAATGAGAATACCCTCCCCTCTGTCTGGGCGGGAAGCCTTCCTATAAAGAACCCTCTAGAATACCTAAGGCTGCCAGAGAAGGGGTCTGTTACGTTTTCCGGTGTAAAGTATTATCATTTAAAAGAAATGTTTGTACTGATTCCAGAAATAAATAAGCAATATACAATACACTACCTAAACTTGGGCCCACTATATACTCATGTATATGTTTGGCAAATAAACACATTTTCAATTCAATACAATATGATTGAATGGAAGCATAATGAATTATGTCTATTGACCCGATTAAACAGTTGGTTCCTGAGAGCTAAATGTTAGGGACTGGGTTTCAGACAAATATGAATTATACAAATATATATAACAATATTCATTTCTTTGAGACCAAATATCAATATATCAAAAAACAAATCTTGCTCTACCCTTAGTCAATATATCTCAATGCCAAATAATGTATTTAAAGCTTCAACAGAGGGGAAACCAGGTGTGTGAAGATTTGCTGTAATCAATGTCAAGCACCTTACCTCAAGAACCTCTGTACCTCAAAATATTCTCCAGAGGTCACTCCAAGGTCCTTAGCAATACCAGCCTGGTCAGAGTTGACAAGGGCCCCAATGAAGGAATGGTAGTGAGCCTCAGTCCCATCCAGTAGTTGTCGCACTAAGGCAGAGACCTTTCTTGCATCAGATTCATGACTCTGGAAAAATAAAGAATTCACTTTGAACATCATCCAAACTAAGAAGGGTGGCATGATATTATGTATATTGGCAGATCTGAATCACTCCCTCTCGTTTTGACTCTCAATGAAACAACCATAAAAAACACAAATAAAGTTCTTTAAATCCAAATTTATAGCACTGATACTAAACATACTCAAATATGTGATCTGTTTTAGGAAAATGAGTCATAAGTTGCAAAAACTGGATTTTGAGATACCATAATATTTGAAAAGAGGGGATCAAGCGGATTCCAATGATAGTAAACAGTCTAATAATCTTATAAGTATTTCTAGATTTTGAGTTTGATATTTTTATTTTTGAAAAAAAAAGTATGTAATATTTCTGTGAGGCAATAACCAGTAAAGTAACTGAATATACTTCATATGTGGACCTTTAAAATGAAAAGATATATTATATGTAATGTCCTGAAATTTGATACATCGATTGATACAATCATAAGTGATGAACTTGCCAAAAATCAGAACATTCCGATAAAGCAGTTTTGTAAACTAAACACTTAGAAAAATATCAATTTTGCGACTTATGACTCATTTTCCTGAAACACATCACATATATAGACATAGACTATGATTCACGTTCATTCACTTGCAGCCAATTTAATTTCCATTGGTAATATTGCTGGATGATCCTTTTGGTTCAAATAGTCATTTTGATCCACTCTTCTTTTTAAAACTATACATATTTCCAATACTTTCTTGACAAAGAAGGTATGGTTCTGGGATATTATTAATTGAGTTAAAACATCATGAACCAGAAAAATATTTTTTAAAAGTTCACTTACAGCAATTTCTTGTTTTTCCTCTTCATTAATAACATCTTTCTCAATGAGAAACGACCAAAACGTCTCTGAGAATTTTATATTTGCCAGTTTCTCTTTGTTTGCCTTCAGGACGTCACGATACATGGAAGGCTTTGTCTTCAACCCGGATGTTTCCTCTGAACTCACTGAGCTGCAAATATATCAAGTACCAGATGATATTAATATTGTTACTGTTTCGGCGGAAGACCTACCTAGGCTTTTGTCTACTTAGAATGCTGGTCTACCTTATTGTTACCAACACCTTTTTGCAATAAAGAATCCTTGAATTAACAGAACACATCATGGCTAACAATAAAGGCAGGTTTCTGTTGTAACTATATAACCAGGTTCAACATATAGAGTGGCCTTTGCCATGTCTATTTACAGCCTTCGGGCAATTTGACTGCTTTTCACCCTGCTCCTGGGACCTTTAATATGTGGAGGTTTAACTAGCTATAGGATAAAAGGTGTAGGGGGCAGTATGATATGAGATGATAACAAAAGGATGTGAAATAGTGACAAGGATACAGTGAGTGACATAGGCCTACAATCTGAATCAAATGAACATTTCAAACAGCTCCGTCTCTCTTCCTGGAGAGAGTCTGTAGAATATACATGAATAAAACAGTTGGATATATATTGACCAGTGGTTCACTTGTGTTCTCGGAGTTTCTTACAGATTATCAATATAAATACATTAGAAGACCTTAACACATCAATTAAAAAAATAAGGTCAATATTTTCCATAAACATTTCTAATGAATAAAGTTGTGGACTCCAAAGTTATACAATCAATGGAATGTTCATTTATTACCATTTAAGAAACAATATCTGAAAAAAATAATCCTGAAACTGTTAAATTAGTAAAATAGGTGTTGAGTATTGTACCTTGAACTGTTATCAGATGTGTCACTATTATATCCCATTGCACCGTCTTCTTGTTCACTGTCCCAATCGCCATCTCCTGTTTCCTCCACTGGTGATTCAACTGCCGTCTTCAGTAACAACTGATTATTTATTTCATCAAATTTTATTACAAGATTGTCCATCTCTTGTAAGACACTGCGATATAAATCTAATTTTGCCATTCTGCACGTTTGTTGTTTTCTGGAAAGTAGGGAAATAGTGTGAATTAGGTTTGCCAAATAGGTGTGTTTCAGGAAAATGAGTCACAAGTCGCAAAATTCATATTTTTAAAAGTCATTTATTCACAATTTCTCCTTTTTGGAATGTTTTCATTTTTGGAGTACCGGTATCTAGATAGTAGGATAGGTCTTACGAATACATGAACCAAATCAGGATAGTGTATTAAATATATCTATGCATTTCTAAGATCATCCTATGGAGTACATTTACCTACTTTAGGCCGACTAGTAATTGTTCACCCCAAAAAATTAAAAAAGATTAAAAACTTTTTTTCAGAAATAAAGAAATCAAACTTAAAATATAGAAATACTTCTTTAATGTCCTCAAATGTTTACCACCATTGGAATCGGCATGATCTCCTCTTTTCAAATATCTCAAAGTCTATTTTTTGTGACTTATGACTCATTTTCCTGTGTTCAAACTGGGGTTCAAACATGTTCAAACCACAGAGACACTAGGGAGGACACGAGCCAACGATTTAACTGATCTGAGATTGAGATCTGAGAATAGTGCCCTTCTGGGCATAATGTTGTGGCAGAATAAACTATTTAAACAAACGAACTATCATACTAGGATACATAGACTTAGGCCTAGTAAGTGTTGCCACCTTTGGCCCCAAGATTATACCAGTATATATGCGCCTGCCTCTTATGTATCATTAATCCTAATTTACCATGTATGCCTGATAATGGATTGATACTACAATGCAATGACAATGGGCCCCCTCTTGTACATGATGTTGCAACAGAAAACTATAGAGCTGCAGCACCTGTGACCGTGAGCGAGTGGCAGTGGCAGTCACGGTTGACGCACGTGGGTGCCTGGTGAGCGGGTGAGTGGGTGTTTCCAACCCCTGCTCACACACACAACAAAACATGTCTACACTAACTGACACGGCCAGTATTGTCCTACAACATTTCTCTTACTGTACACAGCCTCCCCACACCGTGTCCATACAGTTTACACGATATAAACAACTTATTAGTGAAGGAGTCCTACTTACAACTTGAGTTTGGCGGTCTGTGAAGCACAATGGTAAAAGACAACACCTGCTGCTCTAGACGAAACCGTTGCACCGCTAGTTCCCACACTACGCTGAAGGGGGCAGCACCGTTAGTCTGAGCCACATCGTGGGTAGCGGAAGGGTGGGTGGGCCCTACAACTGGTAAATTCTTATCTTACAAGTGTCTCCGGCACTTGGATCGTAGAGGCAGTTGTGTTTCTACTTTTTATAGGAATCCAACAATTTACTGGACGTTTATTTTAATTTGGAGATATGTTTGTTTTTAAAGTTTTTATTCAGCCAGAGGCATTATGCTGTTACACACTGTTCTCAGTAATAGCTGGTGGAAAAATTAGATTTACATCAAGATATATGAAAACACAAATAATCATGATTTAAATATTAGATAAAAAAAATAGAAAAATACGACAATATCCAATTTAACTGATAGTATCAGGTCAGATCGTACAGACATTTTTAGGTAAAAAATAAAAGTAGATAATAAATAAATAATACGATACAAGATATAAAAAAACCATCACCCGGGTATAACATCGATTTACTACAGACAAAAGAGCAACAGCAATAGCCAAAAGGGACTCGATATACCAAGGAAAACAGGCAAACAATTCTGAAAGAATTCAGATCAAAAATACAAGACAAACGACAACTAAGTATGGCTAGATCAAATTATCTGGGTCTGGAATTTTCCAGATATGCAAGGTAGTGTTATAGGATTTAATACAGATTTTCTTTATCTCCCTCTTAAAATTTAAAATATCATCTAGAGTTTTTACAAAAATCGGTAGAGAGTTCCAATAAGATTCAGATCTTCCAAAAAGGCTCTTCCGGATTTTTTCTTTTCTCCAGGGTATAACGGGGAGTCTAATATCTCTCATATTGTATCTATGTTGGGGTAAATTATAATCAAAATTATTACAAGAGTAAAAAATTGTCAGAAATCTCTGTAAACGTCTAAAACAAAGAGGAAGAATGGTATACCTCTGATGTAATTCTATGTTAGAGACTCTAACAATATTCCTCCTATTCTTCACCCCATAACACAAACGAAGACATTGATTTTGCTGAATCTGTAACCTTGCAATGTCCTTTTCACTAGCTAGATCAATCAAAATAATATAAATTTATTATTTAAGGTAATGTCAGGGAGAACTGGAGGTAATCTAGATGTCTGTATGCCTGTTTATCGTGTAATTTATATTAATTTGATGAATAAAGTAGTTCTTATCTTATCTTATCTTAAATTTGATTGCCAAAAATGGCTAAAATCACAGGGGGCCTACGTCGGGGGAGTAGGCCTAAGGTGTAGGAGGGAGAGAGAGAGAGAGGGACAGAGAGAGAGGGACAGAGAGAGAGGGACAGAGAGAGAGGGACAGAGAGAGAGGGACAGAGAGAGAGAGGGACAGAGAGAGAGGGACAGAGAGAGAGAGACAGAGAGAGAGGGAGAGGAGAGATGAGAATAAGGGTTATTACGCTTTTTAGTTTGTAAAAATATTACAAATAGAAGAAAAGTTCAATTCAATTCAATTCAAGTATTCTTTATTGTATTTTGGTCGTAATTACAATGAGGTTATTCAACAATCTAGATAGGCAGCTGCCAAAGTAGTTCTTCCGTTGGGTGCCTGCATGAATCTTGATTTTCGTTAATTAGTTACAGAAGTTTAACAAGAACACAAAGTAGACAATTGAATAAATTATAAGTGTACAAAAGTAGATTGCATGTGATGGTAATATGAGAGAATAGATTTCTATGATACATGAAGTTGGCGATGGAGTGTGGAATGATTACATTTAAAGCTGTTGATGCTCTCAGGGCATTTTTTTTTTTTTTTTTTTTTTTTTAAACTTTTATTTACACTAGGTAATACAGGTCTCCCCTTCTCGGGGTTTCTCGCCCGGCCCTAGCTGGTCTATTTATTTAGAACAGGGGTATTGTGAGTAGAAGAAATAGGTAGTATTACTATATTTACAATTTATTCCCTTCTATGCCACTCTGATTCATAGATGGAGTGTTAGAGGGTACTATATGCGTATATACACAGAAATTTAGAGTTATATGTAGTAGATCTTTACATAATATCGAGTTCTGTTGCCTTTTTGCCACTCTGTTCTTACAGAAGGAGTGTTAAGGGTACAGAAGGTGCATACAAAATAAGCATAACATATATATACAAAAATCACATTGCTACCTTTCTCTATACACCTGTATCTACATGCAGGTGGTCTTATTAATGTCAGCATAGATATTCGAGTTATGATATACTGGTATAAGGCTACTGTACCACACAAATCAAGATGATTTGATGTTAGTATTTGCATTTGAGGCATGATAGCCTCTGACCGGCGATTCATATAATCGGCTTCACAGTATTAATAACTTGCTGTTGGTATGAGGCATAGTAACATCGGATGTGTCATTGTAGGCTAGAATACATGTCAATAACAGTGTCCTTAATACTAGAATACAGCGCAAGAGCCATATTTATGTGACACTATTTCTAAATTCTGACTAATATTCTATATAACCATATTTGGGTGTTGGGTATGGCCAGCGACAATCAGATTATTAACATTGTCCCCAAATAACGATTCAGTTATGGTATTTACTTTCTGGTCAAGCAAACACAACCTCACACTATAGATTTATTCTCAGTTCACACACATACAGAGAATACATTTTAAATTAGTGAATTGTTCACATGGGTACACAAGGGTTGAGGTTAAGGCTCCTACCAGATCATCATGATTGCTACTGCATTAATTAGATATACTTGAAATACTAATGATCAACCGCTTGTAATAAAATGTCATCAGCAATAAAGAATCTTTGAATTGAATTGAATAAAAAGACAGGGACCATGAGATTGGTCATGAACCCATTCAAGTGTCCAAGTGTTCAAGTTACTGATTAAACTGGTCATTTCCATTTGAGGAGATTAAACATTTATATAATAATTAGAGCCTACAGGGTACTCAGGACCGATATAGAAGAGCTTTAAATTAATTCTACTCATGACCTAGCCCCAGAGGCTCAGACTCTTTCGCTAAGAGTTTGGTTTGTCGCTCATAGAGTCTCAGAGCAAGCCTATCTTTTTCTATAATAAAATCAAAGCCCCCAATGAATACTTTAGAACGGTGAGATTTTCAGTCTAAATACTTGGGCCTCTATTTATTTTATAATAAATAAAGCAGCGAAATGATTTTGGACCATCAGTGAGCTAGGAGTGGAATAATCAGGGTTCCATGGGCTACTCATAACCCAAATATTATAACCACTTATGGCCCTTGGCATCCCCTGTCTGACCTACAGGCCCCTCTCGGCCAAACATGGACCAATCTAATACCCTAATATTAACAAAATGATATTTGTGATATGTTTCAGGGAAATGAGTCACAAGTCGCAAAATTGATATTTTGTATCTATAAGATCTGTGTGTAGGAATGCTCCCATCTGAAGTGTATGAAGGCATTTACCAAATTGTAATACTGTGTCTTAAATATAACCCTGAATTTCTGAAGTCTTCATATAGAGTATATTTACCTACTTTACTAGTAATAGCCCATCCAGAAATATTGAAAACTTTTTAAAAGAAATAAAAATATCAAATTTAAAATGTAAAAATACTTATCAGATGTACTACTGTTTACTATGATTCAAATCTGTGTGATATCAATCTCAGAATCCAATTTTGCGACTCATTTTTCTATAACACATCACATTTTTAATGAGGACCTATGACTCGGTTTTAGGCATGTTGATCTCTGTGCTGTTAAAGTTGCTTTCCCTACTATTGATATTGGATGGTTCTTTCGAATTTACATTCAGATTAGTTCCCAAACTCACTATTATTGATCTCTTACTTAATGAAAAATTAAAAAAATATCCAAATTCAGTGATTTAAGAACTAACCAGATCATGGTTAAGTAAAAAGCCAAGTTTTTTTTTGGTTTTGAAATTGCCAATATTTAATAATAGGTGGCAGGGTGGTGCCTGCTCCTGTATTCTCAAGTTAAGTCACATGTTATGTGGGGCTACAACTACAGAGAACAGGACAGGGTTATAGGAATGATGACAAATGTAGTAATTTCCATCTGACTACCCAAGTTCGATATATCTTATCCTAGTGAAGGGAAAGAAGAACAGACACACAGCTCTTTAGGTATCACAGGCTTTATTCTCCACACAAATCATGTCCGATAGTTAATATTGGACACAACAGAGGTGACCAGGGATTGGCCTCACAAGACAGGTGGCAATTATTATGGTACACAGTCAATGTAGGTGTTTAGGGTACAAATGGTTAACATGGATTAACATGAGAACAGCTGAATAAGATAATACAGAGTCTTGCCGGAACACATATTATGGTCAATGAGTTGACTACATAAGGAATACCCTTGATGTTGTATTACCGGAACTTTGTCCAAGTAAGAAAAGGCGGCAATCTGAAAGGCCATTTCTGAACCGGCAGCACGTTCAGTTGAGGCACATGCACCAAATTATAGGTGCACCCAGCCAAGCCAATTACTCCCGGACTACTAAAACCCATATTCACTACAACAAATATATATTTGGTGGACACCGATACTCAAATACTCAAATATCTATTTTCAACATTAAGAAACCCTTGGGACAAGGTGGGGTAGGGTATTTGTGATCTAAATAAGTGAAATTTGAGATTTGTATAGGAAATAGCTGGGAGAGTAGGTTTAATTTTGGCTTGACCTCAGTTCTGTTACCAGCCACATAGCCACACACAACACAGTTGGGTCAGATTGTCAGAAAATGTACAATTGACCTTCATCAATCCTCTCAAATAATCCAAATTTAAGACTTAAAGGAGTTTCAAAATACCGTTCAACATTACCCGACAGATTTATTCAATGAATACAATACAGAATAAACTCAGATATACCTAGTATTTAACAGTTTTCACCCTAATTTAGCAGACTTTGATAGATGTGTAGAACTGTAGATAGAGCATTTTCTGAGAATCTGACCGAGTCAGCTGAACTACCATTATAATGAGCACTGGATCCAAACAAGTATAAACTGGTACATAAGAGAAATGCGTGTTTTAATCACAAGTGGTAACATTAAATAAGAGAAAGGTAAGAGAGTAAGAGGAAAAGAAGCGTCTTGAAAAGTGCTCCCACCTAGTGAAGAGCCAATACATTACAGCTATGCTTGAGCAGTGCAGTTTTTGTGAGTAGCAAAGAAAGTAGAATTTTAGCATGGCACCACATCCCAAAGCAAACCCAAACAAGGACCACTTCATGGTTGGGTGTAGCTGAGCGGGCAAAACATCATCACAGTCTTCCGACAAGTGCAATTCAAAATACCGTTCAACATAACCTGACAGATTTAATGAATGAATACAATACAGAATAAACTCAGATATATTTGATATCTAACAATTTTCACCCTAATTTAGCAGACTTTGATAGATGTGTAGAACTGTAGATAGAGCATTTTCTGAAACTCTGACCCAGGCAGCTGAACTACCATTATAATGAGCACTGGCTTTATAATGAAACAAAATATGCGAATAGAAAAGTAAATTACATGAAACAAGGACCACCTCATGGTTGGGTGTAGCTGAGCGGGCGAAACATCATGACAGAAGTCTTCAAACTGTTGCGGTTATTGCTGAAGTAGTACCAGTGGATGTAGTCATCACCAGTGCTGGGTGTGAAGGCGTACCTCCCATTGAGGTTGGAGTAAGAACAAGATCCAAACCACCAAGCACCATGCAAGGTGCTGGCACAGTTATTCCCACTAGCATCGTTATCATCGTCATGTGTGCTGAACCGCCGGCTGTTGTGGTAGGCCAAGCTGTCTCCTGCAAGACAATTCACATAGTAGGAAATTCTGGGGTTCAGGTTAAATCTTTCGTCAAATATGAAGCAGCGTTGAGCGTTGAATGCAAATAAGTACTGTTTTGAATTCTCTTGATGCTGGACCTTGGGGAGGGTGTGCACTTATTTAGTACAAGTGGGCATATATTTCAAGCAATGCCAAGATGGAAAGAGATCTGAGCAATATTAGAGATATTTTTAAGTGGTTTATCATTATATGATTTAGAGTCCTGTGATCAGTAGAAGTTTGGCCTCTTTTTTCAGTATCCAAAAAGGAGTGAGACTTGCCAGTATGAAGGATTACATCTAATTTGTCAACCCTCATCATCGACCGTATCCTGGGTATGGGCAGTAGTAGGAGCTTTGGAATTGACACCCTTATAACTCCCACCATGAAGGGGTATATAATAGGCCTTCTTTAAAGTTTTAGATACAACAAAAGTCAAGGTTGATTCTCTGTACCAGGCCACAAAGTGCATGTCATTTTCCTAGCCGGATGAATGCCACATTGGAACTCTAGGTAGTGTGACGCTCAAATCTGGTATTTAATTGGAATTGAATTGAATATAGCCCGGGGTGAGCATGAAGACACCACAGAACACTCCCTTCCAATAATGAAAGTCTTAAGTCTTAACTTGAAGATAAATATCCCCAAAACAACATTTTACAAAAATAGCTTTATTTACAAAGCAAAATCAATGTGGAACGCTCTACCCACAGCTGCTCAGGAGTCAACGACTAAAATAGAGCTTAAAAAATACCTTGAGCATGTAAAAACGTAAAGGTATACTTAGATATAACCTAAATCGTACTATTGCTATTGTTATTATCCACTGTATTATCTTGCCAAATGGTATTATCTAACCATGCAATATCATCTTAAGACAAGTTGAATGTATGAAGATTATTATATCTTACTGTATTCTATTTCTTATACTATATGTTATAAATTTGTAAAACGATCTAAATTCATGAACTCTACTTGAAAGAGGTGGTAACGTCTGGGAGAACTGGATCTGATCCAGAAGTCTGTATACCAAATTTATCTGTATTTTTACCTTTATCGTTTTTACCTTTTTATCGTCACTCAATAATTGTACTCTGTGAGTTTGATAAATAAAGTAGTACCTTATCTTATCTTAAGTCATCCCTCCACTCACCTGCAGTTCCTGAGTAGGATCCAATGCCCAGCTGGTATTCATATGCACTTGAATGTACATAGAATGCTCCATACTTTGCATACTTGTAGACATCATTGGCATCAGTGAGGCCGATGTACAGTTCAGTGGGGATACTGATAGTCATGGTATATAATGCTTCCAGCCCCAACCAGTGTTCTCCTGCCGGGTCACCAAACCCTGCCGCATACTCAGCCCAGTTCCTGTAGAAGTCTACACTACCGTCATATCGCTTCTGTAGCACCTGCAATAAGAGATCTGTATCAGTGTGTGTATGTCAGTTTATGTTCTGACGTCTATTGCCTTCATGTGGTATTGTGCTTATGCACACAAATCAAGTCCAATAAATTTGTTATTATTGCGTGCTTGTTCCATTCTCTCTATTTGTTGCTTCCCTTCAAACTAGGGGACACTGATGGGCTGAAATAAGAGAGAGAAACAAGCCTAGACATATAAACTAGTGTTTTACACTCACGGTCCAGCCTCCCTGTGAGAAGGAGAGGTTGCAGTAGACAGACACACCAATGCTGGTATCTATGTGAGGGTAGATGGTGTTTACTCCCTCTGTGATCACCTCTGTACAGCCCTTGGGCTTCTCTGTAATGAAACATTACATCATTATACAATTACTGTGTATGTTTACAATAGTTTTATCTAATGAATAAGCTCTCTAATTGTTATCCATTTCTGACCATGGTGGAACTGTCTGTTCTCCTATTTTCCCATGTTTACACACATCACTCTTTCTGCCAGATGTAGGGCAATGTCTGCATCCCATCAGTTACCCTACATACATAACTCACCTCTCTGCCAGATGTAGGGACAGGGCAATGTCTGCACCCCATCAGTTACCCTACATACATAACTCACCTCTCTGCCAGATGTAGGGACAGGGCAATGTCTGCACCCCATCAGTTACCCTACATACATAACTCACCTCTCTGCCAGATGTAGGGACAGGGCAATGTCTGCACCCCATCAGTTACCCTACATACATAACTCACCTCTCTGCCAGATGTAGGGACAGGGCAATGTCTGCACCCCATCAGTTACCCTACATACATAACTCACCTCTCTGCCAGATGTAGGGACAGGGCAATGTCTGCACCCTGTCAGTTACCCTACATACATAACTCACCTCTCTGCCAGATGTAGGGACAGGGCAATGTCTGCACCCCGTCAGTTACCCTACATACATAACTCACCTCTCTGCCAGATGTAGGGACAGGGCAATGTCTGCACCCCATCAGTTACCCTACATACATAACTCACCTCTCTGCCAGATGTAGGGACAGGGCAATGTCTGCACCCCATCAGTTACCCTACATACATAACTCACCTCTCTGCCAGATGTAGGGACAGGGCAATGTCTGCACACCATCAGTTACCCTACATACATAACTCACCTCTCTGCCAGATGTAGGGACAGGGCAATGTCTGCACCCCATCAGTTACCCGTGCCTCCCGTGTACGTGTGGGATCTGTGCCTGTCCACTCTGCCCAGGATATCACTGCAGGGAACAAGATTTTATAGATTTGGACAGTTTTTAAATTTGGACTAATGTTATATGGCTAATTAGTAACTTCAAAAATAAAACTATTATACAAGGCCAGAAACTTTTCACTCAGAAAGCCAAGCACGACCTGTACAAAATGGCCATTCTACCAAACATTGACTTCTGCAACTTTATATATGACTCCGCACTGTTATGCTGTTATTTAATAAAGCCCTGTTACAAAAGCTATAGTCACAACAAAATTTAGCTCTAGGAATAATCCATATAATATAAAGCTAGAGCGGTTTCTACAAAAAGAGGTAGAAAAGATATGTTTTTTGATATCGCATGTTCTCGGAATTTGTTGTTTAACAAACCATCTTTAGAGGTCCGTCCATCCTCTCCGGAGGTCGTCGTATGTGGTTTGTGAAGGGATCTGGGGTGAAAATGTGATTTTGAAGCCATTTTTAATTTGCAACCTCTACACTCTTTTTATAGCCTGGGAAAGCCCCTGTGAGATACTACGTCATTTTCCACAACCTACGTCCAGGGGGACCTAACTATATGAGTAATTCTCCCAATAGGGCATCGTTTGGTTTTCCAGCCAGGGGTATCTACAACCAGTATTTAGGATTTAGAGGGAGAGGGGGAAGTATGGGGAGAGAGGGTGACCGTCCTACATGCAGAGGAGTGGGAGAGTGAAGAAGAGGGTATAGGAATAGGAGAGGGGGAGGGGGAGGGAAAGAAGAGGGGGGGAGAAAGGAGGGAGAGGATGTAGGGAAAGGGAGAGAGAAAAACAGGTATGAAAGTCAGAGAAAAGCGGGAGGGAAAAGAGTGAGAGGGGGGAGTGTGGGGAGAGAGGCGGGCCGTCCAGAGGACGGGTACTTTGCTAGTATTTAATAAATCCAAATATGACAATGCATACCAAGAACATACAAAATTAAATATCTGGCCTCTCCAAACAAGAAGAGACAAACACATTCTAGACATAGCCTTTTACCTAGCTCAAAATGAAACTAACATTGACAACAGGAAGTTACCAACTCAGAGCCATGCTATAGGGAAGAGAAACCTGACCGTATTAAACTCAAAACTAACAAAAATAGTCAATTCAATAATATACAAATGTCAAACCAGATGGAATGGCCTGGAATTGGTGGCCCATAAAATACAGGATTTAAAAGCTTTCAAACAATTTACAGAGAAGCTACTATTACCGTTCTGAGATGCCAAGGTCTTTCCCTGCCCCACAACTGTTACTTGTTTGTTTTATCTTATTTACCTACATTGCTTCATTTACCTTAAAAGTCTCAGGTCTACAAAGAAAAATTGCCCAAATATGTGTATTACCTTCACCACTGTACCTACTTATTATCACAAACTGTATTAGCTATACCACTCGTTACCATATGTATCACAATCTCACTGTAATTAACCATTTATTCCATTCACATGCACTATAACTAATCCTTATTTAGCCTGATAGTTTTACTTTACTTGCAACTCAACTCTTAAGTTCTAAACCAAAATGCGGCACTCTTTGGAAGAACTAATTTTTAGAGAAGAACGACCAAATTGTAATAACATCTGCAATAAAGAATTTCTTAATTGAATTAAATATTTATTATAGTCTTGAAATTTGTGACATGTGAAGTGAACCTAGAGTTCGGAAGTAAGATCTAGTCTCAACAGTAAAGAACATTTTTTAATTTTTATAGGTAACATTGAACCTAACATAGAGCAACTGTGGAAAGAGCCAGCCCCGAGTAACAAATGTGATCCGTTTTAGGAAAATGAGTCATAAGTCGCAAAAAATAGATTTTGAGATACCATTATATTTGAAAAGATGAGATCAAGCTGATTCCAATGATAGTAAACAGTCTAATAATCCAATAAGTATTTTTGGATTTTAATTTAGATTTTTTCGTTTTTGAAAAAATAGTTTCCAATATTTCTTGTGGTCAATATACAGTAAAGTAACTAAATGTAGTCCATATGAGGACCTTTAAAACGATATATTACATAGATTGTCCTGACATTTGATACATAGATTGATGTAACCATGAGTTATCAACCCTTAAAAAATTAGAACATTCGAATAATGTGATCTTGGTAAAACAAACACTTTAAAAAATATTAATTTTGCGACTTATGAGTCATTTTCCTGAAATAAATCACAAATCATCCCCGCCTTCTTCCTCGAAGGGTCAGATTATGAACTGCAAGATCCCCCACTTCAATAGTATGTACTTACCAACATTGTTAGCTGTGGTACGCCTTGGGTACAGACACTGCATGGCCTCCTCAGCACCAGACCCACACACCGCTTCCTTCTCCATCAACGGTATCACCTGTAAGTGGTATTATCAGAGTTTGAACTTTATTACTAAATCATTAAATAATTTTATTTAGGTTAACTTTGTCTCAAGCTTTAAGAAGGCTTGTGTAAACTCAGCTTTGCACACTTGTTCCCAAGCTTTACCAAGTAAATGTAGTGTAGGTGGGTGAAGACTCACGTTGCCAGTCTCAGGGCCAAACTTGTGGATAAGGGACTGCCGGTCATTCACCATGCAGGCCTCCTGGTTAAATGTGGCGTTACATTGCCAGAAGCCCAGGTACACACTCTCCCAGTGAGCGGCCAGTAGGCAGGAGTGTGTTGATAAGCCTTGTACTATGACTGAGAGATGTAAGCAAACAGCAAGGTGCAGAATCATCCTTACCGTAGAGTCTACAGCTGTGCACTACAGAGTCTATGACTTTGTGGATCTGAAATATACAGGTTAAATAATGAGGTGGTACAGAGAGTGTGTTGAAAAGCCTTGTACTATGACTGAGCACCCAATGCAGACATTGCCGGCTGGGTAAGAGAGATGTAAGCATAGAGTAAGTTACAGGAACATCCTCCTCTCTGTTACAAAAATGCAAGCATAAAAGGCTGTATCAGAACACGCTGAAAATAACATCACATAAAGTTTGTATTCTGTGGCGTCAGTGGCATTGGTCAGGCCAACATACTGACCACTACTCACAGATGTAAGTTTAAAACCCACCCACCTCCCTTTAATAACCTAAAGCCGGCACCACACTGGTCGAAATAAGCCTTGCGATAGGCTTTGCAAAAGCTTTCATGATAGGCCTGGCTATTGCAGAGGCTTATTGGGAAGGCCTGTTGCAAATGTCGCGACACTTCGGCAATACAGCTTTGCAATTGATGGCAATAACATGGTGATGTCTGCGATGCACTGCTTATCAGCAACAAATATTTAATATATCTCATATTTCTGCGATAGACGGCGATGCTTTTGTTATCGTGAGGCCTGTTGCAAAGGTTATTGCAGAGCCTGTCGCAAAGGGGCCCACACATCTGTGATACAATGCTCTCCAAGATCAAATACTTTGATTTCTTTTGCAGAGGCATGTTGCAAAGCCTATTGTGAGGCTTATCGCGGCTAGTGTGCTCCCGCCTTAAAGTACCCATCATCGAAATAACTTTAATTGTGTTTCAGGAAAATGAGTCGCATAAAATTGATTTTGAGATACTATTATATTTGAAAAGATGAGATCAAGCCGATTCCAATGATAGTAAACAGTCTAATAAAATAATAACTATTTCTAGATTTTAAGTTTGATATTTTCGATTTTGAAAAAAAAAGTTTCCAATATTTCTGGGGGTCATTAAACAGTAAAGTCACTAAATGAAATCTATATGAGGACCTTTAAAACGAAAGGATATATTACATAGATTGTATTGAAATTTGATACATCAATAAGTGACACAGTCTCAAAAAAGTAGAACATTCCAATAATGTGATCTTGTGAAAAAAACGCTTTGAAAAATATCAATTTTGCGACTTATGACTCATTTTCCTGAAACACATCACAGTTATCAACTCCTATAGGGAGTGCTGGTGCTGAGGACTGACTTAAAAAATGAAAATACCTGAAAAGAATGAAAACATCTTAAATCGTAAACAATATGAATATGGGCCTTTGTCATTGATGACGCGGGCGTGCGCAACAAAGCTTCTAAAACCAGCACTCCTTCTTCAGCAAATAAAGCCCCAACTAAAGGCTTGTTTAGACTGGACATGAGCCAAGTAGCCCGCTCACTCAATGAAACACTAACTGACGTTAGAGTTACCAGACGACGTAGTAAATTAAATAAGAAAGTCCGTGGGTCTCCCAACTCTTCATAGTGTGTGTTTACCTTAAACGCATGGTACAAAATGGCGTAACTTCGAACTTGCCTCCCTATTACCCTACAGTAGGTTTCTTAAAATCTGACTTAAGGACACAACTTTGCCACACTGTATAAAATATACTCATTAGACAATTCTTGTCATAGGTTGCATGTTATTTAGCAATACCTTATTATCCTTGTGCTCTATGTATGATGAACATGTGCTTTTGTTTACAAACATCTCTCACGAGGTCAACGACGGGTCAAGGCCACTCAACCATACGGTGTAAATGCCTTCCCTCGAGTATTATTTATCAACCGATTGCTATCAATTGTTGTCTTGTTTTGGTATGTATATTTAAGTGTAAAAATGCAGCGGGGTCATGGATTTATGCAATCCGTATGTCAAAAATAATTTGTAATTTCTTGACGAAACCGAGCTAGCTTGTTACAATTAACAGGGACGAATTATTCACTGCGGTCCTAACCTAAAATGGCTACCAGTGCCTGGATGCCATTGTTTTCTGCCACTTGGAAGGAAGAAAAATGTATGTATCTCTTGATATGCTTAAGTAAAAGATCTCAGTGTTATTATACTATAAGCTACAACTGATACTTAGGCCGTGACCTAATATCACGCTCGAACATGTACGCATTGTTTGGTTTTTAAATGTTTCGCAACTGAATAGATTGAGACTATCGTACACGGTAAATCCTACCATGCCGCACCCGATGAGGGACAGTAGATATAACTTGTTTTTATGCTGGGCAAATTTCCTTTTATCTCGCTTCTATCATTTGAGCAAGCAAATGCAGTATGACTTCTCATACAAATCTTACGCGTGCCAAGACCAGAACAAAAATGTAAATGTGAGGGAACGAAATGGTGTTGGTTGACTGCGATTTTGTAAATAACCTGAAGGGCCTCACCATTGTATCTCTAAATGCTAGATCTTTGAGGAACAAAGTGGGCGAATTAAACGATACACTACTTACGGGTAAAATCAAAATTCTCCTAGTACAAGAGACTTGGTTAACTTGTTCAGATAGTGATGGTCAACTCTTGTTCGGAAACAAATATAACATCTATCGTAGTGATCGTTCTACCATGATGGGAGACATGATAAAAAAGGGAGGTGGCCTTGCATGTTATATTGATAGTACCTTCTCTTGCGACCAATGGTGTCTTGGTGATTTAAACCTTTGTAACCAGGACATTGAATTACAACTACTACACTGTAAACCAGGTAACAGAAGAAAGTTCATACTGTGTAATATCTACCGCCCCCCGTCCGGTAGTAAGAACCTGTTTATGGAACATCTGGGTACTGTCATGAATAACATAAGAACGAGATATAGGGATACTTGTGTATTGGTAAGCGGTGATATCAATCTAGATCTAAGTGATACAAAGAACGATCTGGTAGTAAATTTCAAACATATATTAGGGGAATTATCCCTTAAACAATACATTCTGGAATGTACCAGAAAAAGTTTAAGAAAAAATAGCTTGCTAGACATCATGGCCACAGATTACCCAAATGTATCACAGGCAGGAGTGATCAATATAAATATTTCCGATCATAACGCCACTTATATCTGCATAAAGAAGGGCAAAAGCGAGGTCGAGAAGAAGGTTAAACAAATACGAGACTATGGTCACCTTGACCCACTTGACTTTAAGGCTTATTGTGACAACTTATCGTCTAATAATGTTATTATATCGGACAACATTATGGGCCCTGAAGAAATCTGGACTCTCATGAAAAATAAGCTACTATTATATCTGGATAAAAAATGTCCCATACGAAACAAAACCATAGTAAGCAGAGGTAATCTTCTACTAAACAAAGAATGCTATGATGCTCTAAAGAATAGGGACAACCTATTTAGGATAGCTAACCGCACTAATTCCCAGGATGATTATGTTACAGCTGTCAGAGCAAGACGAGTGGCGGCGAGGTTAATAAAAAATGCCAAACGGGCCTTTGTATTGAACTCCCTTACCACTTGTAAACAAAATGGTAAAAAGTTCTGGCACAATATCAACACACTTCTTGGGGAAAAAGTATCTGTTTCTCAAGAGAGCTATATTCATGAGGGTGTTATGGTCAAAGACAGGGAAGCTAGTAACATACTAAATAGGGTCTTCAGAGATATGGGCAAGGTGGTTACAAATCAGACTAATGATTTCTCTGACTACTTTGACAATAACTTGGAAACGAGTCTGTCCACTAGAATTGCGATCAGCAAGAATAAGGTTAGGGACTTTATAAATTCTATTGATGAGAACAAGAGTAGTGGATTCTCCTGGGTCAATACGAAAATTCTAAAACTATTCTTCTTACATTTATCCAAAGAAGTAACGTATCTCCTAAGGAAATGTGTTAAAACCTCGATCATACCGAAGGATTGGAAAGATTTCTGTATCACTCCAATCCCAAAAAGTAGTGACCCAAGAGTTTTGTCTAATCTACGCCCCATAGCAATTGTGCCCCTACCTTCAAAATTGCTAGAATCCTTTATATGTCAAGCCTTACAGGATCACATGGAGCTAAACAATCTCTTCGCAAAAGAACAAGGAGGCTTTAGAAAAGATTTTTCAACTAATCGAACAGTTTTCGAATTTCTTGGGCCTATCCTACGTGGAATGGACAACAAAAAAATTTCTATAGTAACTTATTATGATGTAGCTAAAGCCTTCAATTGTATCGACCATGAGATCTTGCGAAGCAAAATGAATTTATACCATATAAATCCATGTATTATTGACCTTGTGACCAACTATTTAACAAATCGTATACAACGTACCAGACTGAATGATCTTGTTTCTGACCCGATTTCAATTGAAAACGGCGTTCCCCAAGGAAGCTTATTGGGACCCCTAATTTTTCTGATCTACGTGAACGATCTACCCTCCTGTCTAGATAAAATTAATTATCCCAGAAACTCGGTCGAAATCAATATATCTATATACGCTGATGATACGGCCCTAACAATAACAGGAGAAGATCCAGAGGAATGCCTCCGAGTTAGCCAACTAGCAACGAACGAGGTTTCCTCTTGGATGGGTACCAATAAACTCAAAATTAATTCCAGTAAATGTCAGATACAGTTTATTGGAAATCAATTTCAACAGAACAAGATCAGGTTTGACACGTTGGGGGATGTTTTCATTGATGGGCGAGCTATAGAGCGTGCAAAAACTGTAAGATATTTGGGCTATCAAATAGATTCCAAATTAAATCTTACAAATCATTTCACTAAAATGAAACATCTAATTCAACACAAGCTAAATTGTCTTGTGCGGTTGAGATACTATATTAATAAGAATATCACAACTTCCATAGTGAAAGCACACATCCTGTCACTCGCCGAATATGGGAACTTCCTCTATACTTTAACAAATGCAGCATGTATTAATAAGTTACAATCGGTTTTAAACAGAGCAGTTAGGCTAGTCTTTTGCAATGATAACAATGACATGTCAACTGAAGAAATGCGAATAAGCCTAAAAATTGACACCTTCAGGAAAAGAGGCGATATCGCCCTCCTGGGACTTATGTCGAAACTCTCTGTAATTACTGAAATGATTCAGGAAATGCCACGTGAAACCAGACAGGCAGAAGGAGTAAATTTAAAGGTACCTCCATGTAACACCGAAAAATACAACAAATCTCCTCAAATAAGAGGGCCTAGATTATGGAATAGGCTGAATAAAAAGGAAAAGAACAGCTCTTGGCCCACTCTCAAAACATTCTTAAAACAAAATGATCGTTGGAGAGACTAATGCCTGACTGGTTTTCAGCGTGGAGCCTGAAGGATACTATGTACACTGTATTGGTCAAACGAGAAGTAAGGTATATATTATTATATGTACACAACTCAGAAAGCTAAAATGCTATGATCTACTATAGCAAATTGTCTGCTATCACAGTGCCTATGCTATCGACTTGTTTTTATCTGCGAGCTGTTTTGATAATGTTTTTTAGTATGCCCACACTTACAAAAATGCAAAAAAAAAACTTTGACTTTTCTATTGGCTTTTTGGTTGCCTCGAAGATAGAATGTATTCGAGTATTAATGTTGACCAAAAACCCCACTTGCTTCATTATATGATGTATAGATGACTTCGCGACTGCTATAAAACTAATATTTTGGTTATAACCACGCTTGTAGATAATAATATGCAGGAAAGCTGGGAAACTGTCCCACTAAAATCCTTATGGCCCTTATGGCCCGCACTACAAACCTGATGTCATCACTCATACTAAGTCTTCATGTATATCTAAATGTTAAATATCAACCTTCCTTACTTACTTCGATGTAAAATGCTTTCATCTATAGCTTTGATTGGCAATTAGAACTATCACGCATGTGAATATTGTCCAATAAAATTTATTAAAAAAAAAAATTGAGACATGATGATGCTGAGGGCTTACCTCCAGTAATATGGTTGCTCCCCGGACAACTGATTCCTGGAGATGACCACGTCAGATATCACTGGTACAGCTATGGGTAGACAGACAGACAGACAACAGACACAATGGCATCTCAATGGCGCAGTGGTGAAATAGCAGATCTTCCTCATTATCTATTTATATCTGCGTGAAGTAGGCAGATGATTTGTGATCCGTTTCAGGAAAATAAGTCACATAAGTCGCAAATATGGATTTTCACCATATTTAAAAAGATGAGATCGAGTAGATTCCAATGATAGTAAACGCTAGGACACCTAATAAATATTTCTATATTATCAGTTTAATATTTCTTTTTAAAAAAAAAGAAGTTTTTAATGTTTCTGGACCGGTATTTACGAGTAAAGTAACTAAATATACTCCATAATAATTCATGAAGGCCTTCAAAATAAGGATATATTTAATATAATGCCCCGAAATTTGTTGCATAGATTTATACAACTATGAGTGCTAAACATTTAAACAAATCAGAACATTTCAACAAAGAGATCTTGTGAAAAAAAACACTTTAAAAAATATAAATTTTGCGACTTGTGACTCATTTTCCTGAAACACATTTCATTTTGCCTTCATCCATTCTCTCAAATGTGATGCATTACAAGACATTTAGTCACAAGTCACAAAAATGATATATTTTAGGAAAATGAGTCATAAGTCGCAAAAATGATATTTTTCAAAGTGTTTATTTTTCATAAGATCACTTTATTGGAATGTTTTGATTTTTGGGGAGGTTATCACCTATAGTTACATCAGTTGATGTATGAAATTTCATGACAACATATTAAATATATCCTCTCGTTTGAAACGTCCTCAGATGGAGTATATTTAGTTACTTTACTGGTCATTGCCCTGCAGAAATATTGCAAACTTTTCTTTTCAAAAATAAAAAATAATATCAAACTTAAAATCTTGAAATACTTTACAAGTTACTTTACAGTTTATTGACCCCAGAAATATTGGACGAAAATATCAAACTTAAAATCTAAAAATTTTAGATTTTTTTTTAGATTATTAGACTGTTTACTATCATTGGAATCCGCTTGATCCCATCTTTTCAAATATAATGATATATCAAAATCCATTTTTTGCGACTTATGACTCATTTTCCAGAAACACAAGTCACAAAAATGAATTTTAAGATACCATCTTATTTGGAAAGATGAGATCAACCTGACTGCAAAGATGGAAAATGTTATGATATCTAATAAGTATTCTTTTGTTGTTGTTAGTTTTATTTGCCTGTTATTTACAATAGCGACACTATCGGCAGGAACTGAGCTCCCTACTTAGGGAGGATTTCAAGCCCTACCGTAGGAATATTAGTTTTAATAGGCAAAGGTAACAATTCTCCCCAAGGTCGACGACAGTAGGGAGGCCTTTGCAACGAGTGGTTTACATAAAATTGAGTTTGTGCAAGCAGCACTACGTGCAAGATCGAAACATAACGATTCTCAAATTTTAAGTGTGATACTTTTATTTTTGAGAAGAAAGTTTACACTATTCTTGTGTTGATACATACTAGCAAAGTAAATAAATATATGAAAAAGTATGATCTTAGAAAGACAAGATAATAATGTCACTGATTTTCATTTTCCTGTGACACATCCCCAATCTCCTACATTTAAGACATATTATATGCACTTCAAAATACCTTTTAACTGAATGGATGTCCAGAGTGTTTAGCATTATTTTTTTTTTCTAAATGTGTAAAGCTGCCGATTGTACTAAGCCACTGACCCATACAGATATAAATGCCTATAACTGATCTGAGAGGCTGTGAGCCTAGACTCTATTATAATAATATTTATAATTCTTCAGCTAACTTAACAGAATTTACTGTGTAGAGCTGCCGATGGTACATTTTCTGATGCTCTGACCCATTTTCAGAAAATGTACACTTCAACTTCACCAATTCTCTCAAATCACCCAAATTCCAAACGAAAATACAGTTCAACCTAACCAAACAGATTACCAGAATCAATGCAATGCCGAATATACTCGAATTTACCCAGTAATGATCAAATTGCAGCCTCATTTAGCAGAATTTATTAAAATGGGTATAGCTGCCAATCTGAACCTTATATTATTCATTGCGCATGTATTGTATGATGTGGATTAAATAGGGGGAGATAAATAGAAATATGGGTCAGATTTTCAGAAAATGTACAATTGGCAGATCTACGTATTTAGTAAATTCTGCTAAATTAGGCTGAAAAATGGTCAATACTAGATAAATCTGGGTATATTTGGTGTTGCCTTGATTCAAACAATCTGTTTGGTTATGTTAAACTGAATTTTGAACATCATTATTGTCTTAAATTTGTGTTATTTGAGAGGATTCCTCAAGACAAATTGTACATTTTCTGGCGATTTCACCCATATGAATATGAATTTACTAAATGTGTACAGATGGCAATTGTACATTCTCTGATGCTCTGACCCATGTATGTCTGCTAATGCCTTGTACTGGGACTGGCTAAATGCCATGTCAGCACTTTACATACATAATGAAGTTGTCACTCCTTGTTGTCAATTATTTGAAAAGAAGCTTTTAAGCCAATCTTGGAACGTGCTTGGGAAGTTGTAGCCTTTTACTATGTCCAATGAAAGGGAATGGCGCACTGAATCAAATGCCTTTTGGTAGTCATAAAACTAGAGTTTATATTTATTATTAACTTTATTATTTATATTATTTAGTAAGTTGTACAAACATAGACCAATAGTTTCCGAGTGCAATACAGTTGAAATGGGGGGCTTGCTGGCAGATAGAAAACGGGAGTCTAGTAGAAGAAGGGACAGGACAGACAAGTGACTCTAAGGATTTTGAAATCTAGACTGTTTATTTCTTACTCATTTGGAACCCCTCACAGGAGAAGCTCACATGCTAACTCCTGGAGGGGGCGGGGCTCTATCTCTGATAGGCCCCTCAGAATACATGAGTGAGGGAGGGGCAATGGCAACTCCAGCTGTATAGCACGAGGCAGAGGATTTCTTTTGAAACCTACCTTGGTATTTAGTCATTACTTGCTAGTATTCAAGCAAAGATTCTAAATAATCCGTTTGTTCATCAATCATATAGTTTCATGAATTCTAACTTATATATTGACATATATCCAACTTTAGAGGCAAACGATTTCAACTAAAGCCTCCATAATCAGCAAATCTTTACTGGGGCGATGTATCGCCCCAATGCTAACTCTATTGTGATTATTTAGTTCCGGTCCACACCTCAGCCGCCATGACACCTACGCCCTATTGCTCTAAAGAATTCAATAATTATAGGCAGACACAGAGATGTCCTGACATCCTGAGGATTTCCCTGTACATGAAGGTCACTCATTTACATTAGCATTCATGTTTCCTATGTTTGGTTTGCCTGGAAGACCTGCAAAATGTTGCAGATGGTACTATTCTTTTTTGATGATTTGTCTATTCGGAATAAAAAATCATATGAATATAGATTAACTTGTGAAAGATTTAGATATAGTAGATAAAGATATAGTAGATTACTATAGATATAGTAATTGGAGAAACACAATAAACAAACACATGAGTGGCAATAGAGGCGACGGCTGATGTAACTGCCCAAACAATTTTATTCAGAAAAGGACAAATTTCTAGTCCAAACTTGACCGCGACTGGCTAGGGAATGCCTTGGCGCGGTAACCTCCTTGGCAACGACACAACAAACAGAATCAGGTGTCCATACCATGATTATATATATATCTAGTGAAATATAAGAGTAAATTTAAGTTTAATGGGATATATTGGTTCCCTTCCATGGCTCTAAAGCTTTCAGACATGGTTGCCTAGAGAGTCACCACCCTCTTCCTGCACATGCCAGTCAGGATTAGTTTGGTTGATAAAGTCCAGGAAGAGTAGCCATTGCTAGCGTGGGGGTTTATTGATATCGATAGCCCTGCTGATCGATGGGTATTTCTTGGAAAACATTATGTATATGTTGCTTCTCCTGCCTTTCCCATCGCCAGCAACCACGCCAACCCACCCTCCGTCCATGTCGTGTAGAATGACAGCATCTACATGACCCAGAGATAAAAAACAAAGCTGCTGGCCAAGGTGCGAGCTTGGAACCTTCTACTCTGCAGTCCAGTGACAAACTGACTGTGCTACGGCCTGTAGTCAGGAGTGCATTGCCTACAATACAAAGCTCTTACAAAAATGGCCCACTTGGCATGGCAGAGGAAGGAAAAACGTCCATTACGAATACTCCTTTATTCATGCTATGATGACTGTGTTATTTTAAAACATCAATCTAGAGATGTTGAGGGGGCATTCGGTGGCAACGGAAATGACTAGATATATCAGATCACTGTAAAAAGGTGTTCGTGTGCTGTTTTGAGCATACATCCTTTCTTTGAAATAGAGAGATTGGGGTGACACCTACAGGAATTAATTGGTACCTAGCGGCACCCGTTGGGTGGCCACAACTTAGTCATGTGACGTCCAGGTGGAGACTCCAGTGAATGTCTGTTACCATTACAGGTGGCGCCATCTCTGGGTACAAGTCAGGACTAATGTTATGGGTCAGATTTTCAGAATATACATGTACAATTGGCAGCTTAGCACATTCAGTAAATTCTGCTAAATTAGGCTGCAATTTGGTCAATACTCGGTAAATTCGAATATATTCGGCATTGCATTGATTCTAGCAATCTGTTTGGTTAGGTTGAACTGTATTTTAATGTTTATTTTCGTCTGAAATTTGGGTTTTTCAGAAGATTAGTCATTGTCTTGTATGCTCTCTTCACTTCATTCCTCCACTGAGAAAGACGGGTCGAGAAAAGGGGGAGAGGTGGTAACAAGATAGACAGGGGAGACAAGATAGATAGATGAGAGACAGACAGGGGAGACAGAGGAGAAGGTAGTGAGAGAAGGGGGAGAGGTGGTAACAAGATAGACAGGGGAGACAGACAGGGGAGACAGAGGAGAAGGTAGTGAGAGAAGGGGGAGAGGTGGTAACAAGATAGATAGATGAGAGACAGCCAGGGGAGACAGAGGAGAAGGTGGTGGGAGAAGGGGGAGAGGTGGTAACATGATAGATAGATGAGAGACAGACAGGGGAGACAGAGGAGAAGGTGGTGGGAGAAGGGGGAGAGGTGGTAACATGATAGATAGATGAGAGACAGACAGGGGAGACAGAGGAGAAGGTGGTGAGAGAAGGAGAAGTGGTTGTGGGGAGATAGCAAGATAGAGACATGAGAGACAGCCAGTGGAGCCAGAGGAGAGGGAGGGATAATCATAATAATATTACCATCCACCCACTTGTAATACAAATAGAACAAATAGTATTATTGCAGTATCAATGGATCCCTTATTTAGAATAGATGTACAATTCCAACATTTGGGTACACTTTTGATTAATTGAAAATGTTTATAGCCATAATAATATGGACATTCAGGGGTACTTCTCTAACTGTATAATGTTTTCCAGCCACCTGTTATATATAATATAGACATTCAGGGGTTCTTCTCTAACTGTATAATGTTTTCCAGCCACCTGTTATATATAATATAGACATTCAGGGGTTCTTCTCTAACTGTATAATGTTTTCCAGCCACCTGTTATATATAATATAGACATTCAGGGGTTCTTCTCTAACTGTATAATGTTTTCCAGCCACCTGGTATACATAATATAGACATTCAGCGGTTCTTCTCTAACTGTATAATGTTTTCCAGCAACCTGTTATATATAATATGGACATTCAGCGGTTCTTCTCTAACTGTATAATGTTTTCCAGCCACCTGTTATATATAATATAGACATTCAGGGGTTCTTCTCTAACTGTATAATGTTTTCCAGCCACCTGTTATATATAATATAGACATTCAGGGGTACTTCTCTAACTGTATAATGTTTTCCAGCCACCTGTTATATATAATATAGACATTCAGCGGTTCTTCTCTAACTGTATAATGTTTTCCAGCCACCTGTTATATATAATATGGACATTCAGGGGTTCTTCTCTAACTGTATAATGTTTTCCAGCCACCTGTTATATATAATATAGACATTCAGGGGTACTTCTCTAACTGTATAATGTTTTCCAGCCACCTGTTATATATAATATAGACATTCAGGGGTTCTTCTCTAACTGTATAATGTTTTCCAGCCACCTGTTATATATAATATGGACATTCAGGGGTTCTTCTCTAACTGTATAATGTTTTCCAGCCACCTGTTATATATAATATAGACATTCAGGGGTTCTTCTCTAACTGTATAATGTTTTCCAGCCACCTGTTATATATAATATGGACATTCAGGGGTTCTTCTCTAACTGTATAATGTTTTCCTGCCACCTGTTATATATAATATAGACATTCAGGGGTTCTTCTCTAACTGTATAATGTTTTCCAGCCACCTGGTATACATAATATAGACATTCAGGGGTTCTTCTCTAACTGTATAATGTTTTCCAGCCACCTGTTATATATAATATGGACATTCAGGGGTTCTTCTCTAACTGTATAATGTTTTCCAGCCACCTGTTATATATAATATGGACATTCAGCGGTTCTTCTCTAACTGTATAATGTTTTCCAGCCACCTGTTATATATAATATGGACATTCAGGGGTTCTTCTCTAACTGTATAATGTTTTCCAGCCACCTGTTATATATAATATAGACATTCAGGGGTACTTCTCTAACTGTATAATGTTTTCCAGCCACCTGTTATATATAATATGGACATTCAGGGGTTCTTCTCTAACTGTATAATGTTTTCCAGCCACCTGTTATATATAATATAGACATTCAGGGGTTCTTCTCTAACTGTATAATGTTTTCCAGCCACCTGTTATATATAATATAGACATTCAGGGGTTCTTCTCTAACTGTATAATGTTTTCCAGCCACCTGTTATATATAATATAGACATTCAGGGGTACTTCTCTAACTGTATAATGTTTTCCAGCCACCTGTTATATATAATATGGACATTCAGGGGTTCTTCTCTAACTGTATAATGTTTTCCAGCCACCTGTTATATATAATATAGACATTCAGGGGTTCTTCTCTAACTGTATAATGTTTTCCAGCCACCTGTTATATATAATATAGACATTCAGCGGTTCTTCTCTAACTGTATAATGTTTTCCAGCCACCTGTTATATATAATATAGACATTCAGGGGTACTTCTCTAACTGTATAATGTTTTCCAGCCACCTGTTATATATAATATAGACATTCAGCGGTTCTTCTCTAACTGTATAATGTTTTCCAGCCACCCGTTATATATGATATGGACATTCAGGGGTTCTTCTCTAACTGTATAATGTTTTCCAGCCACCTGGTATACATAATATAGACATTCAGGGGTTCTTCTCTAACTGTATAATGTTTTCCAGCCACCTGTTATATATAATATGGACATTCAGGGGTTCTTCTCTAACTGTATGTTTTCCAGCCACCTGTTATATATAATATGGACATTCAGGGGTTCTTCTCTAACTGTATAATGTTTTCCAGCCACCTGTTATATATGATATGGACATTCAGGGGTTCTTCTCTAACTGTATAATGTTTTCCAGCCACCTGTTATATATAATATAGACATTCAGCGGTTCTTCTCTAACTGTATAATGTTTTCCAGCCACCTGTTATATATGATATGGACATTCAGCGGTTCTTCTCTAACTGTATAATGTTTTCCAGCCACCTGTTATATATAATATGGACATTCAGGGGTTCTTCTCTAACTGTATAATGTTTTCCAGCCACCTGTTATATATAATATAGACATTCAGGGGTTCTTCTCTAACTGTATAATGTTTTCCAGCCACCTGTTATATATAATATAGACATTCAGGGGTTCTTCTCTAACTGTATAATGTTTTCCAGCCACCTGTTATATATAATATAGACATTCAGCGGTTCTTCTCTAACTGTATAATGTTTTCCAGCCACCTGTTATATATAATATAGACATTCAGGGGTTCTTCTCTAACTGTATAATGTTTTCCAGCCACCTGTTATATATAATATAGACATTCAGGGGTTCTTCTCTAACTGTATAATGTTTTCCAGCCACCTGTTATATATAATATAGACATTCAGGGGTTCTTCTCTAACTGTATAATGTTTTCCAGCCACCTGTTATATATAATATAGACATTCAGGGGTTCTTCTCTAACTGTATAATGTTTTCCAGCCACCTGTTATATATAATATAGACATTCAGGGGTTCTTCTCTAACTGTATAATGTTTTCCAGCCACCTGTTATGTGTGATATAATTGATGAACGGTGAGCGCACAACATGTTGGGTTAACCGGAAGTTTGGTTCACCTTGGAGACGAGCGGGACATTTGATTTGTATATCGCCAGTTTGGTTTGAACCACCGTGCAGAGCACAAGCGAACTTGAATCCAGAAAGAAACAGAATTTTTTTTTTTTTTCGCTTACCGATGTCTCTGATAAACTGCAGTGGTTGTCTGTCTTTACATAAGAGGCCTAGTTGTCGATTCGTGTCAACTATCAAACTGAGAAGGGAAGCAGAAAGAAGGCAGATCTTGAATCTCGGTCGACCGTCACTATTGGCTATGGAATCTGCTCGAGTTGCCGAAATTCTTTTAATGGAAGAAAAGGATATTCCCGACAAGACTTCTGTTCAATATCTGGAACTGATCGAGAAGGCGTTATTGGTACTATCCAAGGAAAAGCAAGATCTTGAGAAAGCTGAGGTTTCACGGAAGATTGGTGAGGCGGAGAAGAAACTGCGGCGTATGTCCATGTCTTCGCCAAATCGTAATACGCTGTTCAATCTCACTGGATCGGGATCCTCTTCCTTCGGTAAATCCTATGCTCGTCACCAACATGACTTGGGTAAGCTGAGACCTGGTTATCACCTAGATCCCCCTCGTCAATATGAAGAACTATCATTTAAAGATATGATGTGTGGATGTATGGGTGTTTTGAACTATTTATGTGAGTCTGGCTCTCCGATTGAGGGTTATATTCAGCACTTACAGTTTATAACTTACAAGGCCCACTGTCATGCTTTTGTTGATGATGCTATTGTGCGATATGAGAATGCTGCTACTTCTAGGGTCATCGAGGGTAAAGTCTCAGATTGGTCTGGCGTGGATTCTTGGGCAGAATCTATGTTCCTGGGGGCAGAAAACACCACAGCGGTACGCAACCTGACTCGGAGAGAGAATCGTGGTAGCCATTTTGGAAAACGGAAGTCGGGTTCTGCCAAAAACGGGTCGCCCATGTATGATATCGATGAATGGCGTGCAGGTATATGTTGGAAATGGAACAATGACACCTGCCAGAAATCAAGTAAGAATTGCTATTACGAACATGGTCAATGTGGCTTGTGTGGAGGATCGCACAAGGCAAAAATCTGTAAAATTCAAACAGATTGGGAGGCACGTCAAGTTACGACAACCTCTACTGCCAGTGATGAGACTCCTTCCGCTTCCGCAATGTGACAAGATGGTCGCCTAGGGACTGATTCTGAGCCTCCGACAATCGAATATAAAGCTGAGTATGTTTCCCCACAAAGATTTACCAATAGTCCCGTCATTCATAGCCAAGATCTTATGACCCTTTATCATGATGCTTTAATGGTAGAGGATTCAGGATTTCTTGAAGGAGTTAGACGACAATTTAAGCCCGCAGCTTGGGCTCGTTTTCTGATTAACACTGATTTTGTCGACCCAGATTCACATTATGTTTTAGACGGCGTGTTGAATGGGTATAAATTAGTGGACCCAGATCCTGAATTATCTCCATACGAAGGAACAAACTATCGATCTTGTTTTTTCCCTAGTTCAAATGCCGAAGGCTTGGAAAAATCCTTGCTGTCGGAGTTGGCAGCGGGAAAATTATCTTTTGTAGATCATCAACCAAAATGTGTCCATTCACTAGGGGTTATAGGAAAGTCAGACGGTGGAATTCGTATGATAACAGATTGTAGTAGGCCTTTAAAGCTCTCTATCAACCAACATACTCAACAAGTATTTTCTGCCTTCCAGTATGAAAAGGTGGATCACATCATTAAAGAGCTAAATCGTGGTGATTTCATGTGTACTATAGACCTAAAATCTGCATACAGATCAGTAGCCATCCACCCCTCTCAAAGAGAATTATTTGGTTTGGTTTGGCCGTTCAGTAAAATCAAAACTCAATACATTTGTGATAACTTCATGTGCTTTGGTTCACGTGTAGCCCCCTTCTGCTTCACACGAATCACCGATGCAGTCTGCAGGATTCTAAGGGACAGAGGTATTAAGGTGGTATCTTATATTGATGACTTTTTGATTTGGGAGAAATCCTATGCTAAATGCCTCGAAGCTCAGAAAATGGCAATCTCAGTCCTTCGTGATTTAGGCTTCTATATTAGTTGGCACAAAGTCACCAGTCCTTCCCAATCTTGTGTCTATCTGGGTATAGAGATTGACTCAATATATTGCCAACTACGTCTTCCTGATGCCAAAATGGAAAAGTTATTACATGAAGTAGAGTTTTTCAAGTATAGGAATTGGATAACTCTTAAACAAATTCGCAGACTAGCTGGCATTTTGAGTCACTGTGCAAAGGTCATCAAGGGGGGGAGAGTATATAGCAGAGGTGTCATCAATGAACTGACCTTTATGTTGAAAGAAAATAAACGTCGGATCAGAATCTCCCCCTCCCTCAGGTCTGACATTGACTGGTGGTCAGACTCTGTGGATACTTTTAACGGATCTTATGATTTTTCTCATGTTACTATTGACAATTTATTTCATCTAGGCATTAACTTGGAGGATCAGACCTTTGTCTGGTCGACAGTAGATGACCAACTGACTGGAAGCTTCAAAATCATGGAGAATCTCGCTTCTGTCAAGGTTATCGACGATGTGATTCAAGTACCTGCTTGTGGTGGTAATAGAAAAGTGCTCCTGGAACTGGTCTTGGTAAGAAAGATACTGAATGAGTGGGCCTATAAATGTGGTGATTCTAATCTTCATATCACAGGTCTCACAGCCAAAACTAGGGATGCGATGGCAGGATGTAAAACACAGATCCCAGCAGAAGTCTCAGTTGTTTCTGATATTTTCTGGCAATCGATAAAATATAATATTCATGTGTTTCCAAACTGTATCCACAGGTGTGCTTAGGGAGGAGGTCTCCTCTATCAAGAACATGGCCTTAGCTGAGACTTCACGTTCTACAAGAGCAAGTCAATGGAACAAGTATGCCAAGTTTTGTGAAATGTTTCATCTTCCACGTCTACCTTTGTCAAGTGAGATAGTGAGCTTGTTTTTGGTGTGGTCGGCAAAGACCTTGTGCTATTCATCTCTGAATAATTTACTGTCCGCTCTAAATCATCTCTCTAAAGTGAATAAAGGAGTTGATCTTAGACAGGATTTTAATATTCAGCTTCTGATGAGGGGTCTACGTAGGAAATTAGGAGACAAGGCCACACCAAAAGAGCCCATCCTGCCTTCAGATCTACTCAAGATATTCCAACAGGTAAACCTTACTTCTGATAAGGAGTTGGGTACCTGGTTGGGCATTCTGTTATGCTTTAGAGCCTTACTCAGGAAGTGTCACGTGTTTAAAAGTGCTTCAGAAATACATCTGTTACGGAGATCGGCTCTGACCCAGGAGGATTGGGGTGTAAAGATCGTCGTGCCATCTTCAAAAACCAATCAATTTGGTTCTGTGTCCTTGGAGTGCCCCATTAGTTTTTGTGAGTCGGATCTGTGTTTTGCCTCACAGATTCATCAATGGTTCGTCCGTTCTCCAACTGGCCCTGAAGACCCCCTAATCTCCATTGGTGGTGTTCCTATCTCCTATGAGTCTGCAATGAAGCTTCTGAAATCGTGGGCATCGGCAGCAGGCATCGTCAAAGATCTGGGGCTTCACAGCCTGAGACGTGGGGCCGTGACCTTCATGTATACTTGTGGTATCCAGATTCCAGACATACAATTACTGGGTGATTGGAAAAGTGACGTGGTGCTCAGATATTTGGCTGCTCCCCTTGATTATAGAAGATCCAGAGAAATGATTCTCTCCTCCGCTCTATCCTCCATCGACACTTAATTACCCTTATCTGGCTTGGGTTTATCCTGTTGTGTTTTCAGCACTCCTGTGTCCGTGCTTATTCCATTCGATCATAAACATCAACTCGATATTCTCTATATCTTCGATCAGCCCCTCCTCATAATAAAAGTGAAATATTATAGCATTATTCTAGATAGAATGTGTGATATAATTGATGAACGGTGAGCGCACAACATGTTGGGTTAACCGGAAGTTTGGTTCACCTTGGAGACGAGCGGGACATTTGATTTGTATATCGCCAGTTTGGTTTGAACCACCGTGCAGAGCACAAGCGAACTTGAATCCAGAAAGAAACAGAATTTTTTTTGTTTTGTTTTTCCTTGAATAAAGAAGGGGTTTATCCTGTTGTGTTTTCAGCACTCCTGTGTCCGTGCTTATTCCATTCGATCATAAACATCAACTCGATATTCTCTATATCTTCGATCAGCCCCTCCTCATAATAAAAGTGAAATATTATAGCATTATTCTAGATAGAATATATAATATAGACATTCAGGGGTTCTTCTCTAACTGTATAATGTTTTCCAGCCACCTGTTATATATAATATAGACATTCAGGGGTTCTTCTCTAACTGTATAATGTTTTCCAGCCAGATGTTATATATAATATAGACATTCAGGGGTTCTTCTCTAACTGTATAATGTTTTCCAGCCACCTGTTATATATAATATAGACATTCAGGGGTTCTTCTCTAACTGTATAATGTTTTCCAGCCACCTGTTATATATAATATAGACATTCAGGGGTTCTTCTCTAACTGTATAATGTTTTCCAGCCACCTGTTATATATAATATGGACATTCAGGGGTTCTTCTCTAACTGTATAATGTTTTCCAGCCACCTGTTATATATAATATAGACATTCAGCGGTTCTTCTCTAACTGTATAATGTTTTCCAGCCACCTGTTATATATAATATGGACATTCAGGGGTTCTTCTCTAACTGTATAATGTTTTCCAGCCACCTGTTATATATAATATGGACATTCAGGGGTTCTTCTCTAACTGTATAATGTTTTCCAGCCACCTGTTATATATAATATAGACATTCAGGGGTTCTTCTCTAACTGTATAATGTTTTCCAGCCACCTGTTATATATAATATGGACATTCAGGGGTTCTTCTCTAACTGTATAATGTTTTCCAGCCACCTGTTATATATGATATGGACATTCAGGAGTACTTCTATATAATCTGGTATTACATTAATTGTATGCAGGTACACTAGCTGCTATTGTTGATGTCAACTGCGGCCCCTGCATAGTCTTACAAGCATAACAATATGGTGCCAAATCGGTCAAAAACAGTTTTGTGGGTATATATATTCCATGTGCATGTGTTTATATGTGGCATTATCCCATATATGAAGATACATTGAAACCTCTGATGAAGGGCTAATGAAACCCAAGACGTCTGACCCCAATAAATGGCAAACCAAAAATAATCTCCATCCCGTTCTGTTTTAACCCTACTCAACATAAACTAAACTGATTATTGTATTATAAAACGCTCACAAGCAACAATGCAGAGTATTCCAGTGAAAGGTGTATATTATTATCTTGAGTATGAATAAGGTTTCTCAGAAATCTAGGGAGGTGATATAGATTTTAGATTTAGAAAATATTTTATTCAGGTCTATTACATTTCCAACTTACAAGCATGAATTTTCTCAGGACAGCCTGATTTAAAAAATTAAAGAAAAAATTAGATCTTATACATCAACTCTGTTTAGGACAGTTCGTATTATGATTACAATCTCGTATTAATATATGTGATATCAGAAAAAATTACATAATGACAATAATTTATCATGAGATAGTATACACCTTTTGCAAACTAATTAATTAATATTACCCGTAAACAAGGAGGACAGGGACTAGTAAGTAGGTTGTGGTTTTGTTTATTGGGGTCCAACGTTTCGGCCAACAAGAGGCCTTTATCAAGGAGGATGGGAGGATTCTCAGAAATACATGCAATATAAGTATACAACTCTTATCCTGTCGAAGTAGATCATAGAATCTTTATTGTTAAAGATGAAATTCTATGTGAAAAAGCAAATACAAATCATAGAGTTGCATAATGTAATATTCCCAGTGGTTGATATTGCTCCGGATTTCAGCTATATATGGATATATTAAGTGATGACTAAACATAGGACATCTGTATATTAATATCTCATTAGATATATTAGTAATATTCCATTTTGTTATACATAGGGTCTACATGGGAAATAAGTCTCACCTCTCTGTCAGGGACCATTCTCCCAATGGGACCCTTCTAGTAAGCAGTAATGAAGGTTTAGAACAAAGTAGTTAAATGTGATGAAATGAGTCGTAAGTCGCAAAAATGATATTTTTTGAACTGGTTTTTTCACAAATTCACATTATTCGAATGTTCTAATTTTTTAAGGGTTGATAACTCATGGTTATATCAATCTATCTCTCAAATTTCATGACAATCTATATAAGATAACCTTTCATTTTAAAGGTCCTCATATGGACTACATTTAGTTACTTTACTGTTTATTGACCCCCAGGAATATTGCAAACTTTTTTTTTCAAAAACGAAAATATCAAACTTAAAATCTAGAAATACTTATTAGATTATAAGACGGTTTACTATTATTGGAATCGGCTTGATCTCCTCTATTCAAATATGATGCTATCTCAAAATCTATTTTTTGCGACTTATGACTCATTTTCCTAAAACACATCACAAATACATTGCAGTAGATTTCCCTGGTATCATGGGGGCTAAGAAGCTTTGCAGTGTATTGGTCAGATTTTCAAATAATGTATAATTGGCAGCAGTGCACATTTAATAAAAGAATTCTCCCCAAAAATGGAACACCATCTAGGGTACTAAGATTTTGAAATTCAGCTAATCACATTTAGTAAATTTTTCTAAATTAGACTGCAATTTTGTCAATAAACTGGAGTATATTTCATTGATTCTAGCAATCTGTTTGGTTAGGTTGAACTGTATTTTGAAGTTTATTTTCGTCTGAAATTTGGGTTATTAGAGAGGATTGGTGAAGGTGTATTGTACATTGTCAGAAAATCTGACCCATATTGTCAATATTGGTTGGGGTGAGGCTCACATGTTACTGTAAGGTGCTTACTATACATAACTATGAGGAAGGACATAATCAGGGTCTCTTCTTTCTCTGAGGATTGTTCAAACTATTTTAAGGTTATACATATTTACTTGTTTTGGTTTGGCTCTAAACACACTTGCAATATCTCACTGGTGTAAACATTAGCCACATGGGGAGTGTCTAAGGTTTTTTAACCATCATCTTGACACTCTTCAAGGAGACCTGGTCAGTTGTCCATGTCTCCCATATGATGCCTCGTGGGCTGTTGTCACCGTAGATGCCGTTCAGGTTGGTATCATAGCATGCTTTGTACCACCATGCACCCCTGTAGTCCTTAGCACAAGAGCCAGGGTGCATGTCATTGTCCACATTCCTGGTAGAGAATTTCATCCCACTGTGTAATTTCATGCTGTCACCTGAAATAAATAAAATAGATTTAAAGTCACTGCCAAGTTTTGGGGATATAACGGTTAATGAAAGGCGTTAATAACCATTATTATGGACGTACTGGAGCATGGTTTGGGTATTGAGAAATGGGCAAATTGAGCATGGGCAAAGAGAACCCACTAAGCATTCAGATCCACAAAACACATCGCACACAACCACAACCACAACCACACACACAACAACAGCACACCATACAAGAAAACATAAAACCAGACAGCTGGTGTACCATATGTATATTATTATGTTGATAGATACTATCATTTCGATGTTATTAGTTCCTATTTTTAGTTACATTATATAGCCATGCACCTAGTTAGTTAAAAGCACACTAGACACAGCGCCAGGCAGAATATCATTAAAAATGCTGTGAGCTTTGGTCTTGACAAATAGTCATGTCTTGCTCTATAAAAATGTTGAATAAAGAAAAAAAAAAAAAGAAATGACCACATGGCTGAAGAAAATAAAGCACCAATTAATCGAAATGTGCAACTCATGGAGTTACCTTCATATTTATACTGATTCATGATACATACACTTTATTCATACATATTGAATCTAGTGGGAGTTAGGCACAGTGCATATTTCACCAGTGACCTCAAGGGGCAGTCATACAATGCATTTTTACTCAGTTGTCATGTGGAGTCCAATGCTTTCTCATGCAAAAGTCAGAAATTGTCAGTGCTACATATTTTGCAAATCGTGAAACATAATTATAATTTGGCAGACATACATTCATGTGTAGTGATCATGTGAGTACACAGAAAAGTTTTTTAGTTTGTGAAAATATTCTAACTAGAAGAAAAGTTACAGCCAAATGACATGTTGTGACGGCAAATCTGACGGTATTCTGTTGGCAATTCTGATGGCAAATGACGGCAAAAGACAGCAAATCGGACGACAAGAGACAGCACAACTAGACACATTTTGCTGTAAGAATCATGTAAAAACTACTCGGAAATTATGAATTTTGATCTACATATACTGATAGTAAGCAAAATCCATAATAAATACCACATTTAAGGTTTAGAGTTGGTTGAAGGAGCATGAATATTCTAAATGACTGAAACCAACAAGTTCAGATTTATCATACATGCTTTCAATCATGAAAATGGAAAAGTAATCAAGTAATAAATTTGAAATCTACCAATAATCTTACTAAAGAAACGAGATTGGTTGCGATGACAACCCCATGTGAATCACTAGTGAAGTATGGACTATATGTAAATCACTCTAGATACATTGTTTTCAGAGGAATGCATACATAATGAAACCCTTTGCAACATACAAAGAAGGTATTTACCTATCTCCTCTGTGCCTTCAAACCCATCAACTGTTAAAGTATACTTCAGGTCATTCCCAGCCACGATGAACGTGCTGTAGTATACGGTGGCTCCCTCTGTAGCATACTCCATGTCAACACGTAGCCTGGATTGGCCTTCATCTGTAGTTAAGGTGTGGATGTTGTCATTCCCCAGCCAGAAGTTACCCTCCAGGTCACCAAAGAAGTTTCTATAATCAGACCAGTATCTGTAGAAATTCACGCTGGCATCCACTCGACTCTGGATGACCTGTTGTAAAACAGAATTCAATGGATTGAGTTCACTATTGGTGTATTTTTATTTAAAAAAGAAAAGAAAAAGGTTTTATTCAATATAGTGTCCCTTCATCCATGTCCATTCATATCGTGTCCCTTGTAGTTTTTTTCTGGTTTTCTGATTTTTCTGGTAGTTTGTTTACTCAAAGATTTAAGACAATTTACATTATTTTCACTATTGGTGTATTTCTATTTAAAGATTTTTATTCAGACAAAACCATTGTGTAACAAGTACATTTTTCTCAAAGTTTGCTGATTCTTAATTTAACAAAGTACTACAAATAACAAACATGTTGATTACAACCAACATGTTTGCTATAATTAAGGAAAATAAATGATATAAATAATATATAAAAGCAAAAACTGGTGCGTTTTTCAACATCAAGACTATCAAATAAAGTTTACATTTTCAGTCTACATTCTCCAATAGTCAAAATCATGTATCCACACAAGCAGAGATTACATCACTTCTATCTCATCAAAGACTAGTGTGAGATAAAGGTAAAGCGGTGCTAGGTGGTTGAATTGAATTGAATTGATTAATCTTTTATTTGTCTAAGTAATACAAGAGATAGACAAACAGGTCTACAGGCCTCTGGGAAGGTCCCAGCTCTTCCAGCCGTTACCTTTACTAAAGGACAGATATCTACATAGGCAAGTAGAATGTTAAAATGACAAGATAAAATAAAGCAATATAATATAATATAATATAATGTAGTGGTATTGGTTTACTTCCTCTCCGAAGCACCAGCTGGAGCTACCACTGTGTGCTATTTCTCTGTGTCATATTACTGAGATTAGAAGTCACGCGTATTTCTATCTCCTATTTCTCTCTGGCAGCATTTTACAGCGTTATTGTCTAACCTTAATGTATAAAGGACTGTGGCCTTAGTGCCCGTGTAACTGTAAAGTATTTCAAATCTTTTATTAATTAGTACTGATGTTCATGTACTCCGAGACACCATGTGGTACTGTGTACCTGGATTGGTGTACAGGTCCGAGAACCAGCTTCGGACAGGTCTTGCTTACCTCTTGAGTCTGAATAAACAGAGAACGGTGTAGGAAATCACTCTTTTGTCTTATTCTTTGCTAAAAGAACTGGGTTGTAGTGAAGAACACTACAATTGGTGCCGTGATCCAGTTTTAGCCTCAATTGGAAAGTTTTTGGTGGAATAACCCTGTTGTCCCTTTATTGGGAATTGGAAGCCTTCCTCGGAAGTGCTATGGCGGACGGTATTGATGCTGGTGCCCAGGCTGGTCCTGGGCTTGATAATGTTGCCCCTCCGAGGTTTCCAAACCCTGGAGGCGTTACCTCTCCGAGGCTTCCGAGCCCGAGAGGCGCTGCTCCACCGAGGCCTCCGAGCCCGAAAGTCATTGTTCCACCTAGGCTTCCTGATCCTAGAGTTGGTATCCGATCAGGGAATCCTAGACCTGGATTCTCGTTGGATAACCCCACCTGGGGACAATATAGAGGTGGTGATGCGAGCTTGTTGGATGCAGATCCTGTGGATCTGGTTAATGAGATTCGAGCTTTGAAACTCAAAAATCAGAATTTGAAAACATCTTATTCTGATGAACAGACTCGTTGTCATGAATTTGCAACTGAGATGAGGCAACTTGTGATTCAAAATCGCGAGTTGCATGAATGTTTGGACACTGTGTCTAAATCAGCGACAGATACCACTAAAAAATTGATGATAGAAAATGAAATGCTACGTAATGAAGTAGCTAGAGTGGATGATTTGTCGGCTGATTATAACAGAGTTCAGATGGCAAATCTCGGCTCGGATGTTGATAGCCAACGGGCTACTAGCATTACTAGTGAGGATCTCATTCCCCAGGTCCAAGGGATGTTTGATGCTGCACGTGCTGCGGTAGTAGAGGCGGAAAAGGCCGGAGAATCACAAGATGCTGGTGCGTCTTATGTGTTAGGAACTCCTAAACCTTTGGAGCCTGAGAAGAAGGTGACGATCCGAGACCCTGTACCTCGGATTCCAACCTCGTCTCCGCAGTCAGAAGGAGTGGGTTTACCATACCCCTCCTATGGGTTTAGCTGGTGCTGGCGTGCCTTCTAGTATTAAACGCCCTAAAGGGGAGAGTATTTATGCTAGGGGTAAGGTGTCCGACAGCACCTATACGGCTAAGCCAGGCGTGTGGACAGAAGGCCCTACCATGGCTGCTTCACAAACTCTAGTCAAATACACTAGAAAGCCTTTAAATGTAAAGGACAGATCCTTGGTGCAAGGTTTGCACTATGAAGGATCGGATGATTGTGATTTGGATCTTTTTGAGTACACTCACTTCGAGGAGGTAGAAACAATCGGTCCTAAACCCCCAGTCATGAGATTGTGGGATGGGAAAGATCCTTGGAGAGTGTACTTGGGAGAAATGCAAGTTGTGGCTGAGGCGCACAACTGGTCTGAGGCTCAATTTCTAAGGCAACTTAGATGTGGGGCTAGGAAGCAACTAGCTGATATGGGTGGTCTACCTACGGGTATTACCCTCACTCAATTTGTGGCCCACATGGACGCAAATTTTGGAGATCACTCTCGGGTGAAGCGACAATCCGAGTTTTACTCTTGTCGTCAGACACCCAGGCAAACTAGCAGACAGTTTGCCAATTTATTACACACGTGAGCAGTTAGAAAGGTGCAGTTTAGGGGTGCAGTTCAGTTGATACGAACCGCTCACGTGTGCCGTTCGGCCAAAGACGTAATTTCATTGGTGCAGCGTAGGCCAGATGACGTCGTCCCGACCGCGTAACTTAGGCCTACAAATTGTGGTGAATGAAGCCTCCTCGAGCTAAACTATAGTCTAAACAAGTTAAATTTACTTTTTAACATCCAAATAGAGTGTGTAATAAATAGCAAATGGCCCTCTGTTCGGGTTCAAACTGATCTCGACCCATCAGAAAACGGGAACTCACCCCTTCGGGGTTCGTCCCGTTTTCTGATGGGTCTCGATCAGTTTGAACCCTCCATCGGGCCATTTGCTATAAGAAGTTGCTAGGCGGGGAAGGTATGCATTTGGCACAGGTATTGATAATACCTTGAGAACCCTGTCGCTGAGAATATATTTGGGTGGCCTAAGTAACCAAGAGGAGGCTACCTGGGTACGTTTTAAGCAGCCCTTTGATCTGTTGGAAGCAGCTCACTACTCCGAAGTGTGGGAGAGCTGTACGTTGGAAACGAATTCTCTTGTTTCCATTCAGGCCGGTTCAGTGCAGCCAGCATTGCCAGCACTTGGTAGCCTTCCAAAGGCTAGGATTAAGGCCATCACTCAAGCTACAGATGTAGCTCAAGCTGAGAGCATTCCCGAGGACTCTGGGTCCGAGGAACTGCAGGAAGTTTTTGTGCAGGCAGTCCAGGCCTGGAGTGATGGTAGGAAGAAACCTTCCTCGGGTGCAACTGGTACTGATAAATCCAAGGCTCCTGGGCCTAGGAAATTTGTCAGAACCATGCCCAAGACGTGTCACTTGTGCGAGCAAGACGGACATTTCTTGGCGAAATGCCCTAGGAAGTTAGAGTTGCTCGGACTCTTGAAGCAGGCTGAGGCCTCAATAGGCAAGCCGGCTTCGGGAAATGCCGACAGACCCTCATAAAGAGCGAGGTGGGGGTCGGGAATAAGTCGCTTCCAAGTACTACAGTCCGAAGGTGAGTAGCATATGTGAGTAGCATAGGGACTGAGGGTCAGGCCCAGGCACTGGGAAGTATGTCGGACGCGCTCTCAGTAGAGCAAAGCCTTCAGAAATCCAGAGAATGTACATCGTTGCCGGACGGTGAAGCCTCTCCAGGGACTGAAGGTCCCCTGGAGGATTCAGATGTGAGATGGGGTCAGTCTGGATTTCATGCTGAGGAAGGTCAGATTTTACTGGTGGGAAATCAGATTCCTAGAACTTCTGCCCAGATTCAGAAAGTTTCCGTGCACTTGCATAAAACTTTGGAGATTCCAACTAATGAAATATTGGTTCGGGAGAGATGGTACGCCCCAGTAGGATTAGGTGGAGGTCATGGACATTTCTTGGTAGACCCAGGTGCTACAACTTCCCTGGTCACTAAGGGTTTCTATGATTCCCTTCCAAATGCACCACCTTTGGTTTCGGTACATATGGTGTGTTCGACTGGAACGGGTACACCTATAATCACTTATGGAAGTGTGCTTTGCCCGATGATAATGGGTGGACGGACATACATGATTACATGTTTGGTCGTAAGGGGTCTTAAAGGACCCGAGGACGGCATTCTTGGAGCTGATTTTTATTGGGTCCATCGATGTAGTCTTGACTGGTCAGGATTGTTCTACTTAGAAAACCGAGGACATTCAGTGGAATGTAGGTTATGGAAAAGACCCCCTGAGTACAACGTAAAAGAATCCTCTGTGAACACTATAGATGTAAGTGAGAACGATGGGGAACGGGCGGTGAAACTTCGGAAAGCAGTTGTCATCCTCCCGAAATCCGTTACTCTTGCTGAATTAGATGTTTGCAGTGACTCAGACACATCAACTGGTTTGATGTTCGAGCCAGACCAGGGATTGCTGAAGGACTATTCTTTGGGGAGCTTGAACACTTATGTGTCAGGTGACGGGAAACCGGCCTTGGTAGCCTTTTGCAATCCGTCCGAAAACCCAGTAAGGTTGAAGAAGGGTATGATGGTAGGGAAAGTGAATAAAGTGACTTTATTGACACCACATTCAGATGATCCCGAACAGGAGGAAGATCCGAGGATCCGAGAGGCGATAATTAACTCTATTCAGGTATTGGAGTCCCCAATTGCTGATGATGATTTGATTTGTCCCGAGATTCCTGTACCACCAAGTCCAGTATGTCCGCTGACTAAGTTGATAGGTGATTCACACCTAACTGAGGCCCGTGATAAAGAAAAAGCTCTGACACTTCTGCAGGATTTTGAGACTTGTTTTTCCTTGCCAGGGAATAAACTCGGATGCACACATAAGGTTTGTCATGTGATAAACACAGGGGATGCTAATCCGATCAAGCTCCCTTATAGACGAATACCTGTGTCAAACGGGAGAAGGCTGAAGAAGAGATCTGGAAGATGTACAGAGAAGGTAGAATCGAACATAGCAGTAGCCCTTGGGGAGCACCTATTGTTATGGTCGCAAAAAAAGAGGGCACTCAGAGGTTTTGTGTCGACTATCGTCAGCTGAATTCTGTGACGATTAAGGACAGCTTTCCACTCCCGAGGATCGATGAGTGTTTAGAGGCATTGGGTGGCAACCAATGGTTCTGTACTCTTGATCTGGAAAGTGGGTATTGGCAGGTTGCTATGGACGAGGACAGCAAAGAGAAAACTGCTTTCTTGTCTAGCGTGGGATTATTCCAGTTCAAAGTGATGAGCTTTGGATTGTGTAATGCCCCTGCCACATTCCAGCGTATGATGGACCAGATGTTGGATGGTCTCCGCTGGAAGTCGTGCTTGGTATACTTGGACGATGTGGTGGTTTTCGGAAAAACTTTTGATGAGTGTCTGAATAACCTCCGATTAGTCCTGGAAAGAATCCGAGAGTATGGCCTTAAGCTTAAGCCCAAGAAGTGTGAACTTTTCCGCTGACATGTGGAATACTTGGGCAGGATTGGGTCCAATAACGGAATCTGTGCTAACCCAGAGAAGGTGCAGAAAGTCCGAGATTGGCCAATCCCGAAAAACGCAAAGGAGATTCGGCAATTCCTAGGTTTTGCTTCCTATTATCGGGAATTTGCAGAAGGTGGTGACCGAGGCAGGGAGGGAGAAGCGCTATACTAAACCTATAGTGTGGAACTCTGACTGTGATAAAGCTTTCTCAAAGGTGAAAGATTTACTGACTACTGCACCAGTGTTGGGTTATCTGAGAACAAAAGGGGATTTTATTCTTGATACTGATGCCAGTGGTTTTGGCATGGCCGGAATCCTGTCGCAGATACAAGATGGGAAGGAAGTAGTTCTTGGATATGCTAGCAATGGTTTCACTCGTCCGCAGAGGAACTATTGTGCTACTAAACGGGAGCTGCTCGCAGTACTTACGTATCTGAATAAATTCCGACATTATCTGCTTGGTAATAGGAATTTTTGTGTCAGAACAGACCATGCCTCTTTGAGATGGTTGCTGAATTTTAGAGATCCTACTGACATGCTCGCCCGATGGCTAACTACCATCCAGGAGTATGGGTTAGATCAGTCTATGATTTTGCATCGTGCGGGGAAAAAGCATGAAAATGCCGACGCCCTTTCGAGGTTGCCCACTAGAAAATGTGCTAGGCTAGATTGTCCGGATTGTGGGTCTCATGATGCTGTCGTTGCAGAAATGGATGCACAGCAGATTGTTTCCCTCGGAGCTTTAGAAAATACCATTCAGAAAGCACAACAAGACGACCCAATCATTTCTCGGGTGATTGCATTGGTTAATGGAACGGAATTTGTTCCTAGCAAGGAAAATCTTGCTGGTGAATGTGATGAGTTCAGGAACTATGTACATCACCTAGGGAGTCTGTCAATGGTAGATGGTATTCTGTGTCTGGAATGGACCAGGCGGGGTACCAAGAAGTTGTATGTTCGGAAGGTGATTCCTACATCATTGAGGAGTGAGATATTTGCAGGCTTGCATGGTCCGAAGACCTCAGGTCATTTTGGTGTATTTAAGGTGTCCTGGTCGGCCAAGATGAAGTATTATTGGCCCAGGATGAAATACGACCTGACTAGGTGGATTAAGGCTTGTCCTGAATGTGCAATGCGAAAGACCCGAGGAGGGGGAGGAATCTCTCTTCTCAAGAAGGAGAAACATGGTGAGAGGTGGAACCGGATATCTTTGGATATTCTAGGGCCGTTTCGGACGACCCCTAGAGGAAACAATTATGTCATGGTAGTAGCAGATCATTTTTCTAAGTGGTCTGAAGCCTATCCCATGCCAGATCACACAGCTGAGCGTTGTGCTGAGGTGCTCTTTAGGGAGTGGATTTTGCGGTTTGGCTGCCCTGTTTCTTTGCAGACTGATGGCGCACCCGAATTCCGTTCTGCACTAGTAAAGAGTTTGCTGGAGATGTTGGGGATTGAGAAATTAATCACCCTTCCCTACAGACCCCAATCAAATGGCCAATCAGAGAGATTTAATCGCGTCCTTGTGGAGCAGCTCTCTTGCTTGACTGACTACGATGGCGATGATTGGGATTTGTTGGTTCCCTGTATTGCTCATGCGTACAGAGGAACGGTACAGGCCAGTACCTTGTGCACTCCGAATGCAGTTGTATTTGGAACTGAACTGGTGACTCCATTGGACATTGTTCATGGTGTGTCACCTGGTGGTTTGGATTTTCCCTGTAGGGTAGCTTTTGTTGAAAATCTCAAGCAATGGATGAGGAAGGGTCACCAATTCGTTAGAAAGAATCTCGGAGTTTCTGCTGTTCATCAGAAAAGAGATTTTGACAAACGAAGTATTCCGAAATCATTTAAGGTGGGAGACATTGTTTACTGATTTTGTCCTCCCAAGGCCGGTAAGAAGGTTGGTCCAAAATGGGACGGCCCTTACAAGGTCAGACGGTTCATAGGGGGTACCACTTATGAGCTAGAGACATCCGAAGGTCTTTTGAGATATCATGTAGATTATCTCAAGGCTGCTTTTGACGAAAATGGTCCGAGGCAAGTTATTAACTTGCATCGGGCTGATGAATTTCGTATGCAAGAAAAAGCAGGCTGTGATATTTTGAGACGATATTTTGAGACTGGAAGATGGTAAGGTCCTGGCTGGGAAAGAATGCCCAGTGCAGAAGGAAAGAGACAAGGTGTGAAGCCTAGAGGTAGACCTAAGGGTATGGCTGGTAAGAAAAAGAAAAATGCTAAGCGCCCAGCTGTTCCTCCAATTATTGATTCCCCTATTGTGAGGCGAAAACCTGGCAGGCCAAAGAAATTACCAGCTCAGGCTGATAATGTTGTCCTGCCTGTAGGCAAGAGGGGGCCAGGTAGACCAAAAGGTGTGTCAGTTGTTGCTGCTACACCCCGGGTACCTGACCCTGTGAAAAGGAAACCTGGCTGTCCTAAGAAATTAGTTGTGAAGACAATTTCGGACGATTCAGGCCCTGGAAAGAAGAGGGGGAGGGGGTTGAGGAAAATTCCTCAGGCTGGTAAAAACCCTATTCCAACTGCTACACGAACTTTGCGTTCTCGCACTGTTCAAGTTCGAGTGTAAGGTGGACCCGAATTGGTATCATTGAGGGAAATTTTCGAGCTGGTTTGCCTCAAACACAATAAAAGTACACAACGAGAAGTCGAGGAGTGGAAGACCGAATTTATCCACTCTGAAGCCCATTCGACAATATAGATTTATTTCTATTATTGCCCGAGAGGATGGTCTGAGATTTTGGAAACATCTGATTTGACTGCGAGGAGTGCTTGTATCTAGGTTGGCCTGTTTTAAGTTATGGTAACTTGGGGCCAGCTGGAGGGTCAGAATCTATTTAGGAAGTAAATAGAGTGTTGCACAAAAGCCTGGTACGATGATCACTTGAATCTAAAATTAGCTAGCTCTGTACATGTCTCATACAGAGGATCAGAACAGCCGGTCAAGCATGATCCGAGCTGTAGTTGGCTCCGATACCAAACTGGTTTCTAGTCACCAGCGGAGCGCGGGAACTCGGGTGGCGCTGCACGCAGCGGTGGCGTGCTAACACACTAGCTGTCTCATCGGGTAGACACCATGTGTTGCACCCTTTTCACTTGACTTCCTGACTCGAGAGAACGGTCATACAACGAGAAAGAAAACTCTAGAGTAAGTTCCCTTGATCCCAGAACTGCTTGAAAAGTCTATTGAAATGTGAATACCGTTCTAACTTAAGGTTGTGGGAAGCATGAGCCCTGCATTTATTGTAGTTTTTCTATAAAACATAGTTGAAGGTGGGCTAGGCCTCCGGTATGTGAAATGCAACGGCCATGACGGCTAGACAAGCAGAGTGTTGTTACGAGTCGGAATGCACCTCTGTATAAGCCTTTCTCAACCTGTGTGTACCTAAACGTACCGTGGGGAGTTTTGCTATGGGTATAAGCCACACCTTGATGAAGGTTGGTAAGAATGTTATGTTCATAATACCTGTGACAGAGCTTCTTGGTCGGTTAGGGAGCTCGTTCGGGTGCTGCACCTCCCTGTATAGGCGTAGCACTACAGGCTGGTCCGGTGTCCGAGAATTCTCGGGCTATACCAGTAGCTTCTCGGATACTCTTTTCTGGACATTGTGATTTATAATGTGGATTTTTATTGCAGTTGCCAGTTTGTAGAAGATGTCTGGGGACGAACAACACGAATCCGAGCCGCAGCTCGGACTGTCCGACTCGGAGGGTGAGGCGGTTTCGGACCAGGTGGCCGCTGAGGTCCTGCAAGGTGCAGAGGACCTGATTGGACTGTCCAAAGAGGACAAGCCCAGTAGTCCGGGGGTAACCTCGGAAGAAGATATGGACTTCGAGGAAGTCCCGGACAAGGCACTGTCCGAGGCTGAGGCTTCGGGTGCCCCTGCCAAAGTTCCTCCACCGCCCCCTCCACCAGAGGTGAAGGAAGCTCCTCCTCGTAGGAGGTCTCCTCGGAAGGCTGTTAGCCCGGGGAAGTTGTCTCCACGAGATCGGACTGCTGCCTCCCTCTCTCCAAGGAGTGCACCCACCACTCGCTCTTTTTCCCTTTCTCCTGCCCGGAGTTCCAGGTTGCAGGAAAGAGGAAGAACTCGGGAGAAACGTTCTTCTCAATCCGAGAAGAGCACCTCCGAGATCAGGGCCGCTAGCTGCAAACCTAGCTTGCCCTCTGATGAACCTAGTAAGGCGGTTGTTTCCAGACGACCTTCCACTACTAGGTATGATTCCAGTGGTAGAATGCCTCCACCTTCTTCTTCCCTCAAAAAGATTCCGAGGAGAACGAAGAAAGCTACCAAGAGCCACGTACACAGAGCTGAAGCCCGCAGGATCCAGCTATCAGGCCGTGGCTCACTAGATACCCTTCGGCTGGAACTAGATAGAGTGTCCGAGATTGCTCCCCTGGACCCATCTAAAGATCCGAAGGAAGGTGAGATTCCCCTAGCAGAGGAATCTGACGATGAGGACACTGAGTTCTCGGACGATCTCATGTCTACTTATGAGACCGAGGTGTGGCCCAAGCTAGTGCAGAAGAAGGACATGACCGTGGGAAACCACACAAAGCTGAAGGGCGTGTCCAAGCTTTGGCAGGCTGGCTGGAGGTGCCCCTTCCTGGTATGCCGCCATGTAGGTATCAATGCTACTGGCATCAGATCCTACCGGACCAGGGAGCGGTTCTTCCGCCACCTCTGTGAGGAACACGCGCCTCTCATCCAAGTTTGGAAGTGTCCTTATAAGAACTGCACCCAGGCTTGTGACAGACGGGGTGAGTTGATTCCTCACCTCATGACTGGCTCTCCACAACCAGTCCAGAAAGGATTCTGTTTCCAAGGCGGGCAGAGCTGAATCCGAGATCAGGTCCAACTCATCTTTTTTGCGGATGGTTTACCTGTCAGGCCAGCATATGTCAGCCATGAGGCGGAACACGAACGATCGCCCGGATTCCCGTGACCAGAAGGGAACTGCTCCTTCTACCTCGAAGGAGACAAGCAGTTCCCAGAAAACGCAGAGCCGAAAACGCCCTGCGTATGATAGTCATACTCCCTCACCAGCCTCCAAGCGTCAATCCAAGAAGGCTAGGATTTGGGAGGATGAGCTCGTTGGTCAGCTACCCAAAGACACTAAGACCTTAGTAGCTGCCCAGGAGGCCATCGTTAAGAAGGCCCTGAAGGACCTGACAGTTGCCTCCGAGACAGTGAGTAAACAGGTGTTGGCCTCCATGGCTTCCCTGTCTGTTCCTCTGAGGCAAGTGGAGCTTGTGAAGCGTCAGGTCGCTGAATCTGCTCGTCTGCAGGAGCTGACGAAAACGCAGGAGCAGCTGATTAAACAGCTCCGAAAGGAGGGTGAGTCAATGCTGCTGCCGGGACGTCCTCGTCCCGGCAGCAGCATCAGTCTGATGTTGGCTCTGCTCCGATGCCTACTACCCCTTCTTCTGGCTCGCTGACGGTGGGTGGTGCTCCTCTGGAGATTGATCCCGCCCAAGCCATGATGTTAGCTGATCTCCTTAACAGAATGGCCCAGGCTCCTGCAACCCAAGCTGTGCCCCCAACACAGGCTGTGACGTCACCTGAGGACGCTATGGATGGCGCTGGCCGTCGTCTTTTCAAGGAGGAACCAGAGAAAGTACTACCCAACAAGCCATCAATGCCTATGGACTTTGACTCCTAGTGTGCCTGCGGACATTGTTTAAACTGTGAGGGTTATATGTATATACGAACACTTTTTCAATTCCTCCCTCGGACCTTTTCAGATTTTTCCGAATAGGAATGTTTCTCAGCAGAGAATTTATCTTTCTACCTTGTATATACCTCGTTATGTCATACTGTGTCTTGAGGTTTCAGATTTTTATATTTTTCTACTCTTGTGATTTTTGATGTGTTGTTGGACAGAAGGTCTGCTACACTTTACCTTTCTATACGAAATAAGGTTTTCTACAAGAGTTTAACATATATTTTATACTTCGGATTTGTTCTCATATATAGATAGGACACCATATGCTCCTACTTGTACACTGCCTTTAACTTCGGACATGTTTTCGTATGTAGTGAGGACTCTATAAGCTCCTTTTTGTACGATTCTTAACATTTCCGATATGTTTTGTATGTAGAGAGGTCACTATATGCACCTATCTGTAACTGTATTTTATTATTTCCGAAGTTCGGATGTTTGTACTTTTATCAGTTTTTACCATTGAAACTGCTATCTTTATTACCCTTTTTGAAATTTTTTCTCCTGTTCGGTTTTTTCAATTTTGTTAAAAATCCTAAAAAAGGGAAAGGGGTATTGTAGTGGTATTGGTTTACTTCCTCTCCGAAGCACCAGCTGGAGCTACCACTGTGTGCTATTTCTCTGTGTCATATTACTGAGATTAGAAGTCACGCGTATTTCTATCTCCTATTTCTCTCTGGCAGCATTTTACAGTGTTATTGTCTAACCTTAATGTATAAAGGACTGTGGCCTTAGTGCCCGTGTAACTGTAAAGTATTTCAAATCTTTTATTAATTAGTACTGATGTTCATGTACTCCGAGACACCATGTGGTACTGTGTACCTGGATTGGTGTACAGGTCCGAGAACCAGCTTCGGACAGGTCTTGCTTACCTCTTGAGTCTGAATAAACAGAGAACGGTGTAGGAAATCACTCTTTTGTCTTATTCTTTGCTAAAAGAACTGGGTTGTAGTGAAGAACACTACAATAATATAATATAATATAATATAATGTGGCTAGCACCAAATTGTTTTCTCATCTGAGGGGTGTACATATTTTTTGTTTTTCTCTATTTTCGAGATCATTTCTTTTTTTTAGTCTTTTCTACCTCTTGTTTTTTGATTCTAGTGCCTAGATTCGGGTTGGTAACGAATTCCAGGCCACTGGTTAGTGTAAGCCCTTCTAATACAAAGGTAAGGCAGTATACGACTCTAGGTGGCCAGGGTAAGCCCTTTACGTTTTTATACCAGTGTGTTATACCAGTGTGTTATCTAACAATCCAAACAACTTTTGGGACATTATTTCCTATTGATTGATATCAGTCACTTGATCCTAAATCCAGTAGATAATTTGCTTATCAATTATATTTTTTTTTTTACTTTTGTAATGGAAATATGTAAAACGCATGGCTATAATAATGCAATCTGAAGTGAGCTCCCATAATAACTCCCATAATTCCATGTGAACCAAGATACAAGATGGCGGACATACAAGCCCCATATTGAGCCTTACTCTGACATACAACTCCCATAATTCCATGTGAACAAAGATACAAGATGGCAGACATACAAGTCCCCTATTGAGCCTTCCTCTGACATACAACTCCCATAATTCCATGTGAACCAAGATACAAGATGGCAGACATACACATCCCCTATTGAGCCTTCCTCTGACATACAACTCCCATAATTCCATGTGAACCAAGATACAAGATGGCAGACATACACATCCCCTATTGAGCCTTCCTCTGACATACAACTCCCATAATTCCATGTGAACCAAGATACAAGATGGCAGACATACAAGTCCCCTATTGAGCCTTCCTCTGACATACAACTCCCATAATTCCATGCAACAAATATTCAAGATGGCAGACATACAAGCCCCCTATTGAGCCTTACTCTTACATACAACTCCCATAATTCCATGTGAACCAAGATACAAGATGGCAGACATACAAGCCCCCTATTGAGCCTTACTCTGACATACAACTCCCAGAATTCGATGCAATAAAGATTCAAGATGGTAGACAATACTTACAGTCCACCCCCCGGTATTATCCACTAAGCAGGAGACGTTCATCACAGTGCCTCCCAGGTTGATGGTGTACACGCCCGATGTTGGTGCCTCACTACAGCTTCTGGGGCTTTCTGTAACAAACAAAATACTTCATTTTTTAAGGTTTTCCCCCTGCCAAAGATGGTACGAGTTTTGAAGGCACTTGTACTGGGTTCCAGTTTTTCCCTGCTGTAGCAGCGTCCGTGTTGGGTCTATAAAAGGAGTCACAACACAAAGACAATTCTGACTATTGCCACCTGAATTTCCAACACAATTGCATTCACATCGCGGTGATTTTATGCTTCAGAAAAGAAATAAAAACACTATTTCTACTCAAAATACATTGCCAAGATGTTGTAATTTAAAAAGAGCATGCTTTTCTACCTCTAAATAATTAAATTTTATTATTATAAGAATGTATTATAACATTTAAAATAGCACCATATCACCTTCGTCCATGACAACTGTGGAGTTGTTTGCTGCAAAACTAACCCTCAGCCCAGATACATCAGGGATTGATATTTTATTAAGCCTCATATTGAAAGATGGTATACTAGACAGATATATAACTTACCCCGCTCCCAGATGTGGGGACAGGGCAATGTTTGCACCCTGTCAGTTACCCATGCTTCCCGTGTACGATCAGGAATTGTGCCAGTCCACTCCGCCCAAGATATCACTGCAGTGAACAAGATCTGATGATTTAGACAGTTGTAACCAAATGGTTAAATCAAACTCTGCAACTGGATCCCGACAAATATATTGGCATTAAATGAATAAAAGAAAAAACATGATTATTAGACAGTGGCTATTTCATAGAAATGACATTGTCTTTGTGGCATTTATTAGAGAAGTTGAAGGGGGGAGAGGGATCATGGTATACCTGGTTTGCCGGTGTGGGTGATGTGGTTGGTGTTCAAGGAATGGAATAAACCCTTGTCTTGTAATGGTTGTTATTTATTTATTAAAGAAATCATGAAATTAATTAGAGAGATACAACAATTATGGAGTTAAAGAAAAGAAGAGGAAAAGGAGAAAGCTGGAAGGAGTTCAGAAACTAACTTAAGGGCCTCTATCTGTCTGACAATTTAAAAAATAATACTCATATTTATAATGGAGATTTTACATTTATATCCACAAGAGAGTCTGTTAAAATTGTGCTAGAATGAAATTGTGTCACAAAATGTTATATGCCGCACCACTCTCTCCTCAAGCTTCTATGTACCTGCCATACTAGGATATATTATGCCCCCGCACCACTCTCTCCCCAAGCTTCTATGTACCTGCCATACTAGGATATATTATGCCCCCACACCACTCTCTCCTCAAGCTTCTATGTACCTGCCATACTAGGATATATTATGCCCCCGCACCACTCTCTCCCCAAGCTTCTATGTACCTGCCATACTAGGATATATTATGCCCCCGCACCACTCTCTCCCCAAGCTTCTATGTACCTGCCATACTAGGATATATTATGCCCCCGCACCACTCTCTCCTCTAGCTTCTATGTACCTGCCATACTAGGATATATTATGCCCCCGCACCACTCTCTCCCCAAGCTTCTATGTACCTGCCATACTAGGATATATTATGCCCCCACACCACTCTCTCCCCAAGCTTCTATGTACCTGCCATACTAGGATATATTATGCCCCCGCACCACTCTCTCCCCAAGCTTCTATGTACCTGCCATACTAGGATATATTATGCCCCCACACCACTCTCTCCTCAAGCTTCTATGTACCTGCCATACTAGGATATATTATGCCCCCGCACCACTCTCTCCCCAAGCTTCTATGTACCTGCCATACTAGGATATATTATGCCCCCGCACCACTCTCTCCCCAAGCTTCTATGTACCTGCCATACTAGGATATATTATGCCCCCGCACCACTCTCTCCTCTAGCTTCTATGTACCTGCCATACTAGGATATATTATGCCCCCGCACCACTCTCTCCCCAAGCTTCTATGTACCTACCATACTAGGATATATTATGCCCCCGCACCACTCTCTCCCCAAGCTTCTATGTACCTGCCATACTAGTATATATTATGCCCCCGCACCACTCTCTCCTCTAGCTTCTATGTACCTGCCATACTAGGATATATTATGCCCCCGCACCACTCTCTCCCCAAGCTTCTATGTACCTACCATACTAGGATATATTATGCCCCCACACCACTCTCTCCCCAAGCTTCTATGTACCTGCCATACTAGTATATATTATGCCCCCGCACCACTCTCTCCTCTAGCTTCTATGTACCTGCCATACTAGTATATATTATGCCCCCGCACCACTCTCTCCTCAAGCTTCTATGTACCTGCCATACTAGTATATATTATGCCCCCGCACCACTCTCTCCTCAAGCTTCTATGTACATGCCATACTATGATATATTATGCCCCCGCACCACTCTCTCCCCAAGCTTCTATGTACCTGCCATACTAGGATATATTATGCCCCCGCACCACTCTCTCCCCAAGCTTCTATGTACCTGCCATACTAGTATATATTATGCCCCCGCACCACTCTCTCCTCTAGCTTCTATGTACCTGCCATACTAGGATATATTATGCCCCCGCACCACTCTCTCCTCTAGCTTCTATGTACCTGCCATACTAGGATATATTATGCCCCTGCACCACTCTCTCCCCAAGCTTCTATGTACCTGCCATACTAGGATATATTATGCCCCCGCACCACTCTCTCCCCAAGCTTCTATGTACCTGCCATACTAGGATATATTATGCCCCCGCACCACTCTCTCCCCAAGCTTCTATGTACCTGCCATACTAGGATATATTATGCCCCCACACCACTCTCTCCCCAAGCTTCTATGTACCTGCCATACTAGGATATATTATGCCCCCACACCACTCTCTCCCCAAGCTTCTATGTACCTGCCATACTAGGATATATTATGCCCCCGCACCACTCTCTCCCCAAGCTTCTATGTACCTGCCATACTAGGATATATTATGCACCACTCTCTCCCCAAGCTTCTATGTACCTGCCATACTAGGATATATTATGGCCCCACACCACTCTCTCCCCAAGCTTCTATGTATCTGCCATACTAGGATATATTATGCACCACTCTCTCCCCAAGCTTCTATGTACCTGCCATACTAGGATATATTATGCCCCCGCACCACTCTCTCCTCAAGCTTCTATGTACCTGCCATACTAGGATATATTATGCCCCCGCACCACTCTCTCCTCAAGCTTCTATGTACCTGCCATACTAGGATATATTATGCCCCACTCTCTCCCCAAGCTTCTATGTACCTGCCATACTAGGATATATTATGCACCACTCTCTCCCCAAGCTTCTATGTACCTGCCATACTAGGATATATTATGCACCACTCTCTCCCCAAGCTTCTATGTACCTGCCATACTAGGATATATTATGCACCACTCTCTCCCCAAGCTTCTATGTACCTGCCATACTAGGATATATTATGCACCACTCTCTCCCCAAGCTTCTATGTACCTGCCATACTAGGATATATTATGCACCACTCTCTCCCCAAGCTTCTATGTACCTGCCATACTAGGATATATTATGCACCACTCTCTCCCCAAGCTTCTATGTACCTGCCATACTAGGATATATTATGCCCCCACACCACTCTCTCCCCAAGCTTCTATGTACCTGCCATACTAGGATATATTATGCCCCCACACCACTCTCTCCCCAAGCTTCTATGTACCTGCCATACTAGGATATATTATGCCCCCGCACCACTCTCTCCCCAAGCTTCTATGTACCTGCCATACTAGGATATATTATGCCCCCGCACCACTCTCTCCCCAAGCTTCTATGTACCTGCCATACTAGGATATATTATGGCCCTGCACCACTCTCTCCCCAAGCTTCTATGTACCTGCCATACTAGGATATATTATGCCCCCGCACCACTCTCTCCCCAAGCTTCTATGTACCTGCCATACTAGGATATATTATGCCCCCGCACCACTCTCTCCCCAAGCTTCTATGTACCTGCCATACTAGGATATATTATGCCCCCACACCACTCTCTCCTCAAGCTTCTATGTACCTGCCATACTAGGATATATTATGCCCCCGCACCACTCTCTCCTCAAGCTTCTATGTACCTGCCATACTAGGATATATTATGCCCCCACACCACTCTCTCCTCAAGCTTCTATGTACTTGCCATACTAGGATATATTATGCCCCCGCACCACTCTCTCCTCAAGCTTCTATGTACCTGCCATACTAGGATATATTATGCCCCCGCACCACTCTCTCCCCAAGCTTCTATGTACCTGCCATACTAGGATATATTATGGTCGCACCACTCTCTCCCCAAGCTTCTATGTACCTGCCATACTAGGATATATTATGGCCCCGCACCACTCTCTCCCCAAGCTTCTATGTACCTGCCATACTAGGATATATTATGCACCACTCTCTCCTCAAGCTTCTATGTACCTGCCATACTAGGATATATTATGCCCCCACACCACTCTCTCCTCAAGCTTCTATGTACCTGCCATACTAGGATATATTATGCCCCCACACCACTCTCTCCTCAAGCTTCTATGTACCTGCCATACTAGGATATATTATGCCCCCGCACCACTCTCTCCTCAAGCTTCTATGTACCTGCCATACTAGGATATATTATGCCCCCGCACCACTCTCTCCCCAAGCTTCTATGTACCTGCCATACTAGGATATATTATGCCCCCGCACCACTCTCTCCCCAAGCTTCTATGTACCTGCCATACTAGGATATATTATGCCCCCGCACCACTCTGTCCTCAAGCTTCTATGTACCTGCCATACTAGGATATATTATGCCCCCGCACCACTCTCTCCCCAAGCTTCTATGTACCTGCCATACTAGGATATATTATGCCCCCGCACCACTCTCTCCCCAAGCTTCTATGTACCTGCCATACTAGGATATATTATGCCCCCACACCACTCTCTCCCCAAGCTTCTATGTACCTGCCATACTAGGATATATTATGCCCCTGCACCACTCTCTCCCCAAGCTTCTATGTACCTGCCATACTAGGATATATTATGCCCCCGCACCACTCTCTCCCCAAGCTTCTATGTACCTGCCATACTAGGATATATTATGCCCCTGCACCACTCTCTCCCCAAGCTTCTATGTACCTGCCATACTAGGATATATTATGCCCCCGCACCACTCTCTCCCCAAGCTTCTATGTACCTGCCATACTAGGATATATTATGCCCCCGCACCACTCTCTCCCCAAGCTTCTATGTACCTGCCATACTAGGATATATTATGCCCCCGCACCACTCTCTCCCCAAGCTTCTATGTACCTGCCATACTAGGATATATTATGTCCCCACACCACTCCCTCCCCAAGCTTCTATGTACCTGCCATACTAGGATATATTATGCCCCCACACCACTCTCTCCCCAAGCTTCTATGTACCTGCCATACTAGGATATATTATGCCCCCGCACCACTCTCTCCCCAAGCTTCTATGTACCTGCCATACTAGGATATATTATGGCCCCACACCACTCTCTCCTCAAGCTTCTGTATGCGCTGTGTATTTGCCTACAATTGATCAACATTTGATGTAGATAATAAAGCAATAGATCTAGAAATAGTAAATAAGTCATAAAGTCAGTCTTGTATTGTGATGGGAGTCACAGTTCAGTGATCAGTGTGTAGAGTCAACCAGACTTGATGTGATAAGACCACATACAAGTGCACACAGCATAATTAAGTGCTTGGCAAAGGCATGGCATAGCGCCTGACTGCTGCTTGCCGCTCACTACATTGATCAATGTTGGTTTGAAGTTGGTAAGCAAATGTACTTAAAGGAATAATATCAATACATCTTTGTTGTTGGGACCCTACGAGCTTAGCCAGTTTGAGCTTGTCAAGTGTATATCAAGTGCGCAGTGCGTTGAACCTAAACACAATGTTCTCTGTAGATTGTGGATGAGCTAAGCTAGTACATGGGTCAGATTTTCCGAAAATGTACAATTCAACTATTCCACTCGACTAAAGTAACCCAAATTTCAAAAGTTCAAAATACAGTTCAACCTTACCAAAACAGATTGCTAGAATCAATGAAACGGAACATACTGAAATGAAACATACTGGAATTTACCTAGTAATATTGTCCATTGTTACTGTCTAATTTAGCAGAATTTACTAAATGTCTACAGCTGTCAATTGTATAGTTTCTGAAAATCGAACCCACATACAGGGATCTGTTTTTTGAGAAATTACTTTACCGGAATTGGTTGCTTTATGCCCTGTCTTGACAACGTAATTTTTAGTCTTATCAGAGCAAGAGAGGCAAAAGGAAACAAATACTCTACTCTTGCGAGGGCGAACAATTATTATTGTTGTTTAAGCGGTCTGGACACTGTCAACAAAATGGTGTCAATGCAAAGACAATGGAATTGCCGGTGATGCACATCAATGAGGAGGGTTATCTGTGGTGGCATTGTCTTGGCATTGACATGGACAAAATGCTCTGCAACTATAGAACTAATTTTCATGCTTTTATATGTGGAATCTCATCAACTTCTCATCGCCACTAACCTTACCAATGCAATTTTTACATCGCCCACTCATCACCGGCTATTGCCGAAGGCATAGAGATGGCAAGTTGATGCAAAGAAGATGCAATGAATTTGTTAAAAATCTCATTGATCTCATTTTTGTTGACAGTGGCAGGACCGCTTTATATTCAAGTTACTATCATTATCATAAGTGATATCATTTTCATTTTCAAATTGAAAAGTTGGCTTCACGATCCCGGAGTTCAGCTTTTGTTTAGATCTGTATGCTGCACTCTCAGTTAACCTTGTTGAACAGTTTCTATTCTTCCATTATTTAAAAAAACACAAGACAGTTCACCAAAGTTTAGCAGCATCACAATATTGATAAATCCGGTCCTATAAGTTATCTACTATTCAGTCCTATAAGTTATCTACTGCGGCTGCTACTGTAATATGAAGACTCACGGAACAATGTATTTGGGTAGCCGGGAGCCTGAAAGATTTACCAGACCCCCCTTTATTAAACAACAATCACAACATAAAGTGAAATAAGAAAAAGAAATTTTATGAGACCTTCCAGTGTGGAGGGTCTGAGCAGAATGACCGACACACACAGGGATCTCTACCTCGGAGGGAAAGTCATGTGACTAACCTCTGACCACTAGTGGCGGTACCTGGTGATATAAACATCTCAACTCTCTCTCTCTTGAGATGGTTAATATCTACTGCGGCTGCTACTGTAATATGAAGACTCACGGAACAATGTATTTGGGTAGCCGGGAGCCTGGAAGATTTACCAGACCCCCAACCCCCCAGCCGCAGGAAAAAGTAATAATTAACAGGTACAAGCAATGAAAAACAAATAGGCAAGAAAAAGAACATCGAGATCAATATTAAGAATAAAGTTTCAGAGCATCTGAAACTTGCACATCTTTGATTAGCCTGGTCTCCACATCAGAAGACAAATAGAGAAGAACGCTGAGGCTCTTCCAGTCCCCAAAATTTTTGATATCATACAGGGGCATACCTAGTCTACTTAGGAACGTGGCTGATCCACGTCGAATACTGTGACAAGTGTAATTACCAGAAATACCTGCCTGTGAGAGGCAACCTTTCAAAAGCTTAGCAAACCAAGAGTAAGAGATAGGTTTCTTCTTTCTTGGTAAGCAAAAAATAGGGTCTGACCCAGCAGGGGAAAAAACTTTGAAATGACGCTTAAACCACTTAACTGGGCATAAAAGGGAGCCCTTAGATTCCAGAACTGGAATAGATTGAATTCTTTCCCTAAACTGGATGGTTTTAGAGGAGGAAACTAAAACGATGAAACCATAGTCTGTAAATGAAACATCAGACCAAGTAAGCATATGCGTAGAATTAGTAAAATGACCCTTTCTAAGCAAGCAACAAAAGCTAAAGCAAAGGGCACACCAAAACACGAAGTGGGACCAATCTGAGTGATCCATCACACGATAAATTGAAATAAGATGGGAGGGCAAAAGGGGGTCAGACTGTAAGGCACAATCCCCCAAAAGACGCCTAGCACCTCGCAAGGTACACTTAACCAAAAAACTACCCTTGGCCAAAGGGGGGACCCCATACATTTCGTGTAAGGACCAGAGGGCACTAAGATAATTAGCAATAGAGGAATAAGCCAAAAACTTAGTCAAATAAGTAATATATAAGCACACCACCTCTACAGAGGCAGGAAGAGGGGACAACTCATACTCCGAGCAAAAGCGAAGAAATCTAAACCACTGGGACTTCCTGGTTATCCAAGTGTTGTCCGCCCAACAGAGTGTCTGAACCTTTGAGCAGTCCTCCATCAGTTGAACCAGAGAGGCTGTGAAAACAACAAAAAGAAAAATTCACAGGAAAACCAAAACAAGTCAAAGTGCGGGAAGAAAAAATTCTAGATAATGAATCAGCAAAAATATTTTCTTCCGATGGAATATAACAGGCCGAAATTTCAATATCCCACAGGGCAGAACACCAAAACAACTCGCGCAACAAGCACATAGCTAAAGGGTTACTACTTCTACCAGTCTGTATCATGGACATAACTTGTGTGTTATCAGTATGAACCATAACCGACCTACCCTGAAGAATTCTATTCCATCTCTTAACCGAAACAATAATAGGCCATAACTCCAAAACATTAATGTTAGTATCCGATAAATCATCCTGAACTGGGGCAGACTCAAAGTGGTCGCAAGGAGACTTCCTAAAACTCCAACAACCGTAGAAAAAATCAGGGCCCAAGTAACCGCCGAAACCTGATAAGGATGAGTCAGTATAAATATGAATGGCAGGGGCATAATAACCAGACATCTTTTTAATGCCATTAAAGACAGGTAGAAATTTACTCCACCACTGTAAATCCTGCTTATACATAAGACCCAACTTGACCCTAGCTAAACCTTTAGTAGCTCTAAGTAGAGAATACAATCTGCGACAGAAGGTTCTACCACCCTTAATAACCACAGCACAATGCGCTAAATAACCGGTTAGACGTTCAAGATCTTTCCTAGAACAGGAACTTTTTGACAAAGCAAGGTTAACCATATCGAAAGCACGATCGATCTTTTCCTGAGGGAGCCTAAAACACCAACAGGATAAATCAATAATAATACCTAGATACAAAGGAGTGTGGGTGGGAGTAATAACCTTGTTAAAGTTTATATTAAAACCCACAAATCTCAAAAGCTTTATTAACACATTCTGGCGAAAAATACACTCGCCAAAACTATCACCAGCCAAGAAAAAATCGTCAATATAATTTAGGCAAGACATACCCCACACAGACATAAGCTTAGCAACGAAACCACTGTAAGTATTAAATATAAAAGGGGCAGACTTAATACCAAAACATAATGCATTATCTCTAAAATAATGATTTTTACCAGCATAACTCCAAACATAACCGAAAAAATTCCTATGTGGAGGGTAAATGTTAATGGTCCTATAAGCATTAGAGATATCGACAACACATCCATAACCATCTTTGGTAACCAAGTCAATAGTATCATAAACACGGTAAAAGGCAAATTTTTGAGCAGTGTCTTCCATACAGTCATTAACAGAAATCATGGGCCGCGAACAATCTGTAATAGGGCGCAACCGACCATCCTTGCGCAATATTGCCCCAAGAGCATGAACACAAACAGGTTTTTCATCAACTAAAGAAATATTACCATTTACCAGTTCGGTGCTAACCGTTAAGTCCATTTTAGAGACTATCGTAGGATCTAGAATAGAAGCATAATTATTCACCTCATAAGAAACCTCCGTACCATCGTCGACTACTTTAAAACCACGACAAGTACCGTTCAGAATAAACTGAACTAGGTCAGGATCATTTAAATTATGCGAATCTACATCTAATAAAGTTGCCACTCGACACGGCTTCAGCTGGGTAGGGACCCAGTCTAAGAAGTAAATACACAAACATGTACCTTTGTAACACTTGTCAGTTAAATGGAGAAACTGGTCGTCGTATACTCGCACACTCTTAACATAACCTGCTGGTAAATAACCAGATCGCAACAATAGTTTCATATCAAAAGTATCGGCATTACCAACATGATAAGGAGAAACAAATGTAGCTGGAATGTCCCAACAAGATAAGTCACTTGGAGTAGTAATCACACATAAAGGCAAACGTCCGCCATCTTGGCAGCAAACATACGGGTAACCTGAGTTAACTTCCGGTTGAACGTCAACCAAAACATCAAACACACTACGTTTACAATCAAAGTCAGTATCAAAAATAATTTCAGACTCGTAATTGAAAGAAGTAACGTCAAATTTAACATAACAGTCATCGACAAAAAAATCATAAGTATCGTTAAAGTCAGGAACAAAACTAGTGAACGGCTCACCGGGCGGACAATGGTCAGCCGGAAGGCTAAAACCGGAAGAGTCACTGAAACAAAATGGCGGCATAACAACACCAACCGATTGAAAATTTTCCGGACAAAATACATGATACTCTTCAAATACATTTGGTTCAACAACACAACTATCGGGCAAAACGTTCACAATGCCAACTGGTACATTCTTATCGATAGCAAGGTTTGTACTAACAACTTTAGACCCACTAGTCGCATGAAACAAACCCTCTTTCTTGCCTACCGGCACCTATGCGTTATTGCTAGACCCAGACTTGCAGCTAGATCTCGGGTGAGACCCCGAACAATTGGAACATACGTGAGGAAATTTACAATCATTATTCGAACATGAACCTTTGTTGTAGCCCCAACAAACACCTTTCGGGTCCTTCTTTTTAGAATCAATTGGACTAGACTTAGTTTTGACCAGGGTAGAAGATTTACGTGCGTAATCGTGGCTGAGAAACCTTAACGCGTAGCCCATATGGCCAGCCGAATACGCTTTAACACCTTTTGTTTTAGCTAGCTCCCTAACTGCCTCGTCGTACTTACAGAGGCCCTTTGTTTGGTACGCTTGCGTACTAGCCTTCTCGGCGACAAAGCAGTTGTGTTCTAGCATTCCTTCTATGTCACTACCAGATCTAAACTTCTCTAACATGAGGGCACCGTGGCAGTACCATAACTTTTCAGTGGTCATGAATTTACCCCGTTCATCTTTCGGCAAAAACCTCTTAATTTTAAATGTATTCTTACGTTTTGCAGTACTCTTGCGACTAGACTTATGCTTCTTGTCCGAACTGGTAGACGAAGAACTGGAAGAGGAGCTGCTTGACGAAGAGCTAGAGGAGGAGGAGGAGGGACTTCTCACACGCCGGTGGTGCTTCCTAACACCATGGGAACGTCTGCGGGGCCTTCCACGAGAGTCATCCGACTCTGAAGACGAGGAAACAGCGGATTTCTTATGCTTGGTACGTTTCACCGGCAGCTTCCCCCTGGAGCCCCCGGGGCGGGCAGGAGAAGGCTGTCTGTTAGCGAAAGTTCCTAGGAGATTTTCCAACCTATCAAAGGGCTCAGTTGAATCATCCGCCACAGTGGCAAGCCGTCCGACAGCTGTTTGAATCACACCTACTGCTGTGTGCAGGTTGTCAAATTCAAAACGTTGTACCGGTTGTACAACAGGTCCCCACACAATGTTATTACCAACAACCCCGCCATTGCCGACCGGGACATTAACATTTCCACCATGTGCATTACCAACATTCAACGGGACATTACCAGCTGGGACATTACCAACAGGGACATTGCCAACAGGGACATTGCCACGCAGGGCATTACCAACTTGGACATTACCACGGACATTCTGAGCGCCTATACCATCAAAAGGCGGAGGAGCAACCTTCTTAGGCCAGACAGGTACGTGTAACCTAGCTCCCTTCTTACCACCTTTTTCCAACCCCTTGACCGGCCTGGACGCTTTAGCCGACCCAGCCGAGGCGGATAGTTTTGGAAAATCAACCATAGAACCTTCCGAACAATTGTCAGTGACAGCCTTAGTATTCTGCTTTGGAGTGACTACTTTGTCTTTCTTGAACTGCGAAGCAGTCGGAGTCCAACGTGACCAATCTATCAGTCGAGATACAGATTCACTTTCAGATAACTCGTGTTTAAACGACATATCCGAGTCCACAGTAAGTTCACATTTCGCTCCCGTCGGAGGGAAATGTTTTGTGTTGCACCTCTTACAGAAGCGCATGCGTTTGCCAGCCATGGCCAAACGCACCGGTAGTATCTCAGTAACCAAAGAAATTTTATGAGACCTTCCAGTGTGGAGGGTCTGAGCAGAATGACCGACACACACAGGGATCTCTACCTCGGAGGGAAAGTCATGTGACTAACCTCTGACCACTAGTGGCGGTACCTGGTGATATAAACATCTCAACTCTCTCTCTCTTGAGATGGTTAATAATATGAATAACTCTTGTATAAACATATAATCACAGCAGAATAATGATAAATCCAGTCCTATAAGCCATAATATGAGTAACTCTTGTATAAACATATAACAGCAGCACAATATTGATAAATCCAGTCCTATAATAGTCAGTTCTATTAATCATAATATGAGTAACTCTTGTATAAACACATAACAGCAGCAAAATATTGATAAATCCAGTTCTATTAGTCATTATAAAGCCATTAAGAAATTTAGGAATGAAGTATTTTGAATCTGCAATAGGATGTGTAAGTTAAAAATGGCCACCAACAGGTTTGTCGCGCACTTGCTGCTTTTCCTGGGACAGGAAGTGATGTCGCTTGTATTGAAATAGCATTGGGGCGAAAAGTTTTCAATGCTTTTAGATTTATTCAAGATTTATTCTCAGTTCTGTCCACTGGATAGCCATATATAGGGTCAAATTATTCCATATATGACGCCCAGAAACTTCTGGGACATTGCTGGGGCGATGGAGTGAGAGGACATTTATTTCACTATGTGCATTGTCTAAGGCTGTTACATCACTTCCTTTTCGAGAAATGATAGTCACAATGCAATTAAAAAAGTAAAAGCAGGCGATGGCGTCCATGACACGTACATACACTATAGGGATGGGTGGAGGGTTTTCCCCATTTGGGTTTTGGTTTAGTAGTCAAGAACAAAACAATACACTGAAAGTTGTTATGTTTTTTACAGGTAGTAATGTCAGGTTGAGAAGGTTGAGAAGAAACAGTTGAAAAAAACCCCCAAAAAATCAATGAATTGAGAGAAAATTAAAACTTTTGATCTGCATGTGACTGTTCAACAGATGTTTTAGAATTGTATATGCCAATATGGTAGGCTTCTGAAATAAGATATTACCTTTTAAACCAGAAGATAATGTATCCTGATGGCTTTCTTTTGGGTTTTGTCTTTTTGTAAATCGTACAATTTCATGTTTTACAACAAATAATGGGCTCAGATGGTGATGATTTTCGCTGAAATCAGCCTATTTTTACCTGCACACATTGGATTTGAAGCACGATTTTGGTTGAAATCGTGACTGTAGGTTGTACGATTTGGATCACCTCGTTTGATCCTGGACCTAACATTGGTGCCTATGACTAATCATGGGTTCCCGCACACATACACACTCAGGATCTCAACCCAAATTGTGCTTCATAGGAGTCGTATGATCTCAAAATTGGAAACCTGCACTGAAATCAGCCCCAAAAGTGTGCATGTGTGCCCCCCAAATGAAGCCCCATGATAACTCATGAACCTGCATGATTTGTGCACCATTGAAATGAGATCGTACAACAAATTGTAGGTCCCAAATCAGCCTTGAAATCATGAATATGTGCCCCAGCATTAGCAGTCTCCAGCTGCAGGATTTAGGTCAGTAATACTAAGATCAAGTACTCACTGGCCTCATTGGCTGCTGTAGGTCCTGTATACAGGCACTGCATGGACTCCTCACCAGCCCCACACACTGCATCCCTGTCAACCTCTGGGATTGCCTACAAGTGTGGTATTATCAGATTAACATCATATTGTCATATATATAAGTAAAGCCTTCCAAGCAAGGTAGCCGAGCCGTAAAGGTGTAGAAGTGATGATGCATGCAAAAGAGTGCATTATCAAATATAACAGCATGGTAAATAATTCATTTTTGTTCAACGCCTAATTTCTGTCAATTTATGCCAAATAATTAATAGTATAATTGCGTGAAAATCACCTAATAGGGTGAAATAAATTAAAATTAAACCATTTTACTTATATTTTTGTGTTCTATTCTGCATTTCTGAGAGGATTGGTCTCATCCCTTATGTTTCCAGTTTAACCAGTAAGACCCAATGTACCTAATGTTAGTCACTTAATGAATAATAGTTAAAAGTAAAGCCATTTCCAACATATCCATGAGTAACATGTTGTGGGTTTGAACCTGGGCTAGAGTTTCACCTCCTCCCCCAGATACAAGAGGAGGATCACCATTGCAGTGCTCTAAAAAATTACAAAAAAAGAAAATTCATCTTGATAAATAGCACTAACTTTTGCATTATGGTTTTATTGGAAACTTCACAATCTAATTTTGATATATATATCGTATTTTTATTCAGACATCACATTAAATACATCAGAACGGGAAGCGTCCCTCAGAATTCTGTTCTTTCAGGCCTTCCTGTAGTATAGTGCTTAGTACTCACGTTGCCAATTTGAGGGCCAAACTTGTGGATGAGAGACTGTCTGTCATTCACCACACATGCCTCCTGGTTAAACGTGGCATTACATCGCCAGTCATCCAGGGTCAGGTTCTTCCGGTGGGCTGCCAGAAGGCAGGAGTGTGATGACAGGCCTTGGATGACCACCAACATGTGGTAGCTTACAGCAAGGTACAGAAACATCCCCACTACTATATATCTCTGTACTGCGGCCTTTTGTGGGACTCAAGTTAATCTATTAATCTTTTGTAAAACTACTGCTCTTGTAGCTCTGCTGTGGCTGCAATACAATATTTATTGTTTAACTCATAACTTATCACTCTTACCTTTATTTCCTTATTATATTATATAACTGGCTATTGTAGAATAAGAACTGATTATATGACTGTACCATGGCTCTTTGTCTCACTGCAGCAGATTGATTTATCCTTGGTCTAATTACTGCTCTTGTACTTCTGCTGTGGCTATTTGTATGACTGCAATCCAATATTCATCGTTAAATTACCACTCATACTTTTATTTCCTGATCATATTATATTATTTGCTATTGAAGAGGGAGAAAATGAGACCCAAAACAATTGGTTACCAAGAAAAGTCTGATGATTCAGTGAGTCATCATTTAACATGAGTTATCCTCCAGCATTTGTGTGCATAACATACAATTATTTACCCTTTGTAAAACTATTACTCTCACATCTGTCCTGTGTTGTGTGTTGCTTATAAATGTGCTACTCATGTTCCTTTTTTTTCTTTTTTTTGAAAGGTTTTATTCAGTTGCCATCCTGCCGTCTTCGCTTGTACACTTCTAACAACATGATTAAACCGTGTCCCTTATCATTTTATAGTCTTTTTGGTATTTTCTTCATTTTTCCTACACTGTTTATATAATGACTAAACGGGTATACACACAACACATTACCCTCAACACAAACATATTGCTTTTTAATATTCACACTCCTTCAAGCAACTTGTTAATAGCCCAGAGTCAAAGCATTCCAAGTATTGTCCCGATTTAAAACTCAAAAAATAAGAATCAATACCTTTAACAGAATTATGTTATGAATTGTCACAACACTTAGCAAGAAAAATAACTTCTTATATATTACTCACTGACTTCTTAATTTCCTGAATCACTGGTTTTACTGTATAGATGTGACGATGGGAGATACTGGTGAAGATCTGTGAACCATCATCAGTGTGTGGAGCATAACATATACACAGCTCCCTCACAGCACAGTGAGATGGGACCAAGTCAGGTTTAATGTTTCCTTAGGTTTGTTATTTAGATATGGTGTGTTTTAGTAGAATGAGTCACAAGACGCAAAAAAAACAGGATTTTGAGATATCATGATATTAGTGATATTAATTAGATGAAGCCACCTCTAATGATTTTTAACATGAAGGACATCTAAGAAGTGCTCTTATATTTTATGTTTGATATGTTTATGTTTGAGAAAAGGTTTGCAATATCTATGGGTGGGCAATTAGCAGTGAACTAACTAAATGTATTCCAGGTGACCCTAGAAATGCAGGAATATATATGATACACATTCTTGGAATTTGGTACTTGTATTCATGCTGCTAGCAACTACAATAACCAAGTAATGGAGACGTTCTGACCATGGGTTCCAGTGAGAATCATTTGGATAATCGCTTTTTTTGCGACTTGGAACTCGCCACCTTCAATTGTTAGGGCCCATCCCTTATGAGACTTAGGTCTGAAGGTGGGTGGGGCCTTACGTCTGAAAAATCAGGAGATGTTTCTATCTGAAGTACAACAGATGTCACCACCCAATAGGGCAAATTGCATATCTTCCTATTTGTACAAGATGCCAATTCTGGGTGGGCCCTAACGTCTGAAGGTGAAGCAATTATTTAGATTAACCGATAATTCAATACCAGAGGTATGTGTAATATATTTATTTTTGAAAATAGCTATGCCATTGTTATATTATATACATTGTCCTGAAATTGATACATCGATTGATATGACTTTAAGTGATAAATGTTTAAGCTAATCCCATTAAATTATAGTAGTGATAGACACATGTTCAGATCTCTGAATACGGATTGAGGATTGTAATGTATTTTTGCAAGAAGTTGGATACTAGACCTACATATTTACAAGTGAATATTATAGACAAAAGGGGCCCACTGTTCCTCAGAAGCTCGGGCCCAGCTTGGACTTGGATGGACCCTAGTGTTTGATAGAGTACTTGGCATAGTTTCATTCCACTTATTGTTGGTGGGCGCTAGCATCTGAAGGTGGCTGGGCCCTAACATCTGAAGGTGGCTGGGCCCTAACATCTGAAGGTGGGTGGGCCCTAACATCTGAGGGTGGGTGGGCCCTAACATCTGAAGGTGGGTGGGCCCTAACATCTGAGGGTGGGTGGGCCCTAACATCTGAAGGTGGGTGGGCCCTAACATCTGAAGGTGGGTGGGCCCTAACGTCTGAAGGTGGGTGGGCCCTAACATCTGAAGGTGGGTGGGCCCTAACATCTGAAGGTGGGTGGGCCCTAACGTCTGAAGGTGGGTGGGCCCTAACGCCTGAGGATGGGTGGGCCCTAACATCTGAAGGTGGGTGGGCCCTAACGTCTGAAGGTGGGTGGGCCCTAACGTCTGAAGGTGGGTGGGCCCTAACGTCTGAAGGTGGGTGGGCCCTAACGTCTGAAGGTGGGTGGGCCCTAACATCTGAAGGTGGGTGGGCCCTAACGTCTGAAGGTGGGTGGGCCCTAACATCTGAAGGTGGGTGGGCCCTAACCTCTGAAGGTGGGTGGGCCCTAACGTCTGAAAATATGTGAAACATTTGCAAAAGTGGGCCCTAACGTCCGACAGGGGGTGGGCCCTAACATCGGAAAAAATGCAAAAGTCGGCCCTAGCGTCAGTGGGCCAGAAGGTATCTGCATGGGTGAAAATGTGATTTGAATCCCTTTTTAATCAGGATATCAACTTCTATTTATAGATTGGGAAAGCCCCTGTTTGGAATTAGACCCAGTTTGGTCAGATTCTGGGGTGTATTTTTGTCACAATAGAACACGGCAATCACTTCTGGCAACTTCCGGTAAGGAATGGGGGTTGTAGATGTCAAAAGAACTGGTAAATAAAAGTCAGTAAGTGGTATATAACAGTCAAATCTGACCAAACCGGGTCTAAAAGCACTAATACCTAAGGTTTTAGATGGTCTAAGTGGTCCGTTGACTGGTGGAAACTAACGCCCCTCGAATTGTCCACCAAGCAACAGACCACCCAGACCAACCAAAACCTTGGGTATTAATGCTATACTAGAAGAGATTTAGGTCATGCCTCTATGTCCTACCATTCAAGGCAACATGGGATTCCCTAGCAATTCAGTTCAGGTCTCACATACACATATTTTCATTGAAAATTACAAGAATGGTCTTGCCAATATCGCTTTATAAATGATATATGAAAACCAAATGCATGATGGGAAAGATGAGGACCGATGGAAACATACATAATACATGGATATTGACATAAGAGCATTGATAAATAGTCCATGGTGAATATGACATGTTTTCTACATTTTATACAGCATCGTAAGTCTAATTATTCTATGCGAACCAAGATCCAAATTGACGGCTATGCAAATCCACTATTCATGTAAACAAGTAACAAGTAATAGAATACCTTATTATATTATATTATATTAAAACATAATGCTTCTATATTTGTCTAATATAATTAAATTCAGGAATTACCATGGCTCTATTATATCACATTCCACAAAGTATATTCCCCAAGGTAGCAGAAGTGATTTTCTATTTTTAATAAATTGTATTTATTTAAGTTTCACATGAGTGATAATCCTCATTGGTACAATGTTATGTTAGAGACGGTATCACTATCAATATATACTAGGCGCCAGGATGGTAATTAGGTATACCTATTCACTGCACGGACTTAGAACTAAAATAGGCGCCAGGATACTAATTGGGTATATGCTAATGGGGTATACCTACTACCTGTACTGACTTAGGACCACAGATGTAAGGTTAGGTTTAGGGTTACAGCATTGGTATCAATCCATGTGCTCTATTCCGCTTCACAGAACACATGAAAATACAGTGCATAGTGGTAAAATTGCTCTATTAGCATCCTGGCGCCTAGTATCTAGTCGCTTCTGTTAGTTAGGGACGGTATCAACTAAATACTAGGCGTCAGGATGCTAATGGGGTACAACTACTACCAGTACTGACTTAGGACCACACATTTGAGGTTAGATTAAGGGTTATAGCTAGCATTGGTATCAATCCATGTACTCAATTCCACTTCCCAGAACACAAGAACATACAGTGCATAGTGGTAAAATTGCTGTGTTAGCATCCTGACGCCTAGTATCTAGATGCTGCATTATTGGTGTTGCTAAACTCCAGGTGGAGATTCTGTTGTTTGTCCTGAATGCCTGCCTGTGGTGCCCCCTGTAGGTAAATGCCCGTAACATTTACAGTACTAGTACTGAATGTTTCTGTATTTTACTGTGTTCATAATTGTACTTGAACACTTATTTAGGGTAAATGTATATGTATAATATACGTATGTATCACATTACCTTAGTACCTATTGAATCACATAAGCTGATCTATTTGTCTCAAAATTTATATACTCTGTACTGAGTTATGGTAGCGGCTGGGAGAGCTGGATTCTATCTAGATGTCTGTCTACCTGTTTTGTTGGTTTTGTCTGTTTTATTTCCATTATCTGTTCTATCCTGTACTCTGTAAATTTCGATAAATAAAGTAGTATCTTGTCTTATCTTATCATATCTTATCTTATCTTATTGTAAGCTTTACTTCAGCTCCTGGTGATGGAGGACAATGGGGAGAATACATTATCCATGAAGTCTCCTATGTCAGCCACAGGTGGTTTAATGGTTCAAATTAGTCATATAAATATATCCATATAATATACGGCTAGAGTGATTTCTAGGAAAGGAGGTAGAAAAGAAATGGTAGAAAGAAGGTTTTCTTTGTCCAGAATGTTCTCGGAATGTGTTATTTTACAAACCACTTTACTCATCTGTAGAGGTCTGTCCCCCCTCTCTGGATGTCGTCGTCTGTGGTTTGTGAAGGTATTTGGGGTGGAAATGTGATTTTGAAGCCTTTTTTAAATTGCGATCTCTATACTCTATTTATAGCCTGGGAAACCCCCTGTGAGATACTATGTCATTTCCCACAACCAACGTCCAGGGGGACCTAACCAATATTTTAAAAATCGGGTAAAAATTTCCAGTTATAGGCCCATGTATAGAATCTGAATAAATATTCTAGGTGGAATTTACTTAAATTTGCCAAGGCTTTAGAATCTGATATTTTACAATTATATGGGTCAGATTTTCAGAAAATGTACAATTCGCCTTCACCAATCCTCTCAAATAACCCACATTTGAGACAGAAATGAGCTTCAAAATACAGTTTAGCATAACAGATCTGATACTTTTAATCAATGAGATACAAGATATACTCAGATATAACAACATTCTTCGTGTCGAAGCATTGGAAAAAGATTGAGATCTACTTTCATAGCGTGGTCTAGGGGCAGAATTAACTACTTGAAATTCAATGCCAAGATAGAGAGAATTGGCTTCCAAATCCAAAGACGTCCAGTCGAACCTGTCGTTCTCGATAACCTTAGTAGTGACCGTACGCTCGTACATAATCACTCCCATGTTAACAAAATGGTTAGTCGAGGACTTATAGCTGACATAGGCGAGGTGATCGATATAGCCATTCACATCAATTCCTCTACGAAGCAAATGTTGGGCCACCTTACTACAACCGAAAAGCAATTCGGTAATAGACAATTGTTCATGGGATTTAGCAGCCAAGCAGTAAAATTCTGGACGTAACTTACTAATCTCATCGTCGTAGTCGGCCAACACATTGACACCCGAAGTGATATATCTCAACGAAGACGAAGGTCCACCACCAGTTGCACCGGCGGGGGTTGGATCCACACGTATGACAGACAATTTCTTCGATAATGCCAGAACCTCGTCCTCCAGTTTTACAGTATTCGCTACTGTAGCCTCATCTTTCTTTTGCCTAACCACCATTGCAGTCAGCAAATCATCGTACTCTTTCGTTCCCCTGCGAGGAATGTCGGCTTCATTCGTAATGTCCGACCACTTGAAGATCATTTCCTTCGACACGGACATTTCGGCAGGTAGGCTAGCTTTTACGAACCCTTTCTTCCGAAGACAACTTGGTTCGAGATGACTTTTGCCACAACCCTTACACGATATGAGCCTAGGCATATGTTGCAATTTTTTTGTTCAGTATAGAAAAAAATTTCCAAACTGAGAATGTCTTTTCTCTGCTCGATCTTATGCTTTCGAGCTACAGGCCTAGACTGACCAGTGACTCTCTGTCCTTCTTTAAATATGTCCAAACTTCGGCCAATAGCCATCAAGCATCCTGGTGACGTACAGCAAGGGGTCAAGCCAGTGATTTCCTAGTCAGGTCCTTTTCTCGCAATTTATAATTATATTCAAATTAATATTTACCATACTCAGATATACCCGGTATTCATCATTTCTCAGCCAAATTTAGGAAAATTTCCTAAATGATTGTCAGAGAAAAGGGGGAGGGAAAAGAGGGAGAGGGGGAAGTGTGGGGAGAGAGGGTGACCGTCCAGAGGACGGGTACTTTGCTAGTCTTACATAAACTGAGAGGTACATTATTGTTGTTGAACACAACATATTCATCACTTTGTTGGGACTATCATGAATTTGTATTAGAAGGCCCGATTACACTGTGCGACCATCTAGTGTTACAATTATGCTCCGTTTTAGGAAATGAGTCATAAGTCGCAAAATATGGATTTTGAGATATCATCATATTTGAAAAGAGGAAATAAAGCTGATTCCAATGATAGTAAACACTAGGACACCTAATAAGTATTTCTATATTTCAAGTTTGATATTTTTTTTTTTTGAAAAAAAAGTCTTCAATGTTTCTGGATGGGTTCCATATGAAGGCCTTCAAAACGGAAGGATGTAATTAATACAATGTCCTGAAATTTGTTACATATATTAGTATGACTATAAGTGCTACACCCACAAAAAATCAGAACATTTCAATGAAGAGATCTTGTGAATAAAACACTTTGAAAAATATAAATTTTGCGACTTTTGTTAATGACATTATGCGCCCAACTTTGTGGTTGTATAGGTCCTTTTTTTTCCTGACCGACCTTCTGGAACGGAACGGTCAGCACTACATGTGTTGTATCTAACCTTGTCTAATGAACTGTTATTTACGTTAATTGAACCCTTTTCACATGGTTTTAGCGTAGCCATTCAAAAGTGAACCACATTACCCTTGCACAACACATAACTCGCTGGGAACAAAGTATTTTGGCAACCTCATTACAACAAATGAATCGACTGAAAGATCTGGCCTACTTCCTTTAAAGAATAGAGCAGAGGTCGCTTAAATAAAACTAATCTACGATCGACAAGATCAGTTTGGAACAATTGATAATGGGAACATAGCTGTAATAAACAGGGAAGAATGTACTGCAACTTACCAGACCAACGAGTGAGAGGATTAGAGAAAGTGTATATTATGTGATGTGTTCCAGTAAAATAAGTCGCAAAATTGACATTTTTCAAAGCGTTGTTATCACAAGATTTCCTTAATGAAATGTTCTGATATTCAGAGAGTTTAGTACTTATAGTCATATAAATCCATGTACCAAGATTCAGGACATCGTATTAATTATACCCTTGCGTTTTGACGGCCTTCGTGTGGGATATATTTAGTTGCTTTATTGGTAATTACCCATCCAGAATCATTGCAAACTTCTTTTCACAAATAAAAATATAAAACTTAAAATATATATGTTAGGTGCCTTAGTGTATATCATTTGAATCAGCTTGATCTCCTGTTTTCATATAAAATGACTTGTTGTCAAACGGATCACATAATTATTATGAAGGTGTGATATTGAGGAACAGCCTTCCAGAAATCATTAGACTTGAGAATGACAGGCTCACCTTTGTTTAAAAAATCAAGGATTGGGCTACGACCAGAGATTAACTGTATATTAATCTTCTTAGGTATTGATAAGGTTATTTTATTGTGTTGCTTAATGGAAAATTCTTAATTCTTCAACACTGTATAAATCGAAAAAAATGCCAGACAATAAACCATATGTGATGTGTCTCAGGAAAATAGGTCATGCGTCGCAAATAACAGATTTTAAGTAATGAACCCCCAAAAAGTAGAACATTCCAATAATGTGATCTTGTGAAAGAAACATTTTGATAAATATCAATTTTGCGACTTGTGACTCATTTTCCTGAAACACACCACATTTGTTTCTCATTAGGCATTCGACGGTAGGACAGTTGGAGGAGTATTAACGATCTATTGTTAATAGTTCGTGGATGATTGTATGATAATCTATTCTAGTATTGATTTCTAAAGATTTAGGGTCTCACCTTGTTGAATGTAATGATTATCTTCCTTTTAAATGTGGCAATGTCTAAAACACATCCATGACAGATATGGCGTTTTTTTCAGTTTTGATGTAAGAGTAAATGTTATGCCTTAAATGAAAAAATACAAATAAAATGCAAATAAAATAAGAATGATAGTACCCCTGCAACCGCCCCCAGTCCCCTCCCCCTCCCCGCCCTCAGGGCCCCCTGGCCGACCAGCCGCTCACTATCTGCCAGACTGCTAGAGAGAGATAAGGCTGCTCACAGCGCATGCGTGGTTTGTCAGCCCACAATGCACCAGAGGGCGTTTCTATCTACGTCCACCAGGTGGCTCTCGCTTTGTCCGCCACTTTATACCCATAATGCTTGCTAAGTCGGCCGGAAGTAAAGACTCTACTTCCGGGTAATTGGAGGCTATTGTTGGTGAGTGAATATAAGGAGGGGCTCATGGAGGAGATGGAGGAGGAGCTTGAGGAGGTGGTGAATAGTATTAAAAGAAATACTAAGGCTGCAACTATATGCGTCAGATTTTCAGAAAATATACAATTCAACTTCACCAATCTTCTCAATAGCAGATTTTACTAGATATATATATATGTACAGCTCCCAATTGTAATTTTTCTGAAAATCTGACCCATATATGATGTTTTGTAGAGAAATGAGTCGCAAAATTTATATTTTCCAAACTGATTTATTCACCAGACTGCTTTATTGGAATGTTCTAATCTCTAGGGTACTTAGCCCTTTAAGTCATATAAATAAAAGTACCAACTTTTAAGACTGTGTATAAAATACATAATCATTGCGTTTTAAAGGTCATCCTATTGAGTACATCTAATTAGTTTACTGGTAATTGACTACCACGAAATATTGCAAACTATTTTTCAAACATAAAACTATCAAACATACAGTATAGAACCACTTCTTAGATGTCCTTAGGTTTTGCCATCATTGGAATCTACTTATTCTCAACTTTTCAAATTATGATCGTATCTCAAAACAAGCAGAACAAATATAAAACATTGATGAATAAGACTATTCACATTTGTTGAATCATTTGCCATTGGCCAATTAAAGATCTCTATGCAGAAATAAAAACACAAAAATCCTGATCAGAAGTGTCTTCATTTTATTACATTGATAAATGTATGCAACAAGAGTGAACACTGTTAAAGAAGTAAAAGGTGGAATGCAATAAACAAAGGAAACAACCAAACACATGATTTATCAATTATTAGTAGGTCCATTTTACAATCAGCGGTTCCAAATCTGTGGACAGATCTGGAACTAGTCCTGCATTGTATTGGTGAATGTTTCCCTTGAATCCTCTGGTGATAATCCACACAAATCCACAATGAAAACATCTACAGGGCGAGACTCAGATCTAGTAGTATATTATGTTTTATCAATGTGCATTTAGATATTCCAACATATATATATTCTCTTGATTGTTTACATGTTAATTTTCCAGCCAACTCAACCACTCAGGCCAGTATAAATAAAAGCACAAAACAGAAAACCTACAGAGCCATGAGTAGGCCTACTTTTTATGACACACTAAAAGGCAACAACATTTTATCAACAATCATTTCCCTTATTTCCCCTGTCAAGCATCCACACAAATGAAACACAAATGAAAATGAAAAACGTCTAAAGGAAGAAGAGGGCACATACTAATAAACGTATGGTAATCGCTCTACCCAGTGCAAGAGAAATGTAGAAATCTGACTCCAATCTTGCTCTACATTTCCTGCCCCACTCCCAACTCATACCATGTATGTTTTTCGTAGAAAGTTATAAGTTATAATGATCTGGTGGCATTCAAATACTGATTAAAAGAGTGATATACCTCCAGAATGATGGACATGTAAATTAAACACTATATATCTAAGTTACTTTATTTTATTCTATAAGGAGAACCTCTGCAAGCCACCAATCCACCACACATTTATTGTATTTATTAGTAATATTTTGTTACAGGACCGACTTTCTCAATCAATATATATATAAACTCTTTTTAACCACACCAAATAGAGACAAATGGAAATAGGCACCCATATTCTACAATTCATAAGAGGAGATTATAAGAGGAAATTACTTGTTTATTTCATGTGGCGATTTCCATTCTATATGTATTATATATATTATCGAGGTTCAGTTTATACAACTGACTACTATAGTAGGTCATAGATAATGTTATCACACAGGTTCAAATTATACAGGTCACTAGTATAGTTATGTATTATACCATGATGGTTATGTCTCGAGATTGGTGTACGATTCCATATACCCCACGAGGCCGGAGGCCGAGTGGGGTATATGGAATCGTACACCAATCTCGGGACATAACCAGAGTGGTATAATCATTTTAGTCTGTGATGGTTCAGATCAACAACAAAAATGCATTCTTTTACTAACCTTATACAAAAAACAAGCCATTTATTTACTTTCTGCAGTCGGCTCATTTCTGCGTTTCGGCAATTAGATTGCAGGAATGGGTCCAGTTTTGCAGCGTCACTCTCGCTATACAGCCGGTAGTTGTAGGCAGAGAGACTTTCGGCATGACCCATATAATATAGCCACTTGGTGCTCTTTCAGTAGCAGTAAACAGCCTATTCAGCGCACACATGCTTCCTTTCGAAAGTGCCCGCAGGCTAGCGCCGATCGCTTATAGCATAGAAAATAGACAATATAAAGGACGGACATTGAGAGTTGAGTGTATTTTAGACAGCCATAAAGCAAACTAATGAATTATAAATTAAAATCTCCATAGATCGACAGCAAATGACGCTAGAAACAAACGGAAAAAAGCCTCTTGAAGCTCTATGGCCTATCGTTATAGCCAATGCAATGCACAGAGGTGCTATGCCGAAAGTCCACCTTGCTCGGTCGAACGTATGCCATGCTTCACGCTTACCGAAGGGGAAAATGGCTTTTTTACATCCTTTATATCGTTTGTCATTTGATTAATCTTCATCGACGACCAAGAATAGAACATGGAGATTCTATTATGCAAAGATATGACTTTGGAACGATCATAACTCTCTTGGATTATCGATTTGAATGGGAAAACATGTGACTATTCTGAAGCAAGATGGCGGCCGCCTGCCCATGCCTTCAAGCGCAGGAACAAATCTCTCGAAGGAAATATGGATGTTTTAACTTTGACTGGATTACCATAGGAAGTGATATAACGCAAAGGCTATTATGCCTGGAACATTGTGCCTGAATTTACTTTTGGATTATGTTACCTGGGCATTTGGAACTCATATAGCCTCAGAGATAAGTCATGTTTAGAACTACGAACGGTTAAACGGACGGGACTCGCCTCGATCTTCTGTTTGTCTGCTTGTTTCAATATTAACCTGGGCAGCAAATGGAATATTGAGTCAAGGTCTTAGTCTAAACTTCAAATTCTTTTAATATCATGTATGGTTGCTAAGAATGTTTTATTTGTTCATGTCAAATTTTATCACAGATTTAGCAAAAAAAATGGCCGTCTTTGACAGTCGGTAATACAGCGAACGAGAGCCGTGGTGGGGGTGGGGGTGTTTGAGTGTGGACCAATGGGAAACGAAAAACACCAAATATACCATGGCAAATGGGGGGCCTCAGGATTATAACCAATCACCAGCCAGAAAGTGCCTATATACCATGATGGCGCCGTGGTATATGGCCTCATATTGCACTGTGAATATAGCCAAAATCTGAGCCAAAATGGACTAATCAGTCATAAACAATGATTATTATCATTATTATTGAATATTTATTCAAGTTTGTCAGATTTAAGAAAAGGACATGCAATTCTAAAGTTAGACATGCTGGTGTTAGATCTTCCATGTGGCCCTAGTCCGACACTGACATTAATTACGTAACAAATAGCTTTGATCATTTTCACATTCAAAGTGTCATTCAATTGACTTATAGTATATAAAGAGCTATGATCGGATCATGTTATCCTTCACATTTATGAAAGGAAATTTTCATGAGAAGTATTCAAGAAGTATTACTGGACAAAATCTAGACGGAAGATTTCTCTCACATAGATTGTCATATAGCACAGAGGTTTAAATTATACAGGTCACAACTACAGTCAGTCATATACGATGATCTCACAGAGGTTCAAATTTTATAGGTCACTATATAGTCAGTCAGAAAACAATGATATACCAGAGGTACAGTTCATATAGGTTACTCCTATAGTCAGTCATATACAATGATCTCACAGAGGTTCAGACTGTGTGGTTGTGGTCGACCATGGTCTAAGATCTTCACAATGAGTTTGCAGGGTTCATAACTCTGCACACCGGGGGCCATGTTACAGTTACAGCTGTAGCGACTGCGTAACTCAGACCCATTCATCCATTCACCAAGCAGGTGGCAGAACTGACGGACTGGCTTGGTTCCAGGAGAGTTCAGGTCTTCATCAAAATAGACAGGATAGACCAGTACCTGTAAGTTACAAAGTGTGAGTAGTGAGATGTCAGCATAGACAGGGTAGACCAGGACCTGTATGTTATACAGTGTGAGTAGTGAGATGTCAGCATGTAGTATCTAGGTTCTTCTAAATAACTCTTATATTTCATGTGGAATTAAATGTTAGTTACTGCCTCGTTATTTTGGAAAACTAATTGAATCTTAGCCAAACGTGAGTAAGGATATTATATTGGTCCAGGTTTTGGCCTTGTGGGGACTTGTCGGGGCACCCTATGGTCAGTCATCTCTACCATCTTTTTATTTATTTTATTCAACATATTTATACAGCCAATTATTATGTTAGAAGGATTTATAAAGCCCAAAGGAAATATCATATAGGATTACCCATTATTAACCACAAAATAAGGTAGAAAGGAGGGGGTGCATGAGAAACAAATACTGGTTAGAGAAGAAAGTTAATACATGTTCCTAGCTATCATAAGTTACAATGAAAAGAATAAGATAATCATCCAAACAGGGAATTTAAAGTTGACTTTAAGTATTCAATGTGTACATCTCCATTGCAATGTAAATGTTGTTAAACCTTTACCCCTATTCATTTTGAACTATCATTTACTGACCTTCAAGTCAGGACTATGAGTCACATTCACATAGAAGTCTTCCTGACAATGTTGGACTGCCAATGTTTCCACCATGGAGGCAAACTCTTCAGGGTGCCACTCAAAGACAAAGGTGAGGACATGTCGGTGCATCCAGAGGGTGTTGACATCTATGCATGTGTCATGGTCATCATCAGTCAGATAGTCCCTCCTCATGCTCCATGCTCCATACTCTAGCTCCAGTGGTAGACCAACATCTTCTTTTGTCAGATCTGGCTTGAAGAAGTGTGGTTTTGTTATTTGCTCATACCAAACTGATTTAATTAAACATCTATTATCAGCTAAGAACATCATGATTATTATACAAATATCTTCAATACTTGTTGGCACTTATATCAACATTATATTCAAATAAATATTTCAATTAGAAATTCAGTGGTCTTAGTGTTGATTATTATTTATTACCTCTGATGTGCACATTGTAGACCTCTAGTTCACAAACAAGAAGATATCCAGAAGGTTTATTCACTACCACCCGTACATTCCTGCCTTTGAGGGCTGTGGTACAAGGGTAGAAGATCCTCCGCATGATGGGTTCATAACACATGTGTATACACATACCATATGTATTGACATGAGGAGCAGTGTCAAGTCCAGCTTCATTGCCAACTCGTACATCAAAGCCATACATAAATGCATCTGTCAGTAACAACATAGACAACAGATTAATTCCTCCTCCTTCTGGTCTCCACTGGCAACCAATGTTTCCTATTAATCATTTTATCTTTTTCGAATTTGTACAAATTAATTCCATAAGTGAATGAGAGAAATGCATATTTCCCCATTGCTGTTATAATCATGATTAAACATTCTTTCACACATCCCTGAGCTAAAGGTGAGAGGTGAAAGCAACAGAGACATGCATGTTGGTCAATGATTTAATTATTTAAAAAAAAATTGGTAGATTCAAAAGGTGGAAATAGATTACACAATCATGGGGAGGCATATGTCACAATGTTGTCAGTTAAAGCCGGGCCCACACAATCAAGACATCAGAGCCGAATTGGCCTGATGTTATTATATTGGGTTTGATGTCCCACCCCCTTCCTTGGACACATGAGGTATCAACCAATCAGGGGTTACCCACGCCTCAAACGTAAGAAACACACTGGCAACATTTTTATCGGAAATTGCAAGAATGTTTTCACCAATATCCCAGTTTGTATAAACGATCTATGAAAACCAAATGCATGATGGGAAAGATGGGGACTTGTGTCATGGACACATGTATATAATACATGGATATTGACATTAGAACATTGATAAATATTCCATGCTGAATATGGCATGTTTTCTATAGATTCTACACTGTACCATTAGTCCCATAATTCCATGCGAATCAAGATTCAAAATGGCGGCTATGCAAATCCCCTATTCATACAACAAATCATGGGTTCTTGCAACAATTCATCAGCAAAATTTTGGACTTTTCAAGAGTCCCCAATTCTAGTTCTTGAATGTGTGGGCCTGGCGGCCTAAGTGGTATATATTAAGTTGGAACTAGATTACAGTTTACAGATCTGAAAATTCAAAACTATTAAAGGCATTCAACAGGATAAACAAGGAAATATAACATTATGTTTAAACATTGCATCATGAAAGAACATGGCTAAGTTAATCAAAAAGAACACATGTGATGAGGTTAGTTTTTGTTTCAGTTTTCATTTCAGTTTTCATTTCAAGAGAAAAATGGGATTGATCAAACAGAATTCTTGGAAAATTTCAGAATGTATCATTTTTCCTCAGAATGTTCTACTGTAATCGTTGATAGTCCCCCCTAAAAAATGCTTTTTGTTTTCTCATTAAAAATGTTGATTTCCTGTATATTGATGCTGATATACTGTAACACTTCAGGAATAATATCAGTACAGCATACTTCTAGTCATGCTGTTGCAAGTTGCCAGATTGCAAGTTGCCATTTAAGCACTCGATTCATCCACTTCTCCCTTCCTTAAACCAACGAGATTCCCTTTATGGACTTAGGACAACCAATTTACAGACTTAGGACAACCAATTTACAGACTTAGGACAACCAATTTAAGGTTCGGTTTAGGGTTAGTTTTAGTATTTGATTTCTGTTAAACATTCAGTCAGCCAGCGCTAATACAGCCTCTCTGCCTCTGTGGCACTAAACCCCTTGCGAAAACGACGATAACAAAGTGTTTTTTTCACAAGATCACATTATTAGAATGTTCTAAATTTTTTTGGGGGGTTCATCACTTATGGCTATATCAATCGATGTATCAAATATCAGGACAATCTATGTAATATATCCATTCGTTTCAAAGGTCCTCATATGGACTACATTTAGTTACTTTACTGTTTATTGACGCCCAAAAAGGTTGGAAACTTTTTTTTTTCAAAAACGAAAATATCAAACTTAAAATCTAGAAATACTTATTAGATTATTAGACACTAGATCACTAGAACCGGGTCTGCAAGCCGCGATATCACAACGACACCTATCACAAATGAAATGTATGCCCGGTTCAATAATATACAGACTCCGACCAATGAATGAATGGACCAATTTGAATCCTTCTTTACATGTGTAGGGGTTCCGCACATCACATCATCACTGCCAATGAACACCACCACCATACAATGGCAGTGAAGGGAATCTCTACTAGAGCTGGACATACTACCTAGTTCCTGCCAGTTCCAGCATGAAGTGACATCATACAACCCTTCATTTGCTACTGAAGACTGCGGACAGTAGGCAGAGTATACCATACTCTGCAAGGGGATCCATCCAATGCTTGATACTATGGATTTATGCCGCTTGTGGACTGAACTACATCTGTTGTTTAAATCAAGCTGTTCCCTCTGTTGCCTTGACTTTGCGATTCTGAGTTAATAAAACTTGGTGCAAACAAATAATGCTTTGTTCTTGTTATGATTTCACAAGAATTTGGACTCTAACCCTGACAAATTGGCGGTTCACTATACATGCATTTGTTCATTTAACTCCTGTCTGCTACAGTGAATTTGATACAGGTTATCACTGTGGATAAAAGAATCAGCTATTCACATAGAGAACTACTCACATGAATCGCCTCTGAATGTAATGGCTACAGCCACTACACTCTCTGCCTGGCCCAGGTCCACCTCTAGCCATTCTGGAACTGAACCAATACGCTTGGATCCTGCACAGTATGCAACTGTGTCTGGACTCTCTGCACCATTTACAGCTTGTGACGCCCGGCTGAAAGAAATGATTACATCTGCCTTTAGTCTAGCATTGACTGCCTGAAATGGTAGGCTGAAACAAGTGATTACTTTCCCCTTTAGTGTAAAGTTCACTGATGAACTGTTTACAGAAATTGGAACTGTGTGGTACCGACATTTAACTTTCACAAAAATTACCTGCCATGCTTTCCTGGACCATCCTTTTACCAATGTAACAAAGAGTGATAGACTGACATCATTGGTGAATGCCCTTTCTTTCTTATATTTTGTGAATTTCCATTGATAACTTTAGTTGCATGCAGGTTAAATTGCCAAAAATATATAATTCACCTTCACCAATTCTCTCAAAAACCCCAGATTTCAGACAAAATTAAAATGTGGTGTGTTGGTTAGATAGTCACCTCCTACTGATTGTACCTGATCTAATGGGCTTCAATCTGAACCAAAACCCCAAGAGCTCACTATGGGTACTGATCATTGATCTAAAACTCCACAGGCTTAGGACAATCTGTCCTGCAAACTAGTTATCACTGGCATTAAATGGACCAGTTACCAAAACCCTTGTTGCAAAAACCTGATTCTATTGTGAAACATCAAACTTGGAACAAGGATGTCAAGATAGAAAAATAATAATTCAGAGAATGAATATGTCGTGAGTACTCACTACATTGAGTTGGTGGCCTGAGTGCTGAGTGTAGCAGGTTTGAGTACTTACTATAATGGGTTGGTGGTCCACTGAGTGCTGAGTGTGGCAGGTTTGAGTACTTACTATAATGGGTTGGTTGAATACTGAGTGCTGAGTGTGGCAGGTTTAAAGTACTTACTATATTGGGTTGGTGGTCCACTGAGTGCTGAGTGTGGCAGGTTTGAGTACTTACTATATTGGGTTGGTTGAATACTGAGTGCTGAGTGTAGCAGGTTTGAGTACTTACTATATTGGGTTGGTTGTATACTGAGTGCTGAGTGTGGCAGGTTTGAGTACTTACTATATTGGGTTGGTGGTCCACTGAGTGCTGAGTGTGGCAGGTTTGAGTACTTACTATATTGGGTTGGTGGTCCACTGAGTGCTGAGTGTGGCGGGTTTGAGTACTTACTATAATGGGTTGGTGGTCCACTGAGTGCTGAGTGTGGCAGGTTTGAGTACTTACTATATTGGGTTGGTGGTCCACTGAGTGCTGAGTGTGGCAGGTTTGAGTACTTACTATATTGGGTTGGTTGTATACTGAGTGCTGAGTGTGGCAGGTTTGAGTACTTACTATATTGGGTTGGTGGTCCACTGAGTGCTGAGTGTAGCAGGTTTGAGTACTTACTATATTGGGTTGGTTGTATACTGAGTGCTGAGTGTGGCAGGTTTGAGTACTTACTATATTGGGTTGGTGGTCCACTGAGTGCTGAGTGTGGCAGGTTTGAGTACTTACTATATTGGGTTGGTTGTATACTGAGTGCTGAGTGTAGCGGGTTTGAGTACTTACTATAATGGGTTGGTGGTCCACTGAGTGCTGAGTGTGGCAGGTTTGAGTACTTACTATATTGGGTTGGTTGAATACTGAGTGCTGAGTGTAGCAGGTTTGAGTACTTACTATATTGGGTTGGTTGTATACTGAGTGCTGAGTGTGGCAGGTTTGAGTACTTACTATATTGGGTTGGTGGTCCACTGAGTGCTGAGTGTAGCAGGTTTGAGTACTTACTATATTGGGTTGGTTGTATACTGAGTGCTGAGTGTGGCAGGTTTGAGTACTTACTATATTGGGTTGGTGGTCCACTGAGTGCTGAGTGTAGCAGGTTTGAGTACTTACTATAATGGGTTGGTTGAATACTGAGTGCTGAGTGTAGCAGGTTTGAGTACTTACTATAATGGGTTGGTGGTCCACTGAGTGCTGAGTGTAGCAGGTTTGAGTACTTACTATATTGGGTTGGTGGTCCACTGAGTGCTGAGTGTAGCGGGTTTGAGTACTTACTATATTGGGTTGGTGGTCCACTGAGTGCTGAGTGTAGCAGGTTTGAGTACTTACTATATTGGGTTGGTTGTATACTGAGTGCTGAGTGTAGCAGGTTTGAGTACTTACTATATTGGGTTGGTGGTCCACTGAGTGCTGAGTGTGGCGGGTTTGAGTACTTACTATAATGGGTTGGTGGTCCACTGAGTGCTGAGTGTGGCAGGTTTGAGTACTTACTATATTGGGTTGGTGGTCCACTGAGTGCTGAGTGTAGCAGGTTTGAGTACTTACTATAATGGGTTGGTTGAATACTGAGTGCTGAGTGTAGCAGGTTTGAGTACTTACTATATTGGGTTGGTTGTATACTGAGTGCTGAGTGTGGCAGGTTTGAGTACTTACTATATTGGGTTGGTTGAATACTGAGTGCTGAGTGTAGCGGGTTTGAGTACTTACTATATTGGGTTGGTGGTCCACTGAGTGCTGAGTGTGGCGGGTTTGAGTACTTACTATAATGGGTTGGTGGTCCACTGAGTGCTGAGTGTGGCGGGTTTGAGTACTTACTATATTGGGTTGGTTGAATACTGAGTGCTGAGTGTAGCGGGTTTGAGTACTTACTATAATGGGTTGGTGGTCCACTGAGTGCTGAGTGTGGCAGGTTGTGAGTACTTACTATATTGGGTTGGTTGTATACTGAGTGCTGAGTGTAGCGGGTTTGAGTACTTACTATATTGGGTTGGTTGTATACTGAGTGCTGAGTGTGGCGGGTTTGAGTACTTACTATATTGGGTTGGTGGTCCACTGAGTGCTGAGTGTGGCAGGTTTGAGTACTTACTATAATGGGTTGGTGGTCCACTGAGTGCTGAGTGTGGCGGGTTTGAGTACTTACTATATTGGGTTGGTGGTCCACTGAGTGCTGAGTGTGGCGGGTTTGAGTACTTACTATATTGGGTTGGTTGTATACTGAGTGCTGAGTGTGGCAGGTTTGAGTACTTACTATATTGGGTTGGTTGAATACTGAGTGCTGAGTGTAGCAGGTTTGAGTACTTACTATATTGGGTTGGTTGAATACTGAGTGCTGAGTGTGGCAGGTTTGAGTACTTACTATATTGGGTTGGTGGTCCACTGAGTGCTGAGTGTAGCAGGTTTGAGTACTTACTATAATGGGTTGGTTGTATACTGAGTGCTGAGTGTGGCAGGTTTGAGTACTTACTATATTGGGTTGGTTGTATACTGAGTGCTGAGTGTGGCAGGTTTGAGTACTTACTATATTGGGTTGGTGGTCCACTGAGTGCTGAGTGTAGCAGGTTTGAGTACTTACTATATTGGGTTGGTGGTCCACTGAGTGCTGAGTGTGGCAGGTTTGAGTACTTACTATATTGGGTTGGTTGTATACTGAGTGCTGAGTGTGGCAGGTTTGAGTACTTACTATATTGGGTTGGTGGTCCACTGAGTGCTGAGTGTAGCAGGTTTGAGTACTTACTATAATGGGTTGGTGGTCCACTGAGTGCTGAGTGTGGCAGGTTTGAGTACTTACTATATTGGGTTGGTGGTCCACTGAGTGCTGAGTGTGGCGGGTTTGAGTACTTACTATATTGGGTTGGTGGTCCACTGAGTGCTGAGTGTGGCAGGTTTGAGTACTTACTATATTGGGTTGGTTGTATACTGAGTGCTGAGTGTGGCGGGTTTGAGTACTTACTATATTGGGTTGGTGGTCCACTGAGTGCTGAGTGTGGCGGGTTTGAGTACTTACTATATTGGGTTGGTGGTCCACTGAGTGCTGAGTGTAGCAGGTTTAAAGTACTTACTATAATGGGTTGGTGGTCCACTGAGTGCTGAGTGTGGCAGGTTTGAGTACTTACTATATTGGGTTGGTTGTATACTGAGTGCTGAGTGTGGCGGGTTTGAGTACTTACTATATTGGGTTGGTGGTCCACTGAGTGCTGAGTGTAGCAGGTTTGAGTACTTACTATATTGGGTTGGTTGTATACTGAGTGCTGAGTGTAGCAGGTTTGAGTACTTACTATAATGGGTTGGTGGTCCACTGAGTGCTGAGTGTGGCAGGTTTAAAGTACTTACTATAATGGGTTGGTTGAATACTGAGTGCTGAGTGTAGCAGGTTTGAGTACTTACTATATTGGGTTGGTTGTATACTGAGTGCTGAGTGTAGCAGGTTTGAGTACTTACTATAATGGGTTGGTGGTCCACTGAGTGCTGAGTGTGGCAGGTTTGAGTACTTACTATATTGGGTTGGTGGTCCACTGAGTGCTGAGTGTAGCAGGTTTGAGTACTTACTATAATGGGTTGGTTGTATACTGGGTGCTGAGTGTGGCAGGTTTGAGTACTTACTATATTGGGTTGGTTGTATACTGAGTGCTGAGTGTAGCAGGTTTGAGTACTTACTATATTGGGTTGGTTGTATACTGAGTGCTGAGTGTAGCAGGTTTGAGTACTTACTATAATGGGTTGGTGGTCCACTGAGTGCTGAGTGTGGCAGGTTTAAAGTACTTACTATAATGGGTTGGTGGTCCACTGAGTGCTGAGTGTGGCAGGTTTGAGTACTTACTATATTGGGTTGGTTGTATACTGAGTGCTGAGTGTGGCGGGTTTGAGTACTTACTATAATGGGTTGGTTGTATACTGAGTGCTGAGTGTAGCAGGTTTGAGTACTTACTATAATGGGTTGGTGGTCCACTGAGTGCTGAGTGTAGCATGTTTAAAGTACTTACTATAATGGGTTGGTGGTCCACTGAGTGCTGAGTGTAGCAGGGTTTGAGTACTTACTATAATGGGTTGGTGGTCCACTGAGTGCTGAGTGTGGCGGGTTTGAGTACTTACTATAATGGGTTGGTGGTCCACTGAGTGCTGAGTGTGGCAGGTTTAAAGTACTTACTATAATGGGTTGGTGGTCCACTGAGTGCTGAGTGTGGCAGGTTTGAGTACTTACTATATTGGGTTGGTTGTATACTGAGTGCTGAGTGTGGCGGGTTTGAGTACTTACTATAATGGGTTGGTTGTATACTGAGTGCTGAGTGTAGCAGGTTTGAGTACTTACTATATTGGGTTGGTTGAATACTGAGTGCTGAGTGTAGCAGGTTTGAGTACTTACTATAATGGGTTGGTGGTCCACTGAGTGCTGAGTGTGGCAGGTTGGAGTACTTACTATAATGGGTTGGTTGTATACTGAGTGCTGAGTGTAGCAGGTTTGAGTACTTACTATATTGGGTTGGTTGAATACTGAGTGCTGAGTGTAGCAGGTTTGAGTACTTACTATAATGGGTTGGTGGTCCACTGAGTGCTGAGTGTGGCGGGTTTGAGTACTTACTATATTGGGTTGGTGGTCCACTGAGTGCTGAGTGTGGCAGGTTTGAGTACTTACTATATTGGGTTGGTGGTCCACTGAGTGCTGAGTGTAGCGGGTTTGAGTACTTACTATAATGGGTTGGTTGTATACTGAGTGCTGAGTGTAGCAGGTTTGAGTACTTACTATAATGGGTTGGTTGAATACTGAGTGCTGAGTGTGGCAGGTTTGAGTACTTACTATAATGGGTTGGTGGTCCACTGAGTGCTGAGTGTGGCAGGTTTGAGTACTTACTATAATGGGTTGGTTGAATACTGAGTGCTGAGTGTAGCAGGTTTGAGTACTTACTATAATGGGTTGGTGGTCCACTGAGTGCTGAGTGTGGCAGGTTGGAGTACTTACTATAATGGGTTGGTGGTCCACTGAGTGCTGAGTGTGGCAGGTTTGAGTACTTACTATATTGGGTTGGTTGAATACTGAGTGCTGAGTGTAGCAGGTTTGAGTACTTACTATATTGGGTTGGTTGTATACTGAGTGCTGAGTGTAGCAGGTTTGAGTACTTACTATAATGGGTTGGTGGTCCACTGAGTGCTGAGTGTGGCAGGTTTGAGTACTTACTATAATGGGTTGGTTGAATACTGAGTGCTGAGTGTAGCAGGTTTGAGTACTTACTATATTGGGTTGGTGGTCCACTGAGTGCTGAGTGTGGCGGGTTTGAGTACTTACTATAATGGGTTGGTGGTCCACTGAGTGCTGAGTGTGGCAGGTTGGAGTACTTACTATATTGGGTTGGTTGAATACTGAGTGCTGAGTGTAGCAGGTTTACCCAAGGCTATGTTTCTGTGGCTTGCAGCTCCAGTGAGTGAAGGGAACACACACGTCCATGGCTCCGGTGGGAAGGCTAGTGGAGAGAATAGTATCAGGGCGTGCAATTTTCATGGCAGGTAATGAATGGTATTGAGGATTGAGGCAAGCACTGGAACTGAGTGTGGGTCAGGATATAAAGCCCCCACACAAAGCCCCATGCATTGTGGGCATCAATATTGACTTTGTCTATAATAAATACTGGCAGTGATGATTTGGTATTTTGAATGGATATGTTGGCGTCAGATTTCTTAATATATAAGACCTCTTGGAGTGATAAAAGAATAGTGAATAATTATGTCTGCAATGCTAAGCCTATGGAAGTTGTGTGTTTCCTGTTCCCAGGCTGGTGCAATGGCATGCCTCAAGGTTACATAGCTCTCACTAGGTCATAAGAAAAACATTTACATATAACTATGGTGACATAATTATATATTTACTCATATTAAAACTATTTCTGCCTAGATGATACTTATCACTTGTTCAAACATCAGAAAGTGAAAATAAATGTTCATATAATCATAGTGTAGTGTTCTTCACTACAACCAAGGCACCTTAGCAAAGAATAAAGACCTAAGATGTTTTTCCATCAATGTTCTTGCTTTATTTAAACACAGTGTGAAGCATTTTCCGAACTGTCCAAAGTTGCTTCTCAGACCAGTACACCAATCTAGGTACAGAGTACCACATGGTGTCACAAAGTGTTTAAGAGGGAAATACAATTAACGAAAAGGTTTGATAGGATACACAGTACCACAGCACTAAGGCCAAAGTTCCTTGAACATTATGGTTAAACTAGTAATACTGAATATAGCTGATAGATAATATAATATAAGAGATATTCTTGTGGTAGTTCCACCTGGTACTTTGGAGAAGAACTAACCATTACCACTACAATAGTATGATATGCAGCATTAGCCATCACTGTTTATTGATTTTGTATGTTGATTGAAAATGCAATGAAAATCTTGATGTTAAGTGAGGACTTGCCTGTATTTCTAAAGATATCAAACTGATGAAAATAAAAAAACTGTATTAAAAATAAGGGATGCAAATATCAAGCCTTAAAATTGAAGAAGCCTTTAAGGCAGGGTATATTGAAGGAACCCTTTTTTAAAAAAACAAAAAAACATGGGTACTTTGTTCAGCATAGACCTCCACTTCATTCAGTCCAATGTGCCTCAGGGCTTCTGGGTATGGATGTATGATGATAGTGCGGGCTACCAAGGTTCTGTAACAGTGGATGTAGCGCACCTCTGCCACCATAAAGACAGGCACAGTGTCTATACACACGTCCAGCACTGGGGAGTTGGGGTCAACAGCTTCACCAAGCGACTCATTGCTGGTCAGTATCCTTACACCAATACCTGTAACTGCAAAAATAAGATTGACCAAAGGACAAACGTTTTTATTGATAATTCTATTGCTGCCCCTTGGGTACATTTCTCCAAAATGAGACATATCACAACTTGTGAAAACTCAGCCAATAAAATGTATCAAAACAAATCCCTGACGTAATGCTTGTGTTCCTGTATATAATTATCTCAAATATTAAATCTCTTCGCCTTTTAAAATGTCTTGTAATTCATTCAATTTGCATTTACTCTTATATTAACAAATCTGATGCATCTTTCACTTTTAGAATACATTTTTACTATATATATATATATATATATATATAGTTTTATAACCACCCCTATATTGGGTCTTTCGTCTCCCTAAGATTCATGCTATTGGGTCGCTATGTGATTATTGGGTCTAAAGTGTGATTATTGGGTCAAAGACCCAATATTTTTCAGGACCCAATAATATTTTGCTTTATTTCTTTCTCTATTTGAGTTTAAAACATTTTTGGACTAACTTGCTTAAACAGGTTTATTGGGTCATGTATATCACATAAGCCATCAGCTACTGACACCTGGTGACAACAGAGGTAACTACATATATATATCCATATATAAGTCAATACCCTATCACATCCTTTGGTTATGTCTCCCGGTACCTGGAACTGACTTCTGGTGACTTGTAAATTCCCATATCCATAACAACGTGACCCTACCTCTATGTCAATGCCCGTTTTGAGAGGGAAAAACTTTCAACCACTACAATGTTAACTTTCTTGTTGCCCTTGTTTTGTAGATTATTATCACCCATAATGCCTCAAACGAGGAGAGGGACTCAAAGGTCTACTGCAGACTCAAATACACAGGAGGCTGCAGGTAAACATTCATCCAACACCAACAACAGTTTCCTCTAATACAGAGGCTTGCTGCACAGAAATCTCACTATGTATATTTAATTAATTTATCAATCTGATTGTATATCATTGCATCATTGTCAGGCAGATACCCAAGATACAGGCCAACTAGTCTGGGCCGAATTCTCTGGTATAAATGCTTTTGTGGCCTTGTTGGCTTGGACAGCAGAGACCAAAGAGATCACTGTTGTGGGTGAACTTGCTATGAATAGGGTACATTATTAATTCAAGAACTTTTAATGTAGTTGATCTTCAAGTGTTTAAAAAAGCCAAAAGTAAATTGTATTCCTTTCTTTCCAAGATTTGTCATAATTATTAATTTCTTCAGCTGCAAATGCTCAAGAGGAAGGAACACCCTTCCTGTCCCCAAAAGAACCAACGGAGAAGGCAGCCTTCTACCCCCGGAAGGGGTCAGCAGCGAGTAACACTCCAGAGGAGTCAACAGACTTCCACACCCAGAAGGAACTTGTAGTAACTCTCCGCAGGTGTGACTCGCCACAGGGTTCAACTTCCTTCCATGCCAGGAAAGAACCAGCAGCAAAAGACACTACACAGGAGTCAACATCCTTCCAAGGTGTAGTAACTGTCCACAGGTGCAACTCTCCACAGGAGTCAACTTCCTTGGATGCCCAGAAGAAACTGGCAGTGAGTAGCACTTCAGAGACACCCATCCATGCCCAGAAGGTACCTGTAGCGCGTAACAGGCCAGAGGAGCCAATAACTGTCCTTGACCCTCCGCAGGAGTCAACACCCTTCCTCACCCACTCAGATCATGTCGTTGTGGAGTATGACCCCATGACTCATTCCCTAGAAGATGTAGAAGTAGAAGTAGAAGAGCCATTGCCCACCAATGAATTACGAGGAGTCCAAGAGGAGTCCGAGCTTGATTACGGTGAGAGCAGTTCCTCTGAATCTGAATACAAACCTGAAGATCACTCTCCTTATTCGTCACCATCTTCAGATGTAAGTTATGCTTCTCAAAGTGACAAGAGGAGAGAAACTAAATCAAAAAGGACAGGAAGAAAACTCCAGTGCACTCCTGAAAGAGCGCATGAGGAAGAGCGGGAACAGGCAACTTCAGCAGATGACTGTGCCACACAGCCAGCTAAACGCAAAAGGAAAGTGGGAAATAATTCAGTTGAGAACAGCGTGGGGCTGTTTGAAAAAGAAAAGGTAAAAGATGGCTGCAAGCAGGTGTATGACAAAGTCAATTTTTGCATGTTTTGCCGTAAACCCATCAAAAGTAAAATTTCAAGACATTTGTTAAGTGTTCATGAAGATGACCCAAGACTGTATGACATTCTGACTATGGCAAAAAGGTCAAAAGAAAGGATGATTCAACTAGAGATCCTGGCGAATGAAGGAAACTTCAAGCATAACATTGATGTCCTCAGAATGGGGAAGGGCCAGATAGTTGTCGCTAGACGCAACTCAGCAGGTGTAGATGAGAACAAGACAGGCGATTATTTGCCGTGCGAACACTGCATGAAGTTTATTCTCCGAACAAATATGTGGTATCACCACCGGTCCTGTTCTGTCAAGAAATTTCGTACAGAAGGTAACCGGGAAACGTCAGATGACGATGGCAATGCCAGTGTCAATGTTATCCAAAGCAATGCTGTCAGAAGGGGCCGTAGCCTTCTCAACAGTGCCCTATTCAGTGATGAAGATTCAAACAATGTAAAGAAAATGATTGAGAGAATGAGACTAGATGAAGCCACAGAGATAGTCTGTTGCGACAAACTGATTCAGAGGTATGCTGCATTAAGAGTAGAGTCTTTGGGTCATGAAGATGATCAGAAGTTAAGCGACATGCATAGAGTCAGCCAGGGAGCCAGAACTCTGGCCCGCTTGGTGCTAGAGGCCCGAATAAAGAAGCCAACAATCACAATGGATGAACTTATAAAACCAGAGCACATGGATATGGTTGTCCATTGTACCAGAGCAATGTCTGTTGAGAAGGAGGAGCCCGTCCTGACATTGGGGAGATTGATTGGGAACTTACTGGGCCATGTTATCCAAGTGAAACGAGGCCTTGCAATAAGGAACAATGATAACAGGAGGCTCGATGAAGCTGATAGGTTTCTGAGTCTTTTCACTGTGGAATGGAATGGCCGTATCAACTCAGCTTGCACCAAAAAGATGAACACAGTTCGAAGGAACACAATTCAATGTATCCCTCTTACAGAGGATCTTCGTCTAATCAAAGAATTTATCTTGAAAGAGATAAAAATGAAGTCAGCAGCGTTGAAGACAACTGTGGCTGTCAAGGATTGGGTAGAAATTGCCAAGTTGACCATGTGCAGGCTGATTTTGTTCAATATGAGGAGAAGAGCTGAAGTGAAGGACCTTACTGTGAATGACTTTGTGAAACGGCCATCCTGGAAAGATGACGTGAGTGGTGAGATGGCCATGGCTCTGTCCCCCACAGACAGACTTCTGGCAGAGAGGTGTGTATACTATATCTATAAGAAACTTGATTTCCGCCAAATAACAGGAAGAGGAACTATGCACAGACACTGGTTGCTGCTGTTCTCTGTTTGTTAGAGTTCTGCCGAGCCAACCCTTGACTACTAGTTCCAATGACTAACGGTGTTTTTCCAATGACTACCGATTATTCCACAATGGCTTGTTAGAGTGAATGGTTATTTGTTATGAGCTAAGATCTAAAATACCCATTTAGTATTATGTCAGAACAGGTTTGTAGTAGTCGATAAAGAAGAAAATATCCACTGGAAAAAGCTACGGCTAAGTCTCGTCTCTCATTAGTTTTGAGTTTGACAAGTCTTGTTTTCTAAAACTTTAAAAAATGTGTATGTGTATATATATCCTGTTGCAGAATGGACATGGTGATAGCTGCAGGGAAGTCCACAAAAAACATAGAGGCCTTTGTACTTATGCCACCAGATACTGTGCATGCCATCAACCTACTTATTAAAACCAGGAGGGCGGTGGGTATCCCAGAAGGAAACAAGTATCTGTTTGCACGGCCAAATGCCAATACCCCTTTCGCCGGAAACACTGAGTTGAGCGCATATGCTTCTAAGTGCCCTGGTCTCCAACACCCGGAAAGAATAACATCCAGAGGACTGCGAAAATACATTGCCACAGTCTGCCAGGCATGTTTGAGTATTTCACTTTTCATGTAAGAGGTGTTGCTTTGTACCTTCAGGTATTTGGGCATCGCTGGTGTCTAGTTTGTAACATATTGCTTGTGGCTGGTTTGTAATGTATTGGTGGTGTGCTGGTTCAGTATAGGACGCATTGATAGAATTGATGAGGCCAAATGAAAACTTACCTTTTACCTTTCCGGTTGACTAGAAAAATACTTCTTTTGTTCTCAATTTCTTGGGCATGGGCAAGTTCAGTTCGGATGCAACTTGTTTTCTCTATCTACTTTGCACATTCATTTTATCATCACTGTCCCGAGTACTGACCATGTCTTACTACTCTTCAGATTATGGATATGACCGAAAAAGAAGTGGAAAGCCTAGCCACCCATTTGGGACATGACGTCAAGACTCACAAGGAGTATTACAGACTCCAACATTCAACTGTGGAGTTGTCCAAGGTAGTTTATTCATGTTTCATTATTGAATCTGACTCAACATTGTTTCATAGAAAAAAATATATATATATTCCAAGGGATTTGTGTGATTCATTGATGCTAAAGGTTTATTAAGCTCTAACTGAGGATAGTGTAGGGACGCATAAAGTTCAGCTGAAATAGAAACTTATGTTCCGAGTTTTCTTTCACCCATCAGATTTCTCAGCTGCTCATAGCTGTGGAAGGGGGACAGCTGAACAAGTGGCAGGGAAAGAAACTGTCAGAAATAGATGTAAATGGTGAGTATATATGTTGGTACCTTGCAAATGTAAGGATGATCACCCCATAATAAGTAGTCCAGTAGGGAAATGGAATCTGCACTGACAGTCCTATCTGTACAAACAAACTTAGATCGGTGAATTATGTGAGACGGTATGAGCGTCAATGTTACCAATTCATTCAAATGAACCATATGCAGGGATGCCAGTCTTCCATGAATTAATGTATATCAATAATGTACATACTTCCAAAAATATTCAGAATCTCCATAGTATTTACAAGTTTTCTTAGTCAAACCCAATAGTTTCACCTTTATATCGTAATACATAGTGTATTTTAGTATTGTTGAATATCTATCTACCCATGTCTGCGCTCGCTTATGATTGTACTATCCACATTCCATCCACAAGAAGTGTAGGATAGCGCCTATACATAGGTTATCAGTATGTTTTAGCTTACCAATCAGAGTTCAAAGACCCGTTGTGTTTTGGTACAGGTTGTTTCCTTCCAAAAGGAGTGTAGGATAGCCCCTATACATAGGTTAGCAGTGTGTTTTAGCTTACCGATCAGAGCTCGCAGACCTGTTGCGTCTTGGTACAGAGACGTCTTCGGTATTTGCGCAAAATGGAAGAATTTGACTTAGATGTTGATTTTGACCAACTAAAAGTGTATTCGCCTTATTTCAGAAATTTGGAAATACATTCCGGGGCAGGTTGTTTTGATAGTGTAGAACTGCCGCATGTCCTCAGTAAAGAGGAGTATATACACATATTTACTCTCTTGCATGATCCTAGTTATCCAAATGTATTATCTTCACTTGTCCCATTGCTGAGCGGAGACAGAGTGGGCCCCCATCTGCAGTTCATCTTATACTTCCTCAATGAACGCTTCGTCCTAGATAGCGTTCTCACGACTCTTGAGGAGGCGTTTGACAGGGCGTATGTGCTAATTGGGGAGGTACTAAATACGATGGGATACCAGGCGACCCACTTGTGGGAGAATTCCTTCTCCCCAAGTAAAATTACTGTCCAAGCCGGCATTGCAGAATATATAACCCACTTTTGCGATGTTCAACCCAAGTCCTTGATACCAGTGTCACTGGTGGAGGTGGGAGGTCAATCCCGAGTATCCTTCTTCAAGATCAGTCAATTTATATATAAAGGCCGCAGAAGAAGGTTGCGTCAGAAACGATATTCCTTTATTTGCAAATTATGTTTTGAATATGGGGTGCTTCGGAAACGAAGCGACTGGAAGGTCAGCATGGCTGTAGATCAGGTATGAGAATGAAGTTCCCCTGGGTGCGGAGTTTGAGTTACCATTACGAACTCGAGCCAAAGAGATCCCAGATGATATTGAAACTCTGGACCGATACATGGCCCCACGGTACTCTTTTGAGAGGATTCCGTTTTGATAGTTAGCCGACTCAAAGTCTTAAGCAACGGGTGGGGGGAGGCTGGATGTGGGCTGGGGTGGGGGATGGGGTGGAGGGTGTGGGTGTGTGTAAAGTAGTTGCATAGTAAAGTTCAGACGTTCTATCCTTCGTATTTTAGTATACTCTCTTCAAAGAAGTTCATAATTATGTATAATTGTAGCTAAATTCAATGACACTGGTTTTCTTTACCACAGAATTTCTCTGTGAGCAAACTGACACTGACACTGACACTGACACTGACGCTGGTGGCACAGAGGTAGCTGGGGAAGGAGCACCAGACAGGAAAGGAAAAAAAAGACGGAAGTTATCTCCTGGTAAAGGTAAGCTTGTGGCTTGTAGTATCATGGGGACTTTGAAATGCAATTGAATTAAATTACTGCCAAATGGTTCCATAATTACAATAGTATTAGGTGCTTTTGACTGCAGAAGCTATTTGCAAGAGACATATTCTCCTATCATGACAGTAGTGTTCTTTAGATTTGCAGCCAAGCAATTGAAAGGGAAACTCCCATAGATTCTGCATTGGCATGAATGGAACGTACCACACTAGCTAATTTCTGTCCGGTAAACACTTACTTGTCTGATAAAAAACTGACATAATTTGTTATCATTTCAGGCAAACAAAGGGCGATTCCAAAGCAAAGAAAGAGCTGGTCACAGGATGAGTGCTGTGCCCTCAAATCGTTTTTCAAGACCTATCTGAGTGGGAAAATGACATCAGTTAGAAACACTCAAATCACTGTAGCAAAAGAGAAATACCCATGCTTGCGAGAAAGGACAGCGTTGCAGATCAGAGCCCAGCTTTTCAATTATCGGAAAAAAACTTGATTAATTTGTCAATTCAACAAATGCAAATGCAACTGCTCTAAAGCAGCACATCCCAGTGAATTATCTAAAGTAATACTGCACAGATGTCGTCATAAAATGTACTAAAAGTGGAAGTTTACGATTCTGTTATCAAGCAAACATTGCCAGTGCTTAATAAATGCCTCAAACTGCAAGAAATCCTTGCCAATTTTGTACATTGCATACATCGAGAACCTATTATAGAGAATAAAAACCAACTTTATGAAAACTGCTGAATCCTAGTTTTGATGTATGATCAATGTTATTCATTTTAAATTTTTATTTAAATTCATGAAACGGCCCAGTATGGTGACAGATCCAATATCATACTCATAGACGATGACAGACCAAATACAATAAGATTAATGGTCCGAATAAGTTGTTAACTATATAAAAAATATATGGTGAAATATAGCAGTAATGCCAATGGACAATGCCATGCTTATATATTCCATTCCACTGGGAATTGGGTCAATCAAGGGTCAGAAGGGCCCAATAAAATTGTTGGGTCTGACCCAATATGACTGCATGAGGCAGAGGATTTTGCAACTCCTATACAATGCCAATATACAATATGAATGTGAAAGCTAATTATATATATAGCATTGGCTAATGATGGAAAACATTTTAGTCACAACAGAAATGTTATAAGTATAATCCTTCCATGTGGTCCCAATAGCACTGTCTTGAAAGACAGACCCAATATATTGGGGACTTTAAGTCTATATATATATATATATATATATATGTAGTGAACCTGTCACCACACCAATTGCAGTCAATCAGGCCTCACCCAAACTCAGGTTCAATCTCAACATGGCAAAGTAAAACCAGACCCAGTTCTGTTAGTATCACCGGTTTATTCACCTCTTGGACAACCCTGTGACACCAGTGGTGTGCAGTAGTCAGTCATCAATGTCAGGTAGATTGGGAGACTCACCATTACAGGCAAGCAGTATAAAAGGGTAGTACAAGAGGAACATAGCAATATGATCTAATGTATAAGACAGGTTACAATAGCAATGTAGTACATACAGAGAAGAGGTATAACATACAATCTGTAGTAATTGTAATATATACAACAGCAACCTGTAAAGCAGGAATAAGATGATACATATACTTGGATAAAACATAGGATATGATCTACATCAGTGCCTCTAGTAGAGTGAGTTGGTATACACTACAAGCACTGGACAGGTAGGTAACCTGGTGTAGAATAGAGTTAATAATGACATCTCTGTGTCCACTCTAAATCTACTATATATAATTATAAAGTTTGTTTCATGTAAATTACAGGCTTCTATTTTTCGTTTATCCTTCTCCAATTGCAGTGCCCCTACATTATTCAGTACCTTCTTGTTTAGTTTGAATACAGGTTAACTAACAAGTTGATTGAAAGAGCGTGAATATTGCACAAGTTTTGTAGCAACAAGTGCAATATTCTAAGTGACTGAAACCAAGGAGTTAGTTAATAGATTTATGATTTCAATCATGAAAATAGAAAAGAGTTGGGTCATGAATTTGAATTTTACTGGTAATCTTAGCAAAAAAATAGTGCCATTAGAATTACTCACTGAACCAAAAAACAGACCATGTTGAGGCACACTTGTCATACTCACAGGAAATAGACGTCACTTCCGCTCTGTTGACTATGACAATCGTGCTGACAGCAAACTGTCCCCCCAGATCCACTGTGTACCATGTTGACACTTCCTTGGTATAGCTCCTGGTAAACAAAACTGCACCTAGAGGGAGATGGACAGGAAGGATGAAGGTAGAGTTCTGTGTGTGTGCTAGGTCACAGTTAGCTCTGGGTAAACAACTCTTACACAGTATGAATACCACAAAATGAGGGAGTTTTATTTTGTTTCAATTAAAGATTTTATTTTCACTGGGGATACATTTCCCAGTATAGTCGAGTTTTTCAAATATGCCCAGCTTGGCCTAATTATGGGTAATTGAAGGCACAATAAACAATTGGATAACAACAACAAGTTAAAGTTGGATTTGATAGCTTGGCATAACATTGAGTGAATGAAATATGATGATATACAATCCAAAATTTACATAGAAATAGATTGTACAATCAGAATCAAGTCACATCAGAAAACAGGACAAACTCCGAAGGGGTGAATTCCCGTTTTCTGATACACATTATTTTTAGCTGTTAAAAAGTATATTTAACTTGTTTAGCCTAAAGTTTCACTCAAGGAAGCTTGATTCACTGCAACATGAAAGCCTTGGCTTCGCAGTCGGGTACATCATTTGTAGGAGGTTTGAAGGTCAGGCCTGTGCTCTGCCAATGCGATTGCATTATTTAGGAATGTACTTGATCTTTTGAATACGCCTTACGCCTAATCCCTTCTCTTAAAATACAATGGTATCTAAAAAAAAATGATTTTCTTTTGACTTATGCCAGTGAGACATCATATTTCCCTGTGACACATCTCATATTTGATAATGATGGACCTCTAAAATCAATACTCACCCAATGCTGGGTTGTTCCTGTTGCCATCAATACATGGTCTGGTGGTCTAGCTTCATATCGGTTATTGATGTATATTATATATAGCACATGAGGCAATACTCACCAAATGCTCGGTTGTTCCTGTTGCCATCAATACATGGTCTGGTGGTCTAGCTTCATATCGGTTATTGATGTATATTATATATAGCACATGAGGCAATACTCACCAAATGCTCGGTTGTTCCTGTTGCCATCAATACCATGGTCTGGTGGTCTAAGTTCATATCGTTTATTGATGTAGGCAGTCCTGTTGTAGGCCAAGTTCCTGTCCCCATGGAACCTGTAGCAGCCCTCTGTACATATAGATGGTGTCAGATGTGGTCAGATGTCACAAAATTGATATGTTTCATACAGTATAAATATTAGTAAATTCAATCCTTGGGTTATTTCATTGGACATTTAAATCTTTGCAAAAGAGTATTTTAGGAAAGATGCTTTAGCTATGTAGCTACTTTTGATGTTAGGAAATGTAGAAATGTAGTGAACTACTCCCAATCCGCGGTCCGGCTCTTGACAAGGAAAAACACAAAGGCAGATTGCTAAACAACTCCTGTTGATTCCACTCCACAAGCAAGATCTGGCACACCACCTGTCTCTGCATTACTCACTAAATTTGTACGAGCTGTAGAACTATGAAGCGGCGTCCTTTGGTCAACCCCCACTTAGCTTCTTACAGCAAAGCATTACTAACCCAACTACAAGTGTTCCAAAATAAAGCGCTAAGATTTGCACTTAAAAAACCCAGGAAGCACAATGTAGAAGATCTACACAGAATATCAAACACTATGATGATAAAGGAACGGATATTTTTCAATAGTGCCAAATTTTACCACAAGCAGCTTCACCACTGCAGGTTGGACTAGGTAACTAAGAAAAGCGGTAAAAGAGCATATGAGCTAAGGGAGAATTGGTGACTGAATTTTGAAGTAAATAGACCACTATGTAATGCATACCAGAAATCGCTAGCATATACAGGCATAATGCAATGGAATGCGCTAGGAGATGATATCAAAAGTATAGAACCACTCCTCGGATTCAAATACAGATTAAAAAACGGTATTCTAACCAAAACTATATGTGAACCGATAGATTAATTGTACATTAAGTCACACTACTCTCAGATTGACAAGCAAAATTACCGAACATTATTCTCATCAACAACCCATCTCATCTCATCTCATTAATCTTAATGATTATCATTTATTTCTCTCCATGTACAAGCTCAAATGATATTTCATAGCTAATTAAGCCAGCTATAATCATGTATAACTAGTGAATAAGCAAAAATTCAGGTTACGGAGGAAGACCAGGATTACCCGAGCCACCTAAAATCTTTGGCACATGCCACTTATCTTCCTGAATAAAAACTTGTGTAAAAAAAAAGAAATAAGGGACAACTGGAGTTTTCCTGGTCCTTTACTGTGGCCGAAGCCTCAGTTGTATAGCCTTTTTCTCTGGACATTCGGTTGTATAGTGACATTCCTTGCCGCAGAAAAAGCATCTAGGATTCCAAGGTTTGCAAGAGGACTTATACCTAGTCCTTCCATTCTTCTTGTGGTAAGCAGATCGTCCGTCCTCCCATATGGAAAAGATGGCCCAGTGACCAGGTCTAAGGGGACACACAATGAACAGGTCATGTGATGTTAATGCACATACACTGACTAGTGGGAAAATTTCACATACAAATGAGGCAATCCACAGGTCCTTCAATGAATACACAATGGACACATCTGTCAATGGGCACACAAATGCCAGGTCTGTCAATGGACACACATGGGCCAGGTCCTTCAATGGACACACAATGAACAGGTCATATGACCTTCAATGTTCCACATGTCTTTAGAGACGCTTTGCTTTGTCTAACCTTATTAAATGTGCATGCTTAATAAGGTACCTAATAAGGTACCTTCTGCCACAGTCTTAGTATTTACTTATGATATTTGTAAGCCATACACATACTCCTAGCCTTAATCCAATATTTGAAAATATTCTGCTATTACATATAGTGCAATTCAGTGAGTGAGAACACCAGTCTATCTGAAAGCACTAAAGTAGCACCACTCTCAACCTGAGCCATTTCCTACTTCAATATCAATACTGGCCTGGTTGTCCTCTGCCTTAATTATCTCTCAGGCTTGACCTTTAAATGTCATCCAAACAGACTGAGCAGCAGAAAACTGTGTAAAAATCCAAAGTGAGTCAGTTCAAGTTAGAGTAAGTCCTATTATGTTGTACATTGAACTGCCAACTGTCAACTGTTTGAAATGGTAGTCTGACCTATATGCATAACCAATGTCCCTTTCCTCTTTGACCCACTGGCACTGGTAAATCTACATCTAATGAGCGTTTCATAGCATTTTATTTATAGAATTTCAATTCACACATAATGCCCACCTTTGGAATTAGTTCATGTTCAATGAATATATAATGAACATGAAGTCCTGCCAATGCACATACACTGGCCAGCTTATGAAATTTTGCATGTGTTGATGCTGTTGAAGGGTTTTCAATGAGCATGTAATGCACACATGCAATGGGCAGGGAAAACCTGGGCATTATGTCTGCATTTTATGTGCATTATATGTGGAATCACTTTTCATTTCTGTATGGGCTTCTGGCGTTCCTGCCAAGCCTGCAGAGCCTGGACAATGACAATTCCAACGTCTTCACTCTCAGCAATTATATGCTACAAATTGCCAGACTTTAGTTGGAAGTGGTGACATCCAAGACGACGGACAGGAACCGGATCATGCTGATGAAAAGGTTGCTTCATTAGATGCGTTGGTTTGTAAGGGTGTCAATCAGACACAAAGTTCGGAACAGGTGAAAAAGCAGAGAAGAAAACTGCAAACCTGTTGCAATGAGGGGTGAAGTGGTAGGTGACAGATATGAGGAAGGGCTGAGGAAGAACAGTACGCCCAATTGATTCTTGCCTAATTGCTGAATGTACGGGGAGTGAGTACTGTTTGAGGAATCATACTTAGGTAAAGTGTGGTAAAGTGGCTATGTGTGTAAGATTTTCAGATGTATAATTCACCTTCATAAATCCTCTCAAATAACTCACGTTTAATACAAAAATGACCTTCAAAATGCAGTTTAACATAACAGAACAGATACTTTAAATCAATGCCATACCAAATATAGTCAGATATGCCCGGTATTCGTCATTCTTTGGCATAGTTTACCAGAATACCCCAAATTTGTATAGCTGCCAATTGTAGATTTTCTGAAAATTTGACCCATATATAAACTATTTTCTGTAATTTTTTTCATCAGGAAAAATGTTGAGAAAACATCAAGTATAGAGAGTGGTTCATAGATAAAAGCGAAGTACCCAAGGGGTTAGAGACCCAAATGTAGTTGTTAAGTTTGTTCTGTCTGACCCTAGGGGTCGGCACTTGGGTTGCCTTGTTGAGTTGTTTATTTATGTGTCGATATGGAGAAAAAGTCTGATAAGTTGATTATTATACATGCCAAATTTTGTCAGCAAAAGCCTACCTGACTAAATCATGTGATCTTCTTAAAGGTATATGTGGGTGTTCAATTAAAAAAAGATTGTCCCCTAACATTCAGGGATTATGTACTTATTACATGAGAAATAAAAAAATCGAAAACAAGTATATATCACCAACTTAGTTTTTATTCTGCAGTAGCTGACAAATAACTGTGCTTAAGTATGGAATTCTATGGGAAATATGGTATTCTTTCAGTTTTACTTCATAACAAAAATTGTCTGTTATTAATTCTATTAATTAATGCTACACATACACATGTGGTATATATGCTACACATCTATTAAAAAAAAGATACGTCGCCAGGGTCAATGAAAAGTTATTTGAAGTTGAACACATCCTTCAAATTTAGTAATAAAGCAGCATAATCAATGAAAATGAATCATAAGAAACATGACTCAAAACAGCTGTAGTGAAAAAAAACACAGTAGATATTAGCAATTGTGCACAAAAACATCTCAACTTATGATAATACCTGGTGTTTTGCCAGAAGAATAACTAGGTGTTGAAAGCAATAGGTCTATCAAACTTGTATCAGCAGACATGCGTGATCCGTTTTAGGAAAATGAGTCGCAAAATATGAATTTTGAGATATCATCATATCTGAAAAGAGGAGATCAAGCCTATTCCAATGATATTAAACAGTCCAATATTCTAATAAGTATTTTCATATTTTAAGTTTGATATTTTTATTTTTGAAAAAAAAAGATTGTAATATTTCTGGTAGACAATAACCAGTAAAGTAACTGAAAATACTCCTTATTTAAAACGAAACGATATAATATATATAATGTCCTGAAATTTGATACATGAATTGAAACAACCATAAGTGATAAACTCGCCAATAATCAGAACATTCCAATGAAGTGATCTTATAAAAAAAACACTTCGAAAAATATAACTTTTGCAACTTATGACTGATTTTCCTGAAACACATCACATGCTTCAGCAGGACTTGCTTCTGCATAACAAGACCTAATAGATCAGTAGGTAATGTACTAGTCCATTACTGCTCAGTAAGTAAAGAACGGCCATCAAGCTCTCAGCAGTAAACGCATGTATAAAATAATATAGAGCAACTACTAGGCTGAGCATAGTGTGACCTTTGTCACCTGAGTGAGCACAGAAGGTTCTCAGGCTAACACCCTCTCACACCCTTGTTCACCTCAGTGCATAACTAGTGCACAAACCCCACACTTGGTACGTTCCATCTATTTATGATGTACCTTGTGTATGTGTAGCAATGGTAAATCTACAGAGAGCAAGATGGGAAGTGGGTGGAACACTGTAAACATCCACATCATCAGGTTTCTGTTATAGTTGTCTATTCATGACATACCTGATGTAACAGCCAAACTAGACAGTTTATTGAGAGCAGAATCAACATATGGGTTGTATTATGATAACTTCTTGTGCTACCATCTATTTATGATGTTCCTAGTGTATGTGTTGCAATGGTAAGTCTACAGAGAGCAAGATGGGAAGTGGGTGGAACACTGTAAACATCCACATCATCAGGTTTCTGTTAGAGTTGTCTATCCAAGACATACTTGATGTAACAAGTAACTAGACAGTTTACTGTCAGCAAGATGGGAAGTAGAAATAGAAAAATGTACACATCCATACAATCATAGCGGAACTCCACTGGAGGAAAAACGGTGGCAACAACGTTTTTGTTGCCACTAACAACAGTTCATTTCATATTAGCAATGAAAACGCAAATGCAGGAGTGTCAGATATGTTGCCACATTCTATGGAAACTGTTGTTTCTGTATGGATATTTGTAGCAATAAATTAGTGGGCAACAACAAAATGTGTTGGCGCTGTGTTTCTCTCTAGTGGAGTCGCCCTATTAGAGGTGTGTGTAATTATAACATACCTGGTGTAAGAGATGCAATGGTAAGTTTACTGACGGCCAGCAGCAACATGAGGTACAACATTGTCCTTCTGTCTAGCGCTGCAAGGGTGTGCAACACGGGTCTGTCTGCCGTCTTGCTGCAACTAGATTGAACTTCTCTTAGAGGTAAGGGTGACTGAGTCAGTGATAATAATTGATGGAATGCTTCTAATACCTTATACATGACTATTGATTGCATTTTCTTGGTGCTGGACATCTCTACAAATCATCTGTATTGCCTTGTTAACACAACATTAGCTCCATTGTGGGAATCGACTGAGCATCTCAGCTTAACGCTGAACTATCCAACAACCCAGCTATATAAACCTTGACCAAATATGTGATGTGTTTCAGGAAAATGAGTCATAAGTCGCAAAATTGATATTTTTCAAAGTGTTTTTTCACAAGATCACATTATTGGAATGTTCTGATTTTTGGAGAGTTTGTCACTTATAGTTCTGTCAATCGATGTATCTAATTTCAGGACAATCTAGGTAATATATTCTCTCGTTTTAAAGGTCCTCATATGGACTACATTTAGTTAATTTACTGTTTAGTGACCCCCAGGAATATTGGAAACATTTTTTTCAAAAATGAAAATATCAAACTTAAAATCTAGAAATATTTATTAGATTATTAGACTGTTTACTATCATTAGAATCAGCTTGATCTCATCTTTTCAAATATGGTGATATCTCAAAATCTATTTTTTGCGACTTATGACTCATTTTCCTAAAACACATCTCATATATTATATTAATGTTGGTTAGTTTGTGGCATATGCCATCCTGGACCTTTAGTTTGATCTTTCTTAACTATAATACTCATCAACCAGTATATTCTTGTTTAGAATCGCATTCTTTAGTCTGTATTTGAAATGCTTTGTTTCTACAATAGATTTTTATATTATACCGATGTCATTCCACATTTGTGGAAGTATCCTTAAATAAAATAATTCACATTGGATATAGCTTCATTCAGTATACTTTTGTGCTGGGACCTCTTGTGTTCTCCAGTATAAGTTGCGATTGACATCCCACATATACTGCATAGAACTGGGGTTATGTCAGGGTAAATCTCTTGCATTCGCTCAGTAATGGTAGTTAGTTTATGAATTACGTGATTCTCTATGCCAGCCATGTCGTTGTATCTCAGTGCTACTATGCTATTGCTCTTATAGGTGAAGTCGCAGATGCCTCCATGGAAATACACCAGTTGGGGCCGGTACATTGCCGGCCGCTCTCGAATAATCCTACTACTCCCTTACCACGGAAGTATTGTACCCTGATTTCATCATGATTTATAAAGGGTGCTAAGGTAGCTCCCCTCGAGTCCGATAGTATCACTGATTTAACAAGTGATATGTCCTCGTAGAAATTGGCCATGATGATTCTGTCTTAGAGAAAGAATTGTACTTAGATTAGTCACTATTGTCCTGGTCGTCCTGGTGCACATGGTGTTTCAAAGTCAACTGATGATCCGGTTTGGACGGCTGAATCCCACTACGCGTAATAGGTTTGTGATCAGTTTGAGTGACAGCAATTGATCCTCTACCGCCTCCTCTCCTACCATGCTGACTGGCTCCTCCTCTGGTTTGAGTATTAGCTGTGGCCCTGGCCTGGGGGTCAATCTCCAGGTCAATATCTGGTACATGTACAGTGTTGTTGTTTACTGTTGGGGGGCTGTGGGCGTAGTCGAGGTTATGAGCAGCACCTTCTCTGGTAGGATCACAATAATAGTCCACTGGTTTACTAGGCAACCAAATATACACTTACTTTTGCCAGGCACCTGCCTATATGCTATTAGGTGTACAGTGTGTGTACCCAATGCAATGTTTATATACATGTCTTATGTATACTACCGGTGTCCTATGAATTGCACATCTATACCTGCTTGTTTTGTCGTCCATGCATTTGAGCATTCAGAATGAAAGATAGTAATTCAACACTATTGTTAGGATATATGAAATATTCCTAGGTATATATTGCTTCTACCGTACTCTATGTTGCTGGATGAGTGAGATGAAATGATAAGGTGAAATACACAAGCAATGCTATGCATATATTAATGGTTAAATGGTTAACAGTAAAATAAGTAAATGTAGTTCATATGAGGACCTTCAAAACGAAAGGATATATTACATAGATTGTCCTGAAATCTGATACATCGATTGATATAGCTATAAGTGATCAACCCACCAAAAAATATAACATTCCAATAATCTGAACTTGTGAAAAAAACACTTTGAAAAATATCAATTTTGCGACTTATGACTCATTTTCCTGAAACACATCACATATTATGTTATCTGCATTATTCAAGTTTACTGTTGATAAATATTGCAGTTATAATATTCATTCAGATCTCAATGTATAACAGCAAATTAGGAATTTTATATGACTAAATTGTAACCATACTATGATTTCATTCTATTGACAAATGTATGTAACAAGAGTGAACAGTGTTAAAGAAGTAAAAGATGGAATGCACTAAATAAGAGAAATGACCAAACACATAATATACAAATTATTAGTATACATGCATTCTACAATCAGGAGATCCATGTGATGTGTTTCAGGAAAATGAGTCATAAGTCGCAAAATTGATATTTTTCAAAGTGTTTTTTTCACAAGATCACATTAATGGAATGCTCTGATTTTTAGCGAGTTCATCACTTAGACAATCAGATATCAATCGGTGTATGAAATTTCAGGACAATCTATATAATAAATCCTTTAGTTTTGAAGGTCCTCATATGGACTACATTTAGTTACTTTACTGTTTATTGACCCCCAGAAATATTGGAAACTTTTTTTTCAAAAACGAAAATATCAAACTTAAAATCTATAAATACTTATAAGATTATTAGACTGTTTACTATCATTGGAATCAGCTTGATTTCATCATTTCAAACCTAATGGTATCTCAAAATGTATTTTTAGCGACTTATGACTTATTTTCCTGAAACACATCACAGATGTAGAACTAGTCTTACATCAACCAGACCATTTTATATTATCACACTGCAAACACACTAAAAAAAACAAAAAAACTTGTATTGGTGAATGTTTCCCTTGAATCCTCTGGTAATAATCCACACAAATCCACAATGAACACATCTACAAGGCGAGACTCAGATCTAGTAGTATATTATGTTTTATCAATGTGCATTTAGATATTCTACAGATATATATTCTCTTGATTGTTTACATGTTAATTTTCCAGCCAACTCAACCATTGGGCCAGGTGAAAAACCCTGATTCTCATGCCAGTATAAATAAAAGCACAAAACAAAACAAAACTTAACCTACAGGGCACCGAGTAGGCCTACTTTTTATGACACACTAAAAGGCAACAATATTCAATATACAATATCAACAATCATTTCTCTTAATTCCCCTGTCAAGCATCACAAATGAAACACAAATTAACAATGAAAAACGTCTAAACGAAGAAGAGGGCACATACTAATAAGCTTACGGTAATCGCTCTACCCAGTGCAAAAGAAATGTAGAACTCTGCCTCCAAACACTTACTATATATCCAAGTCACTTTATTTTATTCTATAAGGATAACCACTGCAAGCTGCCAATCCACCACACATTTATTGTATTTATTAATAATATTTTGTTACAGGACCAACTTTTTCAATCATGTTAATAATAATATAACATTTGGTGCTTTACTAAAAACTGTGTTTATTCAGTTTAAAAGCTTAGTCCTTTACTTTCCATTCTATATTTATTCTATATATATTATAGAGGTACAGTTCATACATGTCACTGCTATAGTCAGTCAATTATATAGGTCACTAGTATAGTTAGTCATAAACATTGACATCACAAAGGTACAGTTTATATAGGTCACTTCTATAGTCAGTCATAAAGAATGATATCACAGAGGTACAGTTTATATAGGTCACTTCTATAGTCAGTCATAAACAATGATATCACAGAGGTACAGATTATATAGGTCACTTCTATAGTCAGTCATAAACAATGATATCACAGAGGTACAGTTTATATAGGTCACTTCTATAGTCAGTCATAAACAATGATATCACAGAGGTACAGTTTATATAGGTCACTTCTATAGTCAGTCATAAACAATGATATAACAGAGGTTCAGTTCATACAGGTCACTCCTATAGTTAGTCATAAACAATGATATCACAGAGGTTCAAATTAAACAGGTTACTACTATAGTTAGTCATATACAATGATCTCACAGAGGTTCAAATTAAACAGGTCACTAGTATAGTTAGTCATATACAATGATCTCACAGAGGTTCAGACTGTGTGGTTGTGGTGGACCATGGTCTAAGATCTTCACAATGAGTTTGCAGGGTTCAGAACTCTGCACACCAGGGGCCATGTTACAGTTACAGCTGTAGCGACTGCGTAACTCAGACCCATTCATCCATTCACCAAGCAGGTGGCAGAACTGACGGACTGGCTTGGTTCCAGGAGAGTTCAGGTCTTCATCAAAATAGACAGGATAGACCAGGACCTGTAAGTTATACAGTGTGAGTAGTGAGATGTCAGCATGTAGTATCTAGGTTCTTCTAAATAACTCTTGTATTTCATGTGGAATTAAATGTTAGTTACTGCCTCGTTATTTTGGAAAAGTAATTGAATCTTAGCCAAACGTGAGTAAGGATATTATATTGGTCCAGGTTTTGGCCTTGTGGGGACTTGTCGAGGCTCAGTTGGAGCAGTTGGGGCATGTTTGGGTCAGTCATCTCTACCTTTTTTTTATTTATTTTATTCAACATATTTATACAGCCAATTATTATGTTAGAAGGATTTACAAAGCCCAAAGGAAATATCATACAGAATTACCCATTATTAACCACAAGGGGCTGTTGTTAGTGCAATGTTAATAATAATAAGGTAGAAAGGAGGAGGTGCATGAGAAACAAATACTAGTTAGAGAAGAAAGTTAATACATCTTCCTAGCTATCATAAGTTACGATGAAAAGAATAAGATAATCATCCAAACAGGGAATTTAAAGTTGACTTTAAGTATTCAATGTGTACATCTCCATTGCAATGTAAATGTTGTCAAACCTTTACCCCTATTCATTTTAACTATCATTTACTGACCTTCAAGTCAGGGCTATGAGTCACATTCACATAGAAGTCTTCCTGACAATGTTGGGCTGCCAATGTTTCCACCATGGAGGCAAACTCTTCAGGGTGCCACTGAAAGACAAAGGTGAGGACATGTTGGTGCATCCAGAGGGTGTTGACATCTATGCATGTGTCATGGTCATCATCAGTCAGATAGTCCCTCCTCATGCTCCATGCTCCATACTCTAGCTCCAGTGGTAGACCAACATCTTCTTTTGTAAGATCTGGGTTAAAGAAGTGTGGTTTTGTTAGTTGCTCATATCAAACTGATTTAAATACACATTTCTTTTAAAAGATACATAATTATCCTGATATCTTTGATACTTGTCAGAATTAAAGATCAACTTATTATTCAAAGGAAAGCTTCAATTAGAGATTCAGAAACTCTTACTCTTGAATATAATTCATTACCTCTGATGTGTTCATTGTAGACTTCTAGTTCACAAACAAGAACAAATCCAAGAGTTCTATGCACTTCCAACCGTACATTCCTGCCTTTGAGGGTTGTGGTACAAGGGTAGAAGATCCTCTTGATGATGGGTTCATAACACATGTGTACACAGATACCATATGTACTGACATCAGGAGCAGTGTCAAGTCCATCTTCATTGCCAACCAGTACATCAAAGCCATACATGTAGAGATCTGTCAGTAAAGACATCAACAATACATTAATTCCTCAACTTTCTAGTCTCCACTGGTGACAGATGTTTCCTAATAATCATTTTATCTATTTCTAATTGTTACCCCACCCCACCTTTTAATCCCAACAATTGCCATATCTGAATATATATATATAATGCCTTTTTTCATGATAATTCATACAGTTACATCATCACAGAAATAAGGAAAAGGTTTCAGTCCTCTGTCCCTTTGCAGGTCTTCCTCGACCGCTTATTAACTAAATATAATACATTCTTTCAATCATTCAATAAGATACATAACACTACAATTCATTGTTATTATAATCCATCTAGGGCATGAATGTTTTTTTTCTAGCCATCTTAAATTGTGAGGTTATTTAGTCCAGTTCTAAGACCGTAAACCAACCTTTTCATGAGGATAGCGTTCATCAATTTATATATTTTGTACATCAATAAACAGTATAACTACATCAACATGACTTTACAATTTACCGTTAAGTTAATCAAATATCCCCCATGACCCCCTGACCCCTTAATAACCAGCAGCACCCCTTCCCTGTCCCTTCATAATAAACTATATTCATATTATCGTTATATCGATATACATTGTTGCAAATACATAGATAATTGTGACCTTTGTGTCCAATGTTTTGTCGTAGTTTGTTGTCAAACTCGATTTCTGAAAGGTAATTAGGGCTGTTACAGATACATATACCAATACAGTTTACCTTATGCATGTGAAAATGCCAAGGTTGGGGTGTAAATCAGGCAAATACCTTGATCCCCAATCATAAATCAAATGCCTAACCCAGTTTTATAACACCGCGATAAATAAAGGAACCAACAAAAAAAATCAATTTCATGAATGAGCAATGCATATTTCCACCATGCTGTAACAATCATGAGTAAACATTCTGTCACATATACATCACTGTGCTAAATGTGAGAGGTGAAAGCAACAGAGGCATGCATGTTGGTCAATGATTTAATTATTTAAATAAAATTGGTATAAATCAAATGGTGGAAATAGATTACACAATCATCATGGGGAGGCGTAATCATGGGGAGGCACATTATTCATTTAACTCCTGTCTGCTGCAATGAATTTGACACTTGTATATTACTTTAGATACAAGAATCAGCTATTCACATAGAGAACTACTCACATGCATCCCATCTGAATGTAATAGCCACAGCCACTACACTCTCTGCCTGGCCAAGGTCCACCTCTAGCCACTCTGGTACTGGCCCAACTCGCTTGGATCCTGCACAGTGTGTAATTGTGTTTGGACTCTCCGCACCATTGACTGCTTGTGACGCTAGGCTGAAACAAGTGATTACATCTGTCTTTAGTCTAACATTGACTGCCTGCAATGGTAGGCTGAAACAATTGATTGCTTTTCCCTTTATTCAAAAATTCACTGATGAACTGTTTACTAAAATTGGAACTGTGTGGAACCAACATTTACCTTCCGCAGAAATTACCTGCCATGCTTTCCTGAACCATCTTTTTACCTTCCTTTACCCTTTTTACAATGAATGATAGAATAACAACATGGATAAATTCCATTTCTTTCTTGTATTCTGTGAATTTCCATTTATAACTGTAGTTGTTTGCGGGTTAAATCAACAGAAAACATACAATTCACCTTCATCAATTCTCTCAAACTCCCAGATTTCAGACAAAATTAAAATGTGGTGTAGTGGTGCGATAGTCTCTTCCTACTCATTGCACTTGATGTAATGGGCTAGAGCTCACTATGGGTACAGGTCATTAATTATAACTTCACAGGCTTAGGACAAACTGTCCTGCATACTATCACTATATGTGATGTGTTTCAGGAAAATGAGTCATAAGTCGCAAAATTGATATTTTTCAAAGTGTGTTTTTTACAAGATCACGTTATTGGAATGTTCTGATCTTTAGCGAGCGTGTCCCTTATGGTTATGTCAATCGGTGTATCAAATTTCAGGACAATCTATGTAATATATCCTTTCGTTCTAAAGGTCCTCATATGGATTACATTAGTTCCTTTACTGTTTAGTGACCCCCATAAATATTGGAAACTTTTTTTTTTCAAAATCGAAAATATCAAACTTAAAATCTAGAAATTCTCATTATTTTATCAGAGTGTTTACTATCATTGGAATCGGATTGATCTCATCTTTTCAAATATAATAGTATCTCAAAATCTATTTTTTGCGACTTATGACTCATTTTCCTGAAACACATCACATGTCCACTGTCCAGAATACTTGTCATGAAAACTTGATTTCCTTTTAAAACATCAGCTTTGGAACAAGTGTTATACTCATTGTTAATTAGCTCATTAATTATCATGTGGTTAATCACTATTACGTCATCATTACGTAATATGATATAACACAAGGATATGAAGATAGAAAAAAAAACAATTCAGAGAATGAATATGTTTTGAGTACTTACTAAATTTTTTTCTCCCCAAATGGGTAATACCACAAAGGCGGAATTTATTTGAAATCTACTTACTATATTGGGTTGGTTGAATACTGAGTGCTGAGTGTGGCGGGTTTACCCAAGGCTATGTTTCTATGGCTTGCTGCTCCAGTGAGTGAGGGGAACACACACGTCCATGGCTCCGGTGGGAAGGCTAGTGGAGAGAATAGTATTAGGGCGTGCAATTTTCATGGCAGATAATGAACGGTATTGAGGATTGAGGCATGTCAGGAAATAAAACCCCACACACTTAGCATTGTGGGCATTAAAATTGACTTTCTCTATTATGGGTATAAAATACTGGCAGTGATGTTTTGGTATTATGAATGGATATGTTGACATCAGGTTATTAACATAAAGACCTCTTGGAGTGATGAAAGAATAGTGATTGTAATTTGTAACTTATTATTATTATAACTATGGTGACATACTTATATATTTACTCATATTAAATGTAGAAGGTCCTGTCTATGACAAACAACATATTTCTGCCTATCGATGATATTTATCACTTTGTTCAAGCATAAAAAAAAATGGAAGTATATTGTTAATGTCTCTCTTTTACTGGGCAGGGTACCTAGCTCCTTTAAGCTAGCTTGTGTGATGCCACTGTACAAGGCAGGAACCAAACGAATACCACCAACTATAGGCCGATTTCATGTATCTCCATGCCGGCCAAAATACTTGAAAAAGCAGTTCAACAACAACTGACAAATTACTTTGAAACAAATAATTTATTCAGCAATAAACAATATGGCTTTAGAACGGGCCATTCTATACAGCAAGCGCAAATTGATTTCCTTAATACTATTTATACAAAGTTGAACAATAAGCTGCTTAACAAGACTGTCTTCCTTGACTTCAGCAAGGCGTTCAATACTGTTCATCATGAAACATTATTGAACAAGCTGGAGTCATATGGCATAAAAGGCATGGAGTTACTCTGGTTCACTGATTATCTTAAAAACAGAAGGCAATATGTCACTGTCAATGGTCTGAAATCCGAGGACGGCATAGTCACATATGGAGTACCCCAAGGAACTATTCTGGGTCCCATATTATTCACAATTTATATAAATGACTTACATACGGTGGTCAAACATGCAAATATACAGCACTTTGCCGATGACACCATCCTATTTTTCCACCATTCAGATACAATTCCTCTCCACACAAATTTACAACATGACCTTGATAAAATATTCAATTGGTGTGCAACAAACAAACTATCCCTCAATGCCTTGAAATGCAAAACCATTTCCTTTTCGCTGAACTATTCAGCAAAATCTAAATTGAACAAATCAGTACACAGCCTAACCCTCGGTACAACCACACTTGGCATAGTGCCAGAGTATAAATACCTTGGTTTTACTCTAGACGATACCATGACCTTCAAACCACATATAAACAAAACCTTAAAAACAATCATTTCAAAAATAAGATTACTATACCTGGCCAGAAACACTCTCACCCAGAAAGCAAAACATGACTTGTATAAAATGGCAATCCTACCAAATATTGACTTCTGTGACTTCATATACGATTCTGCCCCTAAAGCCTTACTACAAAGACGCAACAAAACCTGGCTCTATGTATAATCTTTAACAAATCTAAATCTAAATTTGATGACGTAGACCATGAACATAGAAAATTAAACATCTGGCCCCTACAAACCAGTAGAGACAAGCATGTTCTCGACATAGCATTCTACATGTCACAGAATCAAAATAACCTAGACAAAAGAGAGCTACCTACCCGTAGCCATGCTAAAGGGAAGAGAAACCTGACCGTTCTAAAATCAAAATTAACAAAAATTACGAACTCAATCATATATAAATGTCAAACCATAGATAGATAGTGTTTCAGTAGTTACAACTCAACTCCTAAGTTCTATAAGACGGCAATCCCCGGAAGAACTGGCATCAGTGTTTGTGTCAGAGGTGATCCACCATTGTAATAACAACGGCAATAAAGAATTTTTGAATTGAAGTGAATTGAATTGAAATAAATGTTTATATAAGTATAGTATGACATGCAGCATATATGCCATCACTATATATGAGTGGGACAATATTCTTGAGATGTGAATCAGGAATCAAACACATGAGTACCTACTGGCTTAGTAAGTACTGTTCATTGGTTTTGTATGTTAATGCAATGAAAATCTTGATGTTAGGTGAGGACTTTCCTGTGTTTCTAAAGATATCAAACTGAGTGTTCACAGTGCATTAAGCACAAAACCAATATGGAACCGGGTATACATATATTCAGGTATGGTGTGTAGGTAGGTGCCACATCGCAGTGCACAGCGGACTTTCAGTTATGAGGTTGCATGTATACGGGGATTCCCCTAACCATGGGACGGAAGCGCCTAGATACTAGGCTACAGGCTACTGCTATTATATCACATTGGTAGCCTGGTGCCTACTATTTAGTCAGTACAGTATAGTGCGGGACCCTATATTCAGGTGATGACATCACTTAGTCTATGGGCTGGGAGAGGCAGTTTTGTTGAGCGGAACCTTACAATTTATATGGCTTGGGTAGGCAGGGATACATGCTGTCAAATGTTACAACACTGCATCAAGTGAGTGAATGCAGTGTTGAAAGGGTGAGTGCAATGTGGGAACTGCAACACTGTAATTATGAATGGTAACCAACAAGAAGTATAGTCTACTGCCAATAATTACATGAAAACAACAAGAAAATACAAAAAAATTATAAAATATAAAGGACCCAAATATCAAGCCTTAAAATTGAAGAAGCCTTTAAGGCAGGATATATTATATAAACCCTCTTTTTAAAAAAAAAACAAAAAAAACACATGAGTACCTTGTTCAGCATAGACCTCCATTTCAACCAGTCCAATGTACCGGAGGGCTTCTGGGTATGGGTGTATGATGATGGTGCGGGCTACCAAGGTTCTATAACAGTGGATGTAGCGCACTTCCCCCTCCACAAAGCCAGGCACAGGGGCTGTGCACATATCCAGTGCAGGGGAGTTGGGGTCAACAGCTTCACCAAGTGACTCATTGCTGGTCAGTATCCTTACACCAATACCTGTCACTGCAAAAATAAGATTGAGCAAATGACAAATGTTTTTATTGATAATTCTATTGCTGCCCCTTGGGTACATTTCTCCAAAATGAGACATATCACAACTTGTGAAAACTCAGCCAATAAAATGTATCAAAAAAATCCCTGACGTAATGCTTGTGTTCCTGTATATAATTATCTCAAATATTAAATCTCTTTGCCTTTTGAAATGTCTCGTAATTCATATAATTTGCATGTACTCTTATATTGATAAATCTGATGCATCATTTCACTTTTAGAATATATGTTTTCTCTATATAATTATGAAGTTTGTTTCATGTAAGTTACTGGCTTTCATTTTTTGGTCATCTTTCTCTAATTGCAGTGCCCCTACATTATTCAGTACCTTCTTGTTTAGTTTGAATATAGGTTAACTAACAATTTTGTTGAAGTACCGTGAATATTGCACAACTTGTGTAGCAATGAGTGCAATATTCTAAGCGACTGAAATGAACAAGTTAGTTAACAGATTTATCCTTTCAATCATGAAAATAGAAAAAAATTGAGTTGTAAATTTAAATTTTACCGGTAATCTTGCCATGACAACTCCACATGAATCACTAGTGAAATATGAACTATGCGTAAATAACTGTAGATACGTTGTTTTCAGAGCAATGCATGTATAATAATGATTGTTAAATCACATCTGCACAAAACAACAAAAGGAGAACTCGTAGTGCCAACAGAATTACTCTCTGAACAGACCATGTTGCGGCATACTTGTCATACTCACAGGAAACAGAAGGCACCTCCTCTCTGTTGACTATGACAACCGTGCTGACAGCAAACTGTCCCCCAACATCTACTGTGTACCATGTTACCACATCCCTGGTATAGCTCCTGGTAAACACTCGTGCACCTACAGGGAGATGATGGACAGGAAAGATGAAGGAGTTCTGTGTGTGTGCTTGGGTAAACAACTCTTACACAGTATGAACCCCACAAAATGAGGAATTTATTTTTGTTTCTTTTGAAGATTTTATTTTGACTGGGGATACATTTCCCAGCACAACTGTGTTTTTCAAATGTGCCCAGCTTGGCTTAACAATGGGTAATTTAAGAATGACAATATACAATTTGATAACTACAAATAGTGAAATTTGGATTTGATAGCTTGGCATAACATTGAGTAAATGAAATATGACAATATACAATCAGACATTTACCTAGAAATAGATCATACAATAAGAATTTGATAGAAGTTTTTATAGCAAATGACACTCTGCCTGAGTTTAAAGGGATCAAGACAAATCAGAAACTTGTAGGCCTAAGTTATGCAGTCGGGTACAATGTCATTTGTAAGGGGTTTGAAGGTCAGGCCTATGCTGTGCCAATGAGATTGCATCATTTAGGAATGTACAACCATGGAAGCCCACACTGATCGGGTGAACAATTCAGATATGCAGATTTTAAAGAAAATCATATGATTCAATCGTATATGCTATTGGGGAAAATGCAGAAAATACCCGTTTTCCCATAGACTTCTATAGTGAACTGTAGTAAATTTCAGTGGTTCCTGAAATAAAAACTAATCCAATGACATATGGTTTTTGGGGGCTTTTGGGGTTCCCCAACCATGTTCTTTCTAAATCCAAAGTTAAAGAAAATTCTGTGATTCATTAAGTTTTATTGAACACTGGTATTTACCTTTATGTTACATATATGGTAGTTATCGCAAAGAATGCCTTGTAAAGAAGTCTAAGGGTTTTAGCCCATAGGTTCAGTGTTGAGAAGAAGTGAGACAAGAGTCTGATGTAGCAGCAGTTTGTCCGCATTCAGCCTAGGCAGGAGTGACTCAGCGAGTACCTAAGACCTCATCCATCCATTTATTTATACTCCAAAATCATGAATTATTCATAGAATCAAACCCAAGAATTATTCCACTTGCTCTTCCCCCTCTCTCTAATTGGTTGAGGGAGAGAGAGGATCTTCCTTGCCCACACACTGACCTCTGCTCCCCATGCCGAGGCCATGAGCTGAGTGCATGCAAGTTGGATCCCTCTCCTCAACCTTCCCCCCTCCCACCCCTTACTCATAGATCCCAAGGCTCGTGCCTGCCCCTCTCCCTCTTAGCCCTTCCCCCCTCTTGATCAACCCAGAGCAGTGGATACAGTAATTAGGTCGGGCTGGGGGGTGGGGTGAGCTCCGAGTAGCTCATCTCCCCCTCCCCTCCTGGCCAGGCCATGAGTGGCGTGCATGCCCTGACCATGATCAGGGCTAAATAGGTCAGAGCTTGGACCCAAAGAATTCAGTTCTTTACAGCCTTCTGTACAGAGTTGTGTCAGTACATTCCAAATTCCAAGACATTTTATTTAATTTGCTAAGGGACCATATTTTACAAGTACTTAAAAGTTACTGTCTAATCTGAAATATTAAAAACTATTTATAAAATCTTTTGAATACGCCTAATCCCTTCTCTTAAAATACGCTGGTGTCTCAAAAAATAATTTTCTTTTGACTTATGCCAGTGAGACATGATATTTCCCTGTGACACATCTCATATTTTATAATGATCACATTATTGGAATGTACTCAAATCAATACTCACCCAAAGCTCGGCTGTTCCTGTTGCCATCAATACCATGGTCTGGTGGTCTAGCTGCATACAGCTTATTGATGTAGGCGGTCTTGTTGAAGGCCAAGTTCTTGTCCCCATGGAACCTGTAGCAGCCCACTGTAAATAATTATAGATGGTGTCAATTGATATGTGTCATACAGTATAAACTATTAGTAAATTCAGTCCTTATATTATTTTATTAGACTTTTAAATCCTTGCAACAGAGTATTTTAGGTTAGATGCTTTGCTATGTATCCACTTTGTGATGTCAGAAAAGTTAGTTAAGAAAATGTAGAAAGTTATTTTAAAACTCATATTGTTTATAAACATCCATGATGAATAGAAAGTTTTTTTGTAATTGTTAGATATATAATTGGCCCTAAATTAGTAAAGAAAATAAGTGTCATTGGGAAATATTTAACTCTTATAGGACGAGTTGAAATGGCACGTAAATAGAGGAAGAGGTCAGGTGCATTTAATTATATAGTCTTGCCGAGAAGTAGTTGACACATGATTTCTTTGTCCCCTGAAGGGGAGGGAAATGTGGAAGATTTTTTATTCCTATTTAGGACAAGGACCTGTCAACCCTTTGCCAAGCAAGTCGCTCATTGCAATCAACCGTGGAGAAACAGGGCCAGTATAACCAGCTCTTCCTTCCTTTTAAGCAAAACAACAGCTGTTGGACATAGAACAGAGGCAGTGCAATACAATACAGGTGTGTATTTCCTCCGGAAAAAACAGAAAATTAATGCTCAATTCCAAAAATCACCAAGCATGGCAGATCCTTTCGAAACTTCTCCTATGACTCGTTTAAGAATCTACTTCTAACAAACCCTCCTGACCTATCCTTCTCAAACAACCCGGATGAGATCTGGGACTCCCTACATGCGCACATAGCCTCTGCAGCTGATCAGATCTGCCCTATCTCTCAAATCAGACTCCCAGCGTCAAATCCTCCATGGATTAACACGGAAATACTGGAGGCAATAGCCGACAGAAATTATTTCCTCCGCAAAGCAAGGCTCCTCAACGACCCAAATGTATGGGATCTCTCTAGAGCCCTCAGAAACAAGGTTAACTCCCTAATTAGATCTTCCAGAAAGCACTACATTTCAACCTATCTCGATAACCATGCTAGTGACCCATCTAAATTCTGGTTCGAAATGAAAAAACTCCTACCAAATAAGAAGAGTAAGGCTCTGTTCTCACTACCTGGAGTCAAATCTCACGACCTCCCCTCGCATGTGAACTCCTTTTTCGCCAATATTGGCCCGCAATTAGCTAGCGCCATCCCAAACCCTCCACCTGGCACACCGCTTGACACTCACCCTTCTGCGCAAAATGCGGCTCCCTCATTCAGACTAAAACCCATCCCTGCTCAGGAAGTGGCCGAAATTATCGATAGCCTGGATATCAAAAAACCCTCCGGCATCTCAAACCTGAACACCAGACTGCTCAAAATTGCCATGCAAGTCCTGCTGTCACAATTCACCCACCTTTTCTCCACCTCCATTGAAACTGCGACCTTCCCAAAAGCCTGGAAACTAGCAACAGTTATCCCTCTTCCAAAATTGAAATCACCACATTCCCCTTCCGACCTCAGACCAATCTCCCTCCTACCTGTCCCAGGTAAAGTCCTAGAACGCATTGTACATTCACAAACCTATGACCACCTCGAAACTTTCGGCCTTTTACACCACAAACAACATGGCTTCCGCACAGGTAGATCAACCCAAATAGCTTTATCAGAAATTATCAATGACATCACCAATAACTGTAACAATAAACAACCAACAATAGCCCTTTTTATCGATATGAAAAAAGCCTTCGATACAATAGACCACTCAATTCTGACCAACAAACTCTCAGCCATTAACTTCCATCATGAGACTATTTTATGGTACTCAAGCTATCTTGAAGGAAGGTCGCAAAGAACCAAAATTTGGGACACCATGTCCCCCCAAGCCTCTCTCTCCACAGGCGTCCCTCAGGGGTCCATCTTGGGCCCGCTTCTATTCAACCTCTATATAAATTCTCTCCCCTCCTATATCACCTCCACTAACCCCTCTCCTATCTCCTGTCAACTCTATGCTGACGATACTGTCCTCTACACGTCAGCCCCAGACATCAACGACACCGCCAAGGCCCTCAATGCGTCAATTCCGCACCTAGCAAACTGGTGCGGAATTAACAAACTGACGATTAATGCTAATAAGACCAAAGTCATGGTACTATTCCCTCCCCTGAAACCCAGTACCCCACCAGTCATTGACCCTCTACAATTTGCCATCAATGGCACCCCAATTGCCGTAGTCAATGAATTTAAGTATTTAGGGTCCACAATTGACGACCGTCTAAGTATCACCCCTCAAATCAAACTAACCCTCAGGAACACAAATGCTGCTATTGCCACCTTTGCAAAACTCAGACCCTTCCTCTCACATAACATAGCCTTCAGGATACTAAAAACCATGATCCTCCCACACCTCGAATTCAATTCCTGCTTTCTAGACATGGCAAATGCCACATCCAAGGCTAAACTAGAAAGAACCCTTAGAAGAGCTGTCCGCATTGCCTCCCTATCTAGGAGAACAAGCAATGTCGATGAAATTATGTCCCAAAACAACCTCCTCCCTCTACAAACTAGACGCACCCACCAACTCCTCCTCCTAATGCACAGGAGGGCCCACAGCGGGCCCCCCCCCAAACCCACCTACCCCTAACATAACCCGGGACACTAGGGCCTCCTCCATCTATAACCTCCCCATTCCTCGCCCAAAAAGAGAGGCGTGCAGACGTGCACCTGCCTACTCAGGAGGCACCCTCTGGAATGAGCTGCCCAAATCAGTAAAAAATGAACATGACCCCCGATCATTTAAAACAAAAGCCCTACAAATCCTGAAATCAGGCCGTTGAGGTGACTCAACTATAGGCAATTATCACCCCTCTAAATACTGTCTTTAATCGCTGAAACCCTAATCATTTCTGTCTAATATTTTCTCTCATTTGCACACTGATTTGAGGTACTGTTTATTACCTAGCATTGTTCTGTAGTATATAGTATCAACTTCGAAACTTCAATGACTCTCATGTACTACACCGTACTGCATTATATTGTATCAGCTAATTCTCCAGATAATGTAGTATTTTGTCCAAGTATTATACTGTAATATATTGTATCAACTTGTAGCTTTCAATTACTTCCATGTATTGCATTGTTCTGTATTGTTTTATATTGTATTCACTAGAAAACGTAGTATATTTTTTTCCTATCCACATATATGTTAATCGAAGTAGACTGCAGCAGCAAGTAGAACGCCAGACTTATATTGTGTTACCTGTTCTCGACTGTATGGTGCATATTTTGTCTTGAGAAGCTGGATAAATAAAATCATTAAAAAAAAAAACAAAAAAAACTTGGCCATGGTCGGTTGCAAACAGCGATTCAGGGGGTTTGAAGTCAAAAATCCCTCACTTTTCCCTCCCCTTAAAGAACCTAAGGAATAGTGTGTCAATACATTTCGGACACACTATAGCCTGTACCTGAACGGTGAGTACCATAGTCTATGCTGTCAATCAAGTTCTTATTCTTTATTTGTGATGTGTTTCAGGAAAATGAGTCATAAGTCGCTAAGAATAGATTTTGAGATACCATATTTGAAAAGATGAGATCAAGCTGATTCTAATGATAGTAAACAGTCTAATAATCTTATAAGTATTTCTACATTTTAAGTTTGATATTTTCGTTTTTGAAGTTTCCAATTTTTCTGGGGGTCACTAAACAGTAAAGTAACTAAATGTAGTCCATATGAGGACCTTTAAAATGAAAGGATGTATTCTATAGATCATCTATATATAGACATGAGTAGGTAACGTGTCTCCAGCGCTGCGGTAACAACAGCCGAAAACTATACACAACCATCAACATCTGCTTTAAAAGTATACATATGGATTCATGAACATCTCAAGAATCACCAGGAGGAGGAGATTACATCGACAAATTTTCTTTCTTACCTTATGAACTGAAACTCTAAAACGATTCGCACGATTTCAAAAAGCCGCCATTTTGATCTCTTCCGGTGCTGGATTATCCACCGATTATCGACCATACAGTAGACGTGGATTATCGATTTGGGATTATCCATATCTGGATTAACATAAAAAATACCAAAAACAATAGGAATTTTCCTGAGGTGGCAAAATGGTACATACAGTGTTCTGACAATATTGGGATATCTCATATTTCATTACCATACGACTACAAAATAACCTATATAATTGCCATGAGCATATGGATTACCAGTCGTCGAGCCCCATCCCCGGACACTCGCTAACAAGAGCCGTCAACAACCAAGAGCTATCGCCCATTCTCCCTCCCTTCGACAGGTTGGTCAGTACAGACGATATATCATTTTACTACACAGCAGAAGAGGAAAATATTGAACTTAACTTCTCCAAAATGAGTAAGGAAAGCATGGCAAGCCAATTTCAATATTATGCTAATCCAACTATGGCTCTAGCCCCTATACAACAACAACATATAGCAGGGGAACAAAACCAGGCCATGTACACTTACCAGGGCGTGCACCCAACCACGCACCAACAAGTCCAGCCGACAGTAATCATGCATCCTTTCCCTCAGGCGTCTGGTGTGGTACCCATTGACAGTAGCAATGCAATTTTAGTATCTATACAGGCCCAAATGAAGAAACAAAGCGACTTCATGGAGAAAATGGCTTCCAGAATAGACAACAATACCGACACGGTGCAGAAAACCATGACTGATTTCCGCACGGAAACCACGAGCATGCGCAGAGACATCGCGGATTACAAACAACAAGTCACTTCGGAACTAGGCGCGATGAAAAACAAGATAGGCAGCATTGATGTGAACCAAGATGCCTTCATTGATACCCTAAGACCTGAAGTAGATCTGAAAATAAACAAATATGTCAAAGAAGCAACAGAAGACATAGATGCCAAACAAAAAGAAATAACTGCCTCACTAAGAGACATCAAACATCAACAATTACAACTTCAACAGTGGATTAACGATATCCACTCGAGCAATGGTATCGTTAAACAGAAACCAGAAACAAATGAAAACAAGTGGGCGGGCCACTTAAAAAATCCCCAACCTGCCCAACCTGATGGTCAACAAAAGAAACATCAAAAAACAAATCGGCAGGACAATAACAGAAAAGAGAAGAAAAAATCGACCTATGACAATACGATTATCATACTAGAAAACTTCACTGAGTATGACAATGAGAATGTACTAGAGGAAATGTTAGCATTAGTCCAAGTGATACGACCGCAGATCACCAAGGAGGATGTAGTTGAAGCGTACAGAATGGGTACCTCGACTACCAAAACAAGGCCAATCTTCATGAAACTTAGTGATCAGGTGCTACGAAAGGCTGTTGTTGATAACCTACGTACAATTCAGAATTATACTGAGGAATTTAAGGAGTTAGATATAAACCCCTCTGGCTTACAAATATTTCCGCACGAAAAGGATTTGCTTGCAAATTGCCTAACCCTGCTTAGCAAGGAAGGACATGACGCGCAAATTTGCTTTAATCACATCAGAATGAACGATAAATCATATATGATGGCAGATTTATATGAGTTGCCGGATCGCTGCACGCCGGATTTCGCCTCAAGGATCTCCATTGACAATGACAAAGGGGTGGGATACTACGGTGAACACAGCTATCTGTCTAACTGTTTCGCAGCCCCAGTCAAACATAATAACACAGAATACCACAGCGTTGAACACGCCTATCAGGCTATGAAGGCGGTCAGCGCGGGAAAAGCCGAAGTGGCTTGTAAGATCAAATCGGCCACTTCGGCATACGAGGCCAAATATATGGCTAGAAACCTAGTCCCTACAGATGACTTCACTAAAAACGAGGAGAAGTTACTAAATGAATTAATCAGACTAAAATTTGATCAAAATGATGAACTAGCTAAAGCCTTGGTAGAAGAAAACAAGGAGTGTTTCTACGAGGTCACTTCCAGCAGGAAGTGGGGAGCCGGCATTAGGTTCCCTCGCCTCCGAAATGGAAACAACACCATTCTGTCAAGACACTTCCCGGGAAAGAACATACAGGGACAAATGATTACTAAACTCAGGAAGGACCTCATCGAGAAGGCCTGAACTCGTGTGTATTCTCTTTGATTTATATTACGATTCAATACCTTTTTGGAGGAAAAATACCTTTCTCTCCCTAATATCGCTCAATGCTACCGAACAATGACAAATCGTCTCGATACAGTCAAGCGCTTAGCATTATTTACAACACTCACCTAACGATGAACTCACTGATAAGTATCACTTGCAATATTATTCTAAGTACTGTATAACCACTCTTATTATTATATGTAAGTCAAGGAACTATGTTAGCTGTTATTACTTGCATCATTATTCTAAGTACTGTATAACCACTCTTATTATTATATATAAGTCAAGGAAACTATGTTAGCTGTTTGTTACCGCACGCTCCATCAAAATTTAGTGAATACTAAATACAGACCATGTCAGAAATCTTGACCTCTTTTAAAGATGTCTCAAACATTAAGGGCCTTTCAATAATAAATTGGAATGTAAGGAGCCTACAAAAGAATCTTGAAAATGTACAACTATGCCTAGAAGAGTCTAATAATAAGCTTGGAATCGTCTGCCTCACAGAGTCATGGCTGAACGATAATAATCATTCAAACTCATTTAAAATGGACGGTTATGAATTTGTTAGACTCGACAGAAAACTAAAAAAGAGAGGTGGTGGTCTTTGCTTGTACGTGAACACAAAATATGAACTTGATGCTGATAAATATTCTAGTCACTCTGTAAGTGGCAAGGACATTGAGTTACTGATTGTAGAAGTGAAGGTTAAACACACCACGCCCTATATCGTTGCACTGGTCTACAGACCTCCAGGGGGGATGACTGCTCCTTTCCTAGAAATACTAGATGAAAAATTATCCTCTTTAAACAATAAACACCAGCTAATAGTAGCTGGCGACTTTAATATAGATATATTAGAGTCAAAAACTCAGGCATCTGATCTGCAATCCTTAATGGATAAATTTAACCTGATTCAACAAATTAAAACACCAACTACGACAACTCTTACTTCAAAATCTATAATCGACCATATCTATACTTCTTCAGGGAATGTGCAGTCATCCGGTGTTATCGAGAATTCCTCGTCTGATCATTTCCCTACCTACATTATTATCAAGAAAGCTAAAACGAAATATGAAAATGCTCAATATTATGCCAGAAATATGAAAGGGTTTGACCAACGTATTTTAAATGAAATACTACAAAATCTTGACTGGGATAGCTTCTACCAAGTCAGGGACCCTGGAATCTGCTGGAACATAATACTTGAGAGAATAACTATGTATATGGATCGCATGTGCCCCATGAAACATTTTAACAATATCAGAAAAAAGCCTGAGTGGCTCACAAAAGAAATAACCACACTTATGAACGATAGGGATAAAAAATTCAGACTAGCTAAATTGAACAATGACAGAGACCTGCTGATTGAGGCAAAAACAATTAGAAACAAAGTTAATAATTTATGTAGAAAAGGGAAAAATTCAGCCCTATCTGATAAATTAAAAGCCAATGTACATGATCCTCGTGCTCTGTGGGGTTCGATACAACCGATACTTTGTCCGGAAAAGATCAAAACTAATAACCAGATTTATTTGTCCGACAGTAATGGAGACCAGGTCGATCAAGAAACGGTTGGTGATGAGTTCAACCAATTCTTCACGAATATTGGACCATCGCTTGCCAAAAAGATCCCTGACCCCTCCCCGCCTGAATCTGAGAAAGTTAAGAAAATCGCTGAACAACAAGGTAAAACAAATAATATTTCACTCGAACATACTGAACTTAATTTCAAGGAAGTTACACCAAAGGAAATCCTTGAAGCCCTGAACAGTATCGACCCCCACAAGAGCTCTGGAATTGAAAACATCTCAGGTAAAATTCTAAAAAGTTGCCTGACAGCTCTTCTCTTCCAGTTCACACATATTGTGAACCTGTCAATCACTACAGCTACTGTACCCGATTTATTCAAAACTGCAGTAGTTACCCCTCTTTTTAAGAGTGGTTCAAAAAAATCGACAAATAATTATAGACCGATATCTGGGATTTCAATGCCTGCAAAAATTCTAGAAAAAATTATACAAAAACAACTCTCGAATTATTTTGAATCGAAAAATCTATACTATGATAAACAATATGGCTTTAGGAAGGGTCGTTCTGTATCTCAAGCACACACTGATCTTCTTCAGGAAATATATGATAATATTAACGATTCGAAATCTTGTATGGCGGTCTTCTTGGACTTCAAGAAGGCCTTTGATACCGTGCATCACGAAAAACTATTGACAAAACTTGAATTATATGGAATTAAGGGTCGTTCGAATGAATGGTTCCGAGATTACCTAAAAAATAGAAAGCAATCTGTAAGAGTTAATGGTCTCACCTCCAGCCAAGAAACAATAACCTTTGGCGTTCCTCAAGGAACAATACTAGGACCGATCCTCTTCTCTATCTATATAAATGATCTAAACAAAACTGTCGAAAACTCTATCATCCAGCACTATGCGGATGATACTGTCCTTCTTTACAGCAACAAGGATCAGGAAAAGCTAGTAACACAGTTACAGCAAAACCTGGATTGTATCCACCTGTGGTGTAAAGTAAACAAAATTTCAATGAATGTAAGCAAGACCCAGTACATCAATTTCAATATTGGGCGCCAAAAAGCAAAACCAACGGCTACAAAAAAATTGACTCTAGGAGATGAGACCTTAACTCAGGTAGAACAATATAAATACCTAGGATTAATCATAGATGAAAGGCTAACTTTCAACCATCACCTCCAGGGAGTAATAAACAAAGTCCGCTGGAAAGTGAGTCTTCTTAGAAAGACAAACACAATTCTCAGTAAAAAGTTAAAGACCACCATCATAAAAATGTTGATCTTGCCAATCATGGACTATGGTGATGTATTCTACAGATCCGCCTCCAAAAAACTATTAGAAAAGCTACATACTCAACTAAATTCATGCATTAGATTCGTTATGGGTGTCCACAAAAGAACAAATGTGGACAACGCCTATAAAGAATTACAGATTTTAACATGCAGCCAGAGGTCTGAAATCCATTTAATGGAGAGTGCCTTGTACCTCTCGCAAAAATCAAAAAATCAGGATAACAGAGGCCTGAACACAAGAAGTCATGCCAAAAACAGAAGGAATCTTAAAGTACTCATTCCAAAAACCTCTGTATATAAAAATAGTTTCATCTATAGAGCCAGGACAGGGTGGAACGCACTCCCCACCATAGTACATGAATTAAGCACACCAAAAGAAGTTCGAACACACTTGGAACGAACACTGTAAACTAAACCCCTGTGATAACCTTTTGGGATTTGTAAAGATTTATGAATTGTTTATAAATTTAAAAATGTAAACCACTTCCAGTCTCTAGGAGTACACCTAGACATTCCATTGAACAAAACGTAAATGTCGTTCTCAGTATGTTCTCTGAGACCTCTACGCAGCTTGTCTTAGCTGAGTAAACAAATTGTATACCTTCACTGATATTAATTGATGCGTAAGAATGAGGCACTGTGTAAAGACCTCTATTATCTGAATTGCTTATGTACGACTCTAGAAGTACACCTAGATGTTCCATCTGACAAAATGTTTATGTCACTCCCAACATAAATCTGGGACGACGACGCAACTTGCTAAACTGAGTACTGGGTATATACCTGTACTGGTATTATAAATATCGACTTGAGAAAGGGAAAGTATTTAATACTTCTCTGCTCCTTCTTACTTATATGTCTTATATTTTAACATTTTAATTGTTGTACCACTGTCACTTAAATGTACACTAGATTAGCTAAAAGTCATGTAAAAACAAAGTTTTAGGCCTAAAGGTAACGTCAGGGAGAACTGGAGGTAATCTAGATGTCTGTATACCTGTTTATCGTGTAATTTATACCAATTTGATGAATAAAGTAGTTCTTATCTTATCTTATCTTATCTTATTACATAGATTGTCCTGAGATTTGATACATCGATTGATATAGTTATAAGTGATCAACCCTAAACAAATTAGAATATTCCAATAAAGTGATCTTGTGAAAAAAACACTTTGAAAAATATCAATTTTGCGACTTATGACTCATTTTCCTGAAACACATCACATTTATGCGTCCATGTTGGGAACAAGTCCCATGAGGGTCAGACTTTCAGAAAATGTATACTTCACCTTCACCAATCCTCTCAAAAAACCCAAATTTCAGAGGAAAATAAAGTTCAAAATACAGTTGAACCTAACCAAACAGCTTGCTAGAATCAATGCAATGCTGAATATTCTCGAATTTAACAAGTATTGACCAAATTGTAGCCTAATTTAGCAGAATTTAATAAATGTAATAACTCATGTAATTTTTTGTTTGTTTTTGTGACAACTTTTTATTCAGAGACTAGCCTGCCATCTTGGCAATACAATACTAAGAGTCTGAAACGAAGGAAATGTGTTAGTGCGAAATGTCATTACCTAGTCACAATTTTTTATCTAACGTAGAAGAGTGAGTTGTATACACTAGTTGTATACACTTGAGAATTCAAGTGTTTCTTTAATTACTAATTGTTCTTTCTTAAATCGATCAATTCGAGGATATCCTCTAATACTCTTTTCCATAGTTTCTTCTCCCCGCTGGGAGTTTTCTTTATGGAATGGGAACATATCATAACCTTTATTCTCATTTTCAGCTCATACAGGGCTGATAATGGATCGATTCTGTCGTTGGCAAACAGTTTTTGTCTTTGAATAAAAGCTTTAGTGGCTAATATGACCCAATTTACGATTTTTGAGTTGAGATTGTTATCTTCTACACCAAACAATATATCTTTCTTTTTGATGAAAACATGATTTCCAACTCTGTGGAGAATTTTTTGATTACTCGCATTGTTATTCAAATATCCACTGTCATAGATCCACTGGAAGATAAACTTCCAAAGGGTTTCTGCATTGTTGCATTCCACGAAAAAGTGGTCTATACTGTCCACTTTTTTTTACAATAATTGCATATGGTATTCCTTCTTTGATCTATATCTTTCAGGTACTTGTTACAAGTTATTGTATTGTGCAAGATTCTATATTGTAGAACATGAAGTCTAGTTTTGTGCGAAACTTTGTATGGTAGAGAGAATACATCATTCCAGTTTACCTGGTCGAACTCTTTGTCATTGAGGTTCAATCTATTTTGCCATTTATCAAGTTTTTCTTTGTTGGTTACCCTTTTTAGGGCTAGCTGTTGGTGTATTGTTTTGGAGGAATACCCTATTAGATTGATAGTTTTGTTGCCAATCGTAAAATTAACAGAATTCCGGGCGTCTGAAGCGTCCTCATTCCTAATTTTTGTCACCCATTCAATCGGTAAGGCTTTTCTTAATTTTTTCCTTTGTTCATATGGGGGATAGAATTTGTAGTTTGTTAATATCTCGCGATATGACATAAGGTGGCCTCTTTCGTTGAAAAGATCACCTACTGCCGTAATACCGCTGTTCCTCCATAACTCCCAGTTTAACATACTGCTCTTGTCTTTGACAAGTCTATTCAACCAGATTCTTTCTTTTAAGATTTCATCAATGCTTTCAGGTTTGCTTCTGTAATAATACCTGTTCCATATTTTAAATATATCTTTATAGAAGTCATTTAGGTGAGTTGATGGCATATATCGGCACAATAAAATATCTTCTACATTTCTGTTGTGGAACGTTTCCAGCACTTTAAACCAGTTAGAACGAGAACCTGCTAGGAGTTTCTGAACCCACATAATTCTATTTGTTTCATATATGTCATGGATAACTCTAAGGTTAAGACCGCCATTCTCGTGCTTTTGTGCGAGAAACTCTTGGCTAATTTTTGGGCCTTTGTTCTTCCAGACAAACTTCATCATAATTGTGTTGATTTCTTTTAAGAGAGGGAGTTCAAACGATATACACGACATTGTGTGTTGGAATATTGGTAGGAGGAAGACATTACATATCAAGATTCTCCCTTTAATAGTGAGAAATCTGTTGTTCCATTCATTTATGGTTGAATTCACCTTGCAAATTAACTCTTCACTATTTACCTTATACATTTCTTTCGTGTTCCCAGGATACAATAAATTGATACCTAAGACCTTCATGCGATGGGTCCAGTCTATCATGAGTACATTTCTATTTGTCAATTTAATATCACCAATGTTAAAACCTTTCGATTTGGACGGGTTTAGTGTTAAGCCCGATGCGGTTGCAAACCGATCTATGATTTTAAGAGTAGACACCAAGGAAAATTCATCACGGGAGAAAATAGTAATATCATCTGCGAATTGTACAAGGCAGGCATCGTGATTTTGTAAGAGAATACCCTTAGAAAATTTATTTCTTCTTATTTGCTCGGCTAACTTTTCGACAACAATGGTGAACATTAAAGACGACATTGGGTCGCCTTGTTTTATACCTCTCCTTACTTGGAACCAGTTAGAAGAAGTGCCATTATTACAGAAAGTGGCTTTCGAATCGAAAAGGAGGGTTTCAATCCAAGAAATAAAATCAGGATGGATGTTATGAGACTCTAATGCTTTCCTCAGAAAGCTCCATCCAATAGAATCATAAGCTTTCACGAAATCAAGGGATGTTACCAACCCTTGATTTTTGGATGTTTCTAAATTAGAAATAATGTCGTCGATTTGACGAACAGCAGTACTTATATTCCTGCCTTTAACAAACCCAAATTGGTCTTCTTTGATAATATTGGGTAAAAAGGAAGAAAGTCTATTAGAAAGGGTCTTGGAGATGATTTTGTAGTCCACATTGAGAAGCGTGATAGGCCTCCAGTTTTTTATAAAGGTTAAATCGGCATCTTTTTTCGGAATAATACTTATGATACCTCTTTTTTGGTTCTCCGTCATCTGACCTTCTATTAGACACCATTCAAACATTGACATGAATAGACCCCTTAATGCATACCAAAAGTGTTGATAAAATTCGGCTGTAAAGCTGTCACACCCGGGTGATTTATTTTTTTTCATTAATTTTATAACATTTTCGATCTCAGATTCTGTAAACGCTCTACATAAATATTCATTTTCTTCATCACCAAGTTGTGGAGTATGGTCTTGTTTAACAAACTCATGAGCTGCGTCTTCCTCTAATATTTCTTCTGTATACAACTTTTCATAGAAGGATTTCCCTTCTTCTAAGATATCTTTGGGGTTTGACGATAATGTACCATTTATATTCAACATAGTTATGGTTCGTTTTTCCGCTTTGTATTTTTCTAGGGCGCAAAAGTATTTAGATGGTTTTTCCCCTTCCACGACCCATTTTGCCCTGGACCTAACCAGAGCTCCCTCCGCTTTGTTTAATCCAAACTCGCGGATTTTGTGGATCAGAGTATTTCTTTCTTCAATTTCACTGACATTTAATCTTCTTTTTTTGTCTAATGTTTGCAACCTGGTTTTTTGATTTTCGAGCACTTTCTTTCTAGATCTGTTCTTCTGTGCACATGTTTGGATGGCTAATTCCCTTACTTTCATCTTGAGAAATTCCCAGCGGAGTTTAGGGTTTAAGGAGTTATCTAAAGATTCAAGGCAGATTTTTTCTACTTCGATATTAAAGAAATCGTCGTGTATAAGCTGGGCATTGAATTTCCAATACCCTTTACCTCGTGGGATTGACCCAATATGTATTTCCGTGTGGACTTCTCTGTGATCAGTATAGATAGATCAGATAGAGTTAGTGACAGTATCACATGACATTACATTATTCACCATATTATTGGATACCAATATATAATCAATTCTAGAACGAAGTTCAAGTTTAGCCCAAGTAAACAGAGGGGGTTCTAAATTTTTGACGGCTACTGCATCACACATGTCTCTTTTATCAATATAATTCAATAACTCTTTACTTGCAGTGGAGGAGCTTTTGGATGTTATATCCGCGTTAAAGTCTCCCATTATTACTAGCTGGTCATATTCTAATTTGTCAATACACTCGTCCAGGCGTCTTAATAACTCAGTTTGCTCTTTCGGTTTTTCCGCCGTAGGGGCATATACTTTGAATACACAAATATTTCTTTTTTCGGTTTGTAGGATAACATATTGCCATCTACCGTTAGTATCTGCACCAGAGCAAATTACTTTATGCATTAAATCCTTACTAATAAGCAAGAGGACACCTCTAGAAGCCGAGGTGCCATGGGCGTAGAAAATTTTTCCAGGCCATTGTGTACTCCACACTCTTTCTTTGTTAACAGTTGAGTGTGACTCTTGTAACCCTATTATTGTATCAGAATTGTTAGAGAACTGATTGAAAATTATTTTCCTTTTCTCGACGTTATTTAATCCATTTATGTTTAGAGAGATAAACTTAGTTGGGTTCTGTTTTTCATAGGATGGATTGGGATACATTGTTCACATTTCAAAACCACGATATCTTCAAGACTTCAAGACTTAGGCCATTTATGGAGCAGCTGTTTCCATGTCTTCATCTGGGCCAGTTGCAGCAGGGGTGTCGGGGGCTGGAACTTGTGGGGTTGTGGGTTGCTGTTGGACGGGAGCTTGGGTCATATCATCTGCGTTCTTGTCAGGTTTGGTGTCGATGTTCATCTTTTTCATGACCTCGGCTCTAACTTTCATCCAGGTTCGGCCAAGGAGGTTTCCTTTAGCCGGCCACTTGGAGGAGTTGAGGACTCCGGGGTCTGTTAGGCCTTTTCCGATGCCCCATACTCTATCTGTCGGCGAAGCTTCTCCAATTTGTCTGTCTCCAGTGAATATTAGAAAATCTCTGATTGATTCATGATGACGAACTTTAGCTCTGACAGCTTTGAGAACTACTTCTTCACGATGCTGGGCCCACACCCCATTCACATCAGTTATGGCTGACATGAAACGCTTGCAGGCTGCGGGGTCTTTGGTGTTTAGGGCAATGATGGGTTTTTCTGGGTCTCCCACAATCTTTGCTTTATTATAGTACAGGCACTGTTCGACATTTTCGAATTGATGGCTTTCAAGTGTGAAGGGGGCTCTGTGGTGGTTTGATAGAGGGTTTTCAGCTGTAAAGAAAACCATCGTGCGCTCATCTTGTCTCTTTGTAAGGGAGGAGAGGAGTAATTCTTGGGGTACAGCGTTTAGCTGATCATGTCTATAGAAAATTCCGTTGATTTTAACGTTTTGACCATAGTTTTCCACGGTATAGTTGTTCCCTGGAGTGGAGGCGGCCGCTATGATGGTACGGACTCTTGCAAGTCGTTGCCTTACAATTAGGGGAGTGTCTCTTCTGATAGCCATGTTGAGGCCGTCTTTCCCGGCGGAGTTATATTGCTTGAGTCTAGATTTTACCAGGTGAACTCTAGTGGCATTTTCTAGGGACTCGAACTCAACTTTGAGGGGGCCGTCCGGTTTCCAGCTAACTCTTGTGACTTGCACAACTTTTATATCTGATAACCCCAGGGAGTCCTCAATTACGTGCAACGCTTTTTCTTCTAATACAGCAGGGGTATCGTTCACTGTTGATTTTAAACCCAGGAATAGGAGGTTTCTCTCTAATTTCTGTGTTTCTCTTTCGATCAGCACTCTATCTCTCTCTCTCTTTCTCGCCACTCTTCGTCCATATAATCCGTATCTCTCGCTACGGCTTCAGACCTGGCTTCTCTGATCGCTGCCATTTCCTCTTCCTGATGTCTTAATCTTTCTTTAATGTCATCTTTATCAGCATCTCTGTGGATGTTATCTTCCTTCAGGGCCTGAACCTCGCGAGAATTTTGGTCAACTTCTTGACTTAAATTCTCAAGGTCTTCGATCCTTTTGAATAACTCCGCGAAGCTCTCATCAGCTTTTCTGTTTGTTTCTGCTCGTTCAGTGATCATGCCTTGAACGAGCTGTTTGAGACCCCTTTCAGCTTTCACGATTTTTGGGGGTGCGTTCTGCTCATTCTCACCTATTGCGTTGGACTCGGTACAACAGGCATGTTATTTTGTGAAGAGGAAATGATCATGTTAACCTTCATTGCAATGGTTTTATCATCGATTCTTAGTGCTTTATTCTGTTTAGGTTCGGACAGGTCTTCACTGTCTCTGTCTTTCCGTTTCGGGGTAGAGAGAGGGATATGCGACATGACAGAGGCGGGAACCTCCGTTGTATCGGTTAGTCACAGAGTCAGATTGGTTGTCACAGTGTTGGAGATTTGTGTTTTGCCTTTTCAAAATGGCGCGTACAAGCTTCCGGTTGGGACTTGTACTTACGTTACAGCAATGTTTTTGTGCGAATTTGGGTCTTTAGATTGTAACAAACACTAGTTTCTACTGAAGAGGGTATTTTTACCCAATGTTTATGCACTTGTATTATTTGAAAGTCTTCGTAAGTACTTATAGTAGCTAGAATAGGTGGTTGGCATAGTGGGGTGCTGAATAGCACTGATACTACGTAATGTAGGTCACGTGGCTCTAGGGGTCTAGATTATACCGCAGTTCTTGTCAAGCGCGAGAAACAGTTGAAGACAGTTACTCAGAGCTTCACATACAATTAAGAACACTTGTAGTTATTTGGGATATTTTTCATTACATTTGTGTTTACTCACTGTGGTTTGAAGATGTTTTTAGTCACTGAACACAGATTTCGTTACCCATGTGGGTTTGATATATGCGAGGTTATACACGGGTTTGTTATGCCCACGCCGCCATTGTTCCTCCAGGGCGGGAAAGTTGAGAAGTAGGGTTTGCTAGTTAATACACGATGACACAGTTAATCCTTGAGGTGGAGTTCACTTTTTGTTGGTGTAGCTTGTTGGATATAATTCATGAGCTGCTCCTGAACTTTGAATTCACCTTTATATGTCTGCTCCTTTAGTGCGGTGACCGAGCGATGTTAGGGCTGCCTGCGCTTCACTAAGCGTGGTCGTTCCGAAAACGTTGATATTTCCTCAGATACTTGTTGTATCTGGTGTTTTCCTGAAAAAGAACGGATTAGAAGTGGGAGCGAGTCCCGAGCACACTGTTCTCTTCTAAGGATAAACCGGAAGCCCTCATGTAATTTTCTTAATCTGCTTTATTTTGTTTTGTGTAGCCTCTAGATGTCAAGTCTTTGCCAAGTGATGGCAACTTAGACGCCAGCGGTGCCCTGAAAATAGTTCTAGCCTAAGCTAAGAAGACAATCACTGAAATGAGTGGAAATATTTTGTTTACATTGATAAAGCTCAAGATGATCATAGCTCTATCGCTTCTTTTTCGATATGTAGTTTTCTTACCAAAGGAATAACTAGAAAAAGGTGAAACAATCAGGGACGAATGCACTCTGGCAAACTTGCTAGGCCATTCTAGTCCTGTCCTGTACTGCAGATAACTGCAGAGGGCTTATCGCTCCCTAACACAGATAACAAAAGGGGGATGGAACCTTGAAGCTCTCATCTTTTAGCACTGGGATTCTAGGTAAACGGTAATGCAGGGGCAAAATCCATTGCCTTTATTTTAAAGTAAGAATTAAGTAAGTAAATATAAGTAAAGAAAAGTTGTCAGACCCTCTAGCTAGTGCACAAACTCCACACTTGGTATGTTCCATCTATTTATGATGGCACACCTGGAACACCTCAATACCCTCGACCCTACAATTAAATTCACTTGGGAAAACAGCCGCGAATCCATCAACTTTCTTCATGTTACCGTATATAAAGGAGAGAACAACAAACTAGAAACCAAGCTGTTCAGGAAACCCACTGACACCGGACAATACCTACACTACAGCTCCTACCACCCCCTTCATCAAAGAAAACCTTTTGCATATAGCCAGGCCATGAGACTATGCCTTATAAACAGCTATCTAAGCCATTTTGACAGCAGTTCCAAAGTCCTTTTGAAGAACTTGACGTTGAGAGGCCACCCACATAAAAATACAAAGGAAGCCATCGCACGAGCCAGATCCATTGACCGCAACACACTAATAAACCTGACCCCCAAAAGTCCCTAAAAAATTATCCCATTCACAGTAACCTACACCCCCCAAAATCTGGAATACAAGGAAACCATGCAACAGGCAGCCTCATTCCTCCGACTAACCCCTGCAAATAGACGCTTCAAGGAATATAAATTGACTATGGCCTTCAGGAGATCCATGAATATCAGAGTTCCCACCCCCCGAACCAGATCAGGATGTCGTCCCTGTATGAAATTCAGATGCAAACATCATAACAAACTCCAAAATTAAATCAACCTCCACAGAAAAAACACATAGAATAGTTGGACATAAGACCTGCGATGCTTATAGTGTCATATACTGCATTATGTGCCCCGTGTGCAGGAAACAATATGTTGGCCAAACTGGTCGGAACATCCGTGAACAACTGTACAAACACAAACGTGACATTTGCAGAAGAGACAGAGATCAGCCAGTCGCAAAGCCTTTCATCGACCATGACGTTGACTAGGAAGACATATTGGCATATATAATTATAAAGATAATAGCACCAAAGACAGAAACTCTCGATTAAGGAATGAAGAGGCATGGATCAGAACATTACAAACTTTACAGCCACTCGGTATAAACCTATACATCTAGCAACCGGAACCAGTTAAAGGACGCACAACAGAGAGAATCAACCCGGGCAGTTCCCCATGGAAACCCAGTCTGACCCACAATGACGTCACTTGGAACGTAACAAAGGCGTCCCCAATATGCAGAAGTTTCGCCGCTGCTCCGACTGCGGAGTTTGGATGAAAAAAGAAGACAGTACGATCTTAGACCACTTAAACAAACATATTGCCAACAAAGGTAAGGGTATGTTCCCTTGCAACCTGTGTTTCAAATATTTCAGTAGAATATGGTCCCTGAATAGGCATATAAAGACCGCCCACAACAACAACCCTTCAGACCTGCCACGTCCGATGGCCACAACCCATACTAAAGTTAACACAACAAAACGTAGAACGACCATCACCTACGATGATTAAGTTATAATGGGCAGAAAAGGGAGGGGAATAGGTTGTAGTGGCCCACCCATACGTTATAGTGGGTGATGGAGGCAAGGATTGTGGTAACCCACCCATGAGTTATTGTGGCCAGAACAGTGTCAGAGAGTGAGTGCGCAAGCGTGAGATGTGCCCCTCCGTGAGGTGGCCCCCCATAAGCTAGAATAAGCGATGGAGGGGAGGCCTGTGATGACCCACCTGTAAGTTATGGTGGACAGAATAGTGTGAGTGGAAGATTTTGGTGACCAACCCATAACTTATGGTGAATGATGGAGAGAAGGGTTATTGTGACCGACCCATAAGGTACAGTGGCCAGATGAGATTATGAGATGAGATGAGATGAGATTATAGTCCACCCATAAGATATGATGGGGACAGGAGGGGGCAAGGTGGTTAGGATTGTGAGGGACAGGAGGGTGAGAGGAGAGGAGGTCTATGGGATGACTACAGATTGACCCTATCATAAGCTATGATGGGTCAGGGACAAACCCTAATTTGTCCACTTTAAGCCCATATATAATGGGGGCACAAGAGAGAGAAACCCCATAAGTTATGGGAGAGAAAGTGCAGTATTGGTTGCTCTACAATACTTCACCACCTGACCCAAAACTAGTAAAATTCTGTATCGTCCACGCAAAAAACAGCCCCTATCCCAATTTCAGGCCCCTCAGAAGCCAACTGGGACAGGAGGGAATCCAAAACGACATCACAGAACCTAGAGATCAAGCCACTAATGACCCTAGCACTCAATGGGCCGAGCAGCAGCGCCACTTGACAGTCGAGAGAGCAAGGCACACCTAGAAAAAGATCGCACTCCCCCTCTAGAAGGTCAGTTGATCCAAAATACCACAGATACAGAAGTAACGAACACAGAGACAGGTACAGACAATGGCACCGAAGTAGATCGCCACCGAGAAAGAGACCCAGGAGCTCAGATCCAAACTCCCGCCGCAAAACAAGGTCCCCTGAACGTAAACATAGCACACCACCCTCCAGCTCAAGAAAACAGAGCAGCAAATCGCCACTCAGAAGCATAAACGATAAGAAGGAAAATTCCCCCAAAGACCAAAATGCAGCTCCTACCGAAGACGAGAAGCCAAAAGATCCATGCCCAAAACAACAACCCCCCCACCCCCCGCTGAAAAAAGAAACCAAACCCAAATCTCCCAAAGAGAAACCTAAGAAGAAGAAGAAAAAGAAGCCCACCCACAAACCCAAAGAAAACCAAGTTCCCAAGCTTATTATAAAACTTCCTTCCCCAGCAGCAACCTATGTACCAGTAATCCTAGAAGATTTTGATGACACAATGCCCATCCCCCCAATAATCTTCTACCCAACCTGATAATTATCAAAGAAAATACCCCCACTAAGGTAGACCCAGTAGAAACATCTGAGGACCCCTTAGCTAGCCCAAAAGTAAAGTCCCCTCCCATTCTAGTACACAGCGACGACAATCCCCTCCTGACCACACCCCCCATCTATATGCCGGACCCAGCAAGGCCCAACAAAGTAACCATAGATAAAAAAAACATTGCTATCATCTTATACCACATGCATCAAATCATACATCTGTTGGACTGAAATACTGCCAGGAAGATAGGCGAGGTGCTCGCCGATGAGGGATATCTACAAATCAACTGAATAATCAAAAGATCAACAGCATAACTGTAACACCCACAAGTACCTCAACCTTAGAAACATATTGTATATGATAAAAAAAAATTCTCACATTTCCTTCAAATATAACAAACAATCTGAAATTAACATGTCGATGTATAATCAGTCATCTTAATAAACTATAGAAATCGACACAACAATCTTTATTTATATTTCATCAATTTATAATAGTCATCGATTTCACTCATCTAGTAATAAACCCCACCCCCAATATACAACGATAACCCTCCCCCACCAAACAACTAGATTACACCGACACCCCTGAATGAAAAATGACCGCAGAAACCCCGCGATCGCCCCCCCCCCCCCCCGAGGGATTGAACCGATTAGGAACAAAGTATCTCAGGAGACAATGTCAACTGCCGTTATTCTTACACATTTTTTAATATAACCCACCGTATAACTAACAGAATGTACTTTTCCCTGATGAAGGGCTACAATAAGCCACAAAACGTTGGAAATAAAGTCACCACCTAACTTCACACTTTTGTCAATGTTGCTTCTCAAATATTATAGTGATCATTCTCCCACCTTATAAATATTTATGATGTACCTTGTGTATGTGTTGCAATGGTAAGTTTACTGACAGCAAGATGGGAAATGTGTGTAAAGATCCACACCATCAGGCTACAGTTAGGTGACTGTGTGATTATTACATACCTGGTGTAACAGATGCAATGGTAAGTTTACTGACAGCAATATGGTTAGTGGGTGGAACCCTGGTTAACATCTACACCTTCCCACTACAGTTAGAGGTCTGTGTGATTATTACATACCTGGTGTAACAGATGCAATGGTAAGTTTACTGAGAGCAAGATGGGAACTGGATTAAATGCTGAATAGCCACACCATCAGGTTTCTGTTAGAGGTTTGTGTGGTTATAACATACCTGGTGTAAGAGCTGCAATGGACAGTTCACTGACGGCCAGCAGCAACATGAGGTACAACATTGTCCTGCTGTATCGTCCTGCAGTGGTGTGCAGCAGAGGTCTTGTACCTAGATATACACATATGAAACCTGAAGTAAGAGTGTACCCAATAATTGATGAAATGCTTCTAATACCTTATACATTGCTATTGATTGCATTTTCTTGGTGCTGGACATCTCTGCAAACCGTCTGTATCTCCTTGTTAACACAACATTAGCTCCATTGTGGGAATCAACTGAGCATCTCAGCTGGATGAGGAGCAACCCATCTACTATAGCATTGAAAGGTAAGGGCTCTGCCTGAGAGTTTCCATGACCACACAGACAACAAGAACCACCAAACCAAGGGTAATAATGCTCTTAGACGCGATTTGATCACATCAACTTATTAATACCAAAATAGGGCTACCAACCTGTACAATTATTTATTTCAATCAAATATGCCTTGCGAAACAGGTATTGAGTGGTCATACTTAAAACTGGAAGCTTACCTTAGGCAAGAAAAAACCTCCCAGAATCTGATCAAATCGCATCAAACCAGCTATAGTAGAACTTGACTGACTTTTGGAGGATTTTGCCAAGAACTTTCTGGGCCATTCCATGTCCTGCTCTTATTGCTATCTTGATATGTTACAGAAATGAATCATAGACATATCTAGATATACCAACTTCTATTAGAAGTAAGAGCGTATCCAGTAATTGATGGAATACCTTATACATGACTATTGATTGCATTTTCTGGGTGTTGGACATCTCTGCATCTCCTTGTTAACGCCAAATTAACTCCATTGTGGGAATCCACTTACCATCACAGCTAGACAAGGTGTTTGGTTGTAGCTACCCAACTACCCTGCTAGGATAACCTTGACTGACATTTGAAGAACTTTGCCAAGGTTGTTATTGCTATGCTGATGCATTACAGAAATGAGTCATAGACATACCTACATATATACCAACTTCTATTAGAAGTAAGAGTGTACCCAATGATTGATGGAATGCTTCCAATACCTTATACATGAGTATTGATTGCATTTTCTTGGTGCTGGACATCTCTGCAAACCCTCTGTATCTCCTTGTTAACACCAAATTAACTCTGTTGTGGGAATCAACTGAGCTTCACAGCTAGACGTTGAGCTATCCAACTACCCGCCTATAGTAAACCTTGATAAAATATTAAAGAATTTCGCCAAGAAGTTTCTGACCAATAGCCTCATATCTTGCTGCTCTTAATATTTGAGTCACAAACAACATTATTTTATTGCACCCTTTCATCAAATACATTCCTACTACTGCTGCCAATTGTAAATTTTCAGATGATCTTACCCATTATCTGAATCATGGGTGACCTGATTTGATCATCTATAAGCTGAGGGTTGTAATTAACAATAATACTCATACTCCCTAATTTCCTGAACAATACTTTTGTTGGGAAAGTGATCCTCCTCCTGCACAACTGTCTTCCACTACATCCTAGAGGGTCCAGATGGTGAGTGGCACCAGGATAGACTATTGTCACAACTAAGAAATCTTAAATGAACTGGGATATTATAGTGTTTGGCGGATAATGAAAGTTTAGGCTATTTTAAAAGGCTTCCCCGACCGCCGACCGCCACCCACCACCACAGCACATCACCCATGTTGCCGGCCCCATGGCCGTCTACATGGGACGCCGACCCAGTGAACACTGTTGCAGTTTTTTCTTTAATAAATTGCGCGAAAATCGGCCGCGATTTTTGCGCGCCAGAACAGCGTCAGATGTTACTCCATGGAGCGCGAAATTGCACCGCGCGTGACGCGGTGCAGTGACGCGCGTTATGCGCGGTCATTATTGCAGGTTATTTCGCGGTAGTAGGGTCCTGTTCAAGGGGGGGACGGGGATGGTGTTACTATGGTTCATAATTTTAGGGGGGCGGTGGGGTGAAAACGGAAAATATTGGTTTTAATTGTGGTTTATATCCGATATTATATTGCATATATATGCACTGTACTGTACCATGCTATATGAACAAAGATGCATTATTATCGGTGAAATCGAAGCAAGAGAAGACAAGACAATGGTTACATTATATACATTTTACTCTTTATTATTCATTTCACAATCCAGTCACATATTATATATAATACTTTCATCTGCATTTTACATATCCCTGTGCTATGCAGATCGTCCATGGAGATTATTAAATAAAAATAGTTAAAATACACCCACAACAAAGCTGATAATGACTGGAATAAAAGAGAATTCCTCTAAATCAATATATACAGTGGCACACACAAGATATTTCACTGCAGTCCTTATATATCACAGATATCAATGAAGGCTTGTTTCTTGCAGATATAACCAATACCAATGCTTAAACAGAAGTGCTGCTACACAAACTCAGTTCTATGATACTGCACATTCCCAATCGTTTACAAATAAAGTTTTGATCGATATTCTAATTGAATTTAACAGCAGAGTAGACTGGCGGCTACATTGAATCACTGACATTCACTCTAAATACTCCCTGATATGGTTTACAATGTCATTTTAGAGTCAAGTCAAATAATAGATACTTTCATTTGTATTTAACATCAATATGGATAAATGGTCATTCCCTCTGCTCCGCAGATCGTCCATAGATAAAAAGAGTATTAACACACACACAACAAATCTGTAACGAATGGAATAAAAGAGTATTCATCTGACCAATATATAGAGTTTATACAGAAGTTTATATAGTGAGTGTTACAGTGATCGTCATTATTACTGTTATGCAGCAAAATAAAGTTTGAGAGCTAAAATCCAAACATGTCAAATCATCTTTCCAAGCTATTTACTCATTTCAAGATTATTCTTGGAATAATTCTTCAATTCGCCATTCACCATACCTTACTCATTACTATTTCATCATACTCATAAACCTAAGGCAAACGGAACAAAAATCATGGCAGTTGTTATCCTAGGCCTTAGACTTACAAATCATGTTAAATAACTGTAACAAATTACCATTAGAATAACGTCAATAGTCAACATACAATCTTTAAATGGCGTTGGCCATGTCCGTGGGAACCATTGTCCAACCTAAGTGAATAGCAATCAATACACAATGTATTTCTGTCTTTGCATCATATAAACACTTAAACTTTGAGAAGTACTCTAACCTTATGAATCATTAATAAAGCTTAACATCTAAAGTTACCAAGTCGTTGCTAGTAGAAGTCTGTATTTTGGTATTTTCAGGAAATAAAAATACAATAATATAGAGCTTAGGTCGAAACACACTTGTCCAATAGATCAAATAAAATCTGTTACACAATGTTAAAGAACTATTGGCATGAAGCCCTGCGTGCCTGCTGCTTCCCCGAGACCATAGAAACACACAGAACTAAAAGGGCCTGAAATTTTCATACAGAACTTATAATTCTAAAAATACAAGTTTACACAATATCTGAAGTACCTCTAGGGATTACTTTTGAACTAATAAAGCTGTGGGCATCTATGCGCTCTGCCGTCGTCAAACCACGCTTATTAGAATCTTAAATTCTTAGATCTTAAATTGTATACTGAGAATGATAGAGGTGAAACCCCATAATTAACAAGATACCTATGGCAACAATCACTCTAACCCTTAGACTTGCATTTCATGATAAATACATGTCAGGAAAAACGGTTATTCCCGAAATAAAATTAAAAAATGGCGTTGGCCTTTGAGTCATTTCAACACCATTATCTTTGTGAAAAATAGCTTAAGCATGTCTATCATATTTTATAATTTTTAGAGACTCACTGTAGGAAGTTGAATTAAAATTTAGATTTTTATGAGCAACACATGCAGGAGTAAACAGAAATATATCATGAAATAGAAAATATTCCAGTCGTTGCTAGCTGTAGTAGCAGAAATTCATTTAAAGCTCACGTTTTCAAATGAAATAAAGTGTTGGACACACTCACATCTATACTCCACAGCTTATACACAGATCAAATAGAAATCTCTTTGTTTTTAAACTAAATATTAATACATTTTCCAGTGTTTTTACTGAAGTAAAACCCGAGGCAAAATGATCCACAACCATAAATAATTTCCTCTGCCACCATGACTTATACATTTCCATCTGCTCATACAACACTAGTACCTTAGTCTTAATATGACAGCCTTTGTATCAGGGTAATGGTATTTAAATCCCTGGGTCATTCTGGGAGTTTACTCATATGATATGATAATTATGTCTGTTTAAAATAAGGCTTCAAAATTCATTCTTGATATATATCTTTAAACCATCTTTTGTTCTCAGAATGAGAGAAATCAGATTGTGTTGCACTATATAGATTTATATAACCATGTCTTTTTTATATAGTTCCATTTGCATTTTACACCAATAGTATAGATTGAGAAGGACTCTGATCATACTTATGACAGTGAAGCATTCTTTCTAGGGACAGGGTCACGATCATAGTCTACTGCAAACTGTTGTTGATTCTGGCATTGCTGGCTTGTTTGGTCTGGTAGTTTGACTTGGATCCAGTAGCCTGCAGGTTGTTGCAAATAGCGATGGGTATCACTGAATCAATGTCCTTCTTTTCATTTGGCCTGGTGGTCTTGACTGCCTCTGTAATATGATGAAGCAGGAAAAATGTTAATCAAATTGAATATTTTCTGCACTAATTGAAACACATATATGATATGATCATTTGTAACAGATATTATTTTTATATTAATTTGATGAACTTGTCACTCAAGCTAGGCAAGCTAGCCTGCCAGAAACTTACCCCCTGAATATAATGTCTAACTGACATACCAATATTTACTGTATTGATCAATCAATATGGCCAAAAATTGACCAGAAATTCTCCACATTTGTATAACAGACATTCACGATTTCTAGACAAATCATGGCCTGTGAGAAACTCATTTCCGCTGAAAATAAACACAAGCTTATGAACGCCACCCATACCTCTATAAGACCCCCCTTGGGATTGAAGATTTTTGGTCGCATTAGGACATGCACATTTTTAGTATTACATAATAGAAGTACTTGTGGTCTGCATACAAGAATACATAAATCATTGTTTGCATCCTAACTTAATTATAATGTTGGGGTTGAGTCAAATTAAGTCCATCCTTTGGTTAATATCACCCTGGGCCACATCTTGATACTGCTATAAACTAAGGGAAATCTCTGCCTGGGTTGAGGCATGTTTTCTCGGATATTCCCTACCATTCCCCACACCCCCAGGGGTTGGGGTGTGGGATTGTAATTGACAAGTGCATTATTATAGTGACAACTTACAGAAAACTATCCCATATAGAGGTGGTACACCTTGAAGGAAACATTCCTGTCCGTTCCATAAATGTTGAATGATTTACAGCAATGCAGTCCCTGAGCCGGTTCATGATGTTGGTAAGGTTTTTGGCATCATTCCCTATGACTTTGGTCCACTGAAAAACAAAGTATAACATCAGTATTTTGTATATTTTCCATTATCATTACCACATTCATATTTCAATGTACATATAATATATTGTATTTCAATATCTAGGCTTAAAGATTGGGGGCTGGAAGGTGGGGGTCAAAGATTAAAAGGGCAAAACTGTCCCACCCTGAAAGGTAGTCAGAGGGGCACGAATTTATATAAAGAGGATTTCAGGGGAATGCTCCCCCTGAAAAATCATGATTTTATTTGTATTTCTTATTTCGTCATAATCACACTAACATCGGAGACAACATGGCAGTGTTCTTACACATCAGTCATGATAAAAATTAAGGACTTGAAGGGGATGTTGCCCCTACAACCTAGGAGAGAAATGGTGTATTCTTCTGTTCTTTCATACTCACCATGATAGACCTAGGGCTGTTTCAGATGAACCGAGTACCAAGTCAGTGATGGTTCAGTGTAGTTGACGATGTCTTTCAACTTTGTCCGGCCAACCCATGTAGTAGCCATTGTTTGCCTCAGTCTGGACTACCCAATTTGTTGGCACCCTTCGCTTTACACACTTACAATTCTCTTTCCATTCAGGTACATTTTGTACGCCATTCTGGAAAAAAATTATACACATAAGTTCAGTTTACTGGTGATTATTCATCTCAAATAATAAAAGTACTTTTCCATGTATGCAATGCTCATCCTAAAGGAGACTTAAACATTTGTCCATTCATGCTGAAAAAACGATTAGTTTTAAAGAAAATTCCAGAGGGGGTGGATGCTTATATACAATCAAATTTCTTTTAATTCCCAAATGATTCTGCTTTTGTCTCTCGTGATTTGTGGGCGAGACCCCCACACCCCCCTTTTTCCATGTAGGGGGAAACCCCCCACCCTCCCATGTTTTCCCTCTTGTTTTATACGTGGGGAAAGCCCCCCCCCCCATTTGTTCCACCCTCGCTATATTCTTTGAGACAGGAATCCGGGTACTTTGCAGGTGGCGAATCCCAATGAATTCATAAATATTTTTTTATTTTTTCCTATATTTCATGCGAATCAGAGTAATGAGTTTAGATTGTCATCTAGACAACATTTAACCCCCAAAAGTGCTTAAAATGCACCACAGAGCAAGGAAAACCCTCTGGCTTCTGGGGCCCGCCTAGGGCCCCAGACCCCACGCCTGATGCAGTGATGGACTGGGATAGTGTCCCGCATGCCTGACTAAAAGAACTTGGCATCTTTGTGCTTCTGATACCTCCATTTTTGCCTTATTTCGGCCATATTGATGCAGATTTATCAAATAATATTGTCTAAGTCTGAGGTGAATTACACACGTGCCTACGATGCCATACCTCGGAATACCTTTTCGGGAACTTATAGTTAGAGTTTCCTTCACAGCCCTACGGGGCTAGACTGACCAGGGAATAAGGGAATCAATGACAAGGGGCCGGAAAGGTGGAAACTACCCCCCCCCCCCCCCCCCCCCACACACACACACCTCTAGCAGTAGCAAAACACATAGTCACGAACAACCTGACTCTGCGTATGTCCCGATACTTAAGATGAAGAGGCAGGTTCGATGACTACAAAACACACAGATAGGCCCAGATAGATATGTGTAAAATGCGGTAAAATGTGTCTTATACAAGTGCAACTGCACCTAGACTAGAGGCTTGACTATAACGTTACTATTATTATCGCCCACCAGTACTCTTACACTACATTTCTAAAGGCTACATATATGCTATTTATGCGCAGAAATACTTACACAATTTCTCTCGCATCCTCGGATTAATACAATGGTGAACTGCGATGTCAGAAACATGTTGGATATGTTGAGTTTCAGGAATTAGGTTGTGTTTGGAGAGACGTGTTTGGTAGTGACAAAATGGCGGACGGTGACGCTTGTTTAGTTACCACAGTTGCCACAAGGTGCTAGTAGCACTATGCCACCAGAGGGCGCATCTAGATATAGCGTTATGCTGCCTTCCTCATGTCACAGACGTTTAGGAAGACGGCAAAATTCGTGACGCTATAATTCATTTCAACCGGTGTCACTCTCAATATTTGACTTGGTATTTAAAGTCCCTATCTTTTCTTTTGGTGTGGGGAGGCACTCTGACACCAATTATGCTTTGGATGAGATAGGCCTACGTCTACAGATTAATGCCTTAAGATATTTTTATTCAGTGTTTTGACTTGGTATGAAAATACATATTTCTAGACCACCACAGTAATTAATTCATCAATAAATTTTGAATATAAATATTTCGTATTTAAAATGATTAAAAATATGCCAAGCTAAAACATTTGATAGCCTAAATCATGTTTTATTATTTTATGTAAGTTTGTGAATACATCTATAATGATTTCATATAAGTAACTTTAGATATATATATATATATATATTTCGAAATTATGTTTATGTAGGCTATATTAAGCCACAAGAATATTTAAAGTGATTTTCAACAGCGTTCCAGTAGTCAGACCTTGTAACCTTGATCCTACTTATCATGTAGGTCTACATTTGAATAACCTACACAATAATCACTGTCTGTTCTATTTTTAAAACCAAACATTGGTATTTTGTTTTGGTTTCATTTGTTGGCCATTCTCAGAAAAGTCTTGCATTTCAGGTTTGGAAATCGAAAATAATAGAATTTCTTAAGATGTGAGGTTTGAGGGTTATATTTTCCTAAGAATAGCCTATATATATTCTCCTCTATACAATAAAACAAAATTGGCACTCGGGCTCAAATATTAACCCTATACGGGCGAGAGGGTCTGATAAGGGGGGATCTTCTTCAAATCGTCCCTTATTGTGTTTGCACCGAGCATTATAAAAACAAAAAAATCTTTTTGATACCTCAAATATTAGGGAAGTTATAGTCTTTCAAAGTTGCCTGCCTCTTAAATTTTGAGCTAAACTACTTAGCCTAAGAGACTTTTAAAAGATAGATAGACGATGTAAGAAACAATGATGTCCAGAAAGTGAAAATTAAACAGGAAAATGCCACATCAGTGAGCATTGCAATCAATGTTATAGGCTATTATATATACATGTACATGTGACTACAGTCTACCGATGCTGTTCTGGCGCGCGCTTAGCGCTGTAAGATAGCGCTGTTTTGGTGCGCGTTATGTCTCCCTGTTGTTTGCATGTTATATCGCAGAGTGACGCTATATATAGCGGCCGCACGTGTCCCGAGCGGGTAGCAAGGCAAGGTGTGACAGCGCTGGGAGAGCGAATCTCGCGGTCAGGGTGCAAAAGCGCTGTTTTGGTGTAACATATCGCAGTATGTGCGTCCATTGGGGAGTAACGTTTGGAAGGGGTGATCCCATTGGCTGAGAGCCTAGCTGAAGGTTGATGTAACGCGCCCTGTGATTGGTCGATTTTTTCCCCGGAGCATACCGAAGATGCGATGCCGAGTGTTACCAAAGATGCCATGCGGCCGTACGCAGGGTAAAATATCTGTTCATGCTTTAGCATAGGGGTCAGGGAATCGGTTATTTCTCACGTATTATACCAGAAAGACCTTGTTGTATTGGAGGCAAGCTAAGTCTATACATTTTCCCTAGGCCTGGAGACATTGTTTGGGTCGATGGGATGCCGGGAAGTAGCAGTTTCACACGATCGATGCAGAGTCGAGTATAAAGCTGGCAGTTCGAAATAAAGGGGGCATGGTTAAAATCTTAAGCGGTATGACCTATAGGCCATAAATATGGCCACTATTGACGCCTAGTCGTCCAGTTCCCAGAAAATGTACAATTCACCTTTACCTATCCTCTCAAATAACCCAAATTTAAGACGAAAATCAGGTTCAAACTACAGTTCAACACAATCTGACATATGTATTGAATGGATACAATACAGACTACACTCATGTATATCTAGTATTTATCATTTTGCACTCCAATTTAGGATTAGGATTAGGATTAATTTAGGATTTGATAGATGTGTAGAACTATAGATTGTGCATTTTTCTGAAAATCTTACCCTAGAGTTGCTCAGATTGAGTGTATACATTTATTGAAGGATAACTTAGGTGGGCTCCTTCAGGCAATGTCAGGTCACAAATGTCTATGATATATGAGTAGAAGTGAAACTTTTATTCTACTCAACCCCCCACTTCATTATTATTTTTTTGTTCCAAAACACCAACAGAAAGTGACTGTTACAAGATTTGTCAATGTCCCTCTGCTAGCTCGTTCTGGTCCACTGTGACCAGTCCTAGTGTCTCGATTTTCCACCTGCCTCCAGACAAGCAGGGGGCAGTGAAGCACAACATTGGTACACACACCTAGGTCGCTCAAACAGAGGGGGAGAGCCTTTCCTCTGCTGGAGGGGATGAGCAGTCCAAGTCTATTCCCAATTTATACACGCATTTTCCTGAATACACACCATTTATGTTCAGTGCTAGCATTCCACCAGTTTCAGTTTCTCTTTTCAGCTATTACTGTGGGTTTTTGTATTTGCTAGTGTTAACACATTTCTCTTTTCAGCTATTACTGTGGGTGGACAATCCCTCCAACATAGAAGTGCATTCATAAACAAAAGTAAATATACTATAGAACACAAATAATACTATACGATATAAGATAAAATAAGATGCTACTGTAGTGGTCGAGTGTTTTACGGGTTCCGCAATGATATAGTTCGGGTGTCCGAGACTGTCCGCTGGTTGAGTCCAGTCCTTTCGGACTGACACCAGAGGGCAGTCAAGGGCTCTCGGATCAATCCGAACACAGACCCTGGAAGAGTGGTCTTGTGTCTTATTACTATTATCTGTATTTATCTCTTTATATTGTGCCTTGTCCTTGTATATTGCTATTTGATACCTTTGAAATGTCCTTTTATGTTGTTCTTATCAATCTCTGGTATTGCTTATCTTAAACTCTTCTCTTATGGGAATATGTTATGTTTCCTTATTCTCCACACCTTGTATTATACTGTTTTGCAGCATTTATGTTTCCCTTGTGGCTGGTCCACAAAGGTTGGTCTGACAGGTTGTGTGGAAATAAAACCAGAGTAAGAGAGAGTTCCGTTTTATTCCTAAGCTAAGAGTCCCTAACCGAGTTCACTACACTACTTCATTTATCAAGATGAAATCCAGCTCTCACAGCCAATACATTACCACTACTCATAGACCCCCAAGCATTCAAATGTCATGTGAGAAATTAAGCAATATGGATTGATGATGACTTTATTGGCTAAAAAGAGCTTGTGTCAGCTAAGAAAATATAGGAAATTTATGTAAGATAACATCTTGTATAGTGTAAGAACGACAATGGACAAATAGCAGTGAGCCACCTTCTGTCAGTGATGAAGGTGGTATTATCAGCTTGCTTACTGATTGAAAGATATGTGACGTGGAGCTTGCAAACCACCTGAGTTAAGGAGAATTGACCCCTCTGACGCAATAAAAAAGTGTATCCATTTATCTATCTATCTGTCTATCTATCTATCTATCTATCTATCTATCAATTTGATACACTGACTATAGGCCGACAACCTATTCTACAAATTACAGATCCATTAGTCAGTTGTGGCCTAAAACAATTTATAACAGAAATAATACAGTTAACAGATCTAGAATTGATAAGCACAGAACTAGTTGAGTGAAGATGGTGCCACCCATACAGAGGATCAATACTGTGCTCATGTGTACCATTACACCCTATTAACTGCCTTGTGCACCATTAGTCACAGCCAATAGAACCACCCAGCTGGAAGCCATGGCTTGTGCTGGAAACTGGTCAATATGTCTCTGCCCATCACATCTCCTCAGCCTCAGTCAGCAATAATTCAGTATGAAGAAGACTGCGGTAGGAATCAACCATGGCAATAAGCAGAAACTTGTGGTTCTTATGCTTGAATCATGCTGGCACACCCAGTTTGCACCTATTAACTGCATTATTCATCAGTGAGTATGTACCTGATGCCAGATAATAAACTGAGTAAAATAAGGCACATACAGTTTTCTTTTACTGACAGTAAGTTGTAATAACTTGCTAACTAGAGCATACAGTAATTATAAAGAAGACCAGGTTTATGATCAACCTTGAAAACATGCAGAAACATTATGCTTGAATCATGATGGCACAAGCAGTGTGCAACAGCCATGTTTTTCTGACTGCATGGAATCTTGAGTTGCAGTGAAATGAGCTCTTCTCTGCTTGGTACAGACATGCTTACATTTGTAGCAAGGACCTGTAGATATTGCACACTGCAGACATAAACAAACAGCAGTAGAATTTAAAGGAATGGGTAACTTAAGTTGAAACAGATGAGTTACTGGAGTTTTAAAAGTTACTAGAGTCTAGAAATACTATTTCTAGACTCTTGTAACCCATATTATGGGTTACAAGAGTTTAGTAATATCACTTATCAGAGTTTGAAAAGTGGGGTTACTAGAGTTTGAAAAGTTGGGTAAATAGAGTAGAAAAAAATGGGTTGTTAGAGTTTAAAAAGATGACAAGGAGCATTTTGAAGCTAATATTTTAGAGAAATTGTTTAAAAATCTCATCTAAGTGTAGTTAGTACTTATCTAAGTTTATTTTAATACTAATCATTAGTTTCTCCACTAGCTAACATATGATATGGTCTATCCAATACTATTCATCTACAGTAGAAAGAGTATGATGATGACGGTTCAGACAGTTTGTATTAGACAGTTGAGAATAGAGCTTTAAGGAGATGCCCAGGACCTAGACACTCAATCAATAGTCATGTATAAGGCAGGAGTCATATAGTTGCACAACCAAGTCCTGGCATATTTGTTGGTATATCTAGTCAGTGCAAGACAGAAGGCAGACCACTGCTGCACACCGCTGGAGGAGAATACAGCAGGACAATGCTGCACCTCATGTTGCTGCTGGCCCTCAGTGAACTGTGCATTGCAAATTGTACATCAAATTTTACATCACATGGTGTATCAAATGATACATCAAATATTAATTCAGGTATGTCATAATTACAGAAAACAGAAATCCGATTGTGCTGTTGTTTAAAGGGTTCCACATGCTTCCCATGCTGCTCTCAGTAAATTTACCATTAGAGCTCTAACACTAGGTCGGTTATGTTGGACCATGATATGCTCAGCAGAGTATATGTGATGTTGTAAAATTGACAGCAAAAATTGTCTAATTTTGAAGTTAAAGTAGTCTCATTCAGCCACACATCTGGCACGCCCCTACCGGCCAGAAGGCTCCATACACTTTCTTACCGCCACAACACTCGCAGATTTCTTATCACTCCAAAGTCCAAAGGTACAGGTGAGGTCCAGGTCTGACCGTTATCTCAAAAGTCGATCACATGGGAAAGGAGGGGAGGGACTGACCGCCAGGTCAGGGGAGGGGGTATTGATTAAGAGCGGGAGGGAGAGGGGAGGAGAGATAACCCCGTGACCTGGTCACCACCAAAAATTGGTCAGAGCGGCAGTGGTCACTCTGAACCTCGCTTTGATATTTTCCTGTCATTGTTATCCTGTGGCTGATTGGATCTCTCATCTAACCTGTTAATTAATTGGTCCAGAGAGACCTAAGCCAATCAGCGCAGGACCAGTGTATTCGTTCTAATCTGTCTAGTATAAGAATAAAGACCAGCGATTAGTTTGATCTCTTTTAAGCAATCCTACTGACTTGAAGCATACATCTCTGTGTGTTGCGTTGATTAATTTCTCGCTCAACAACTGACCCTGAAATATTACAAAGAATGTCTCACACTTCTTCAATGTGTTACATGCAAATAAGTCATAAGGCGCAAAAAATGATTTTGTGATATTATCATAATTGAAAAGATGGGACAAAGTGCATTTCCATGGATATAAACAGTAAGGGCATCTAAAAAGTATTTCTTTATTCTATATTAGTAAAGTAGGTAAATGTACTCCATATGATGACCTTAGAAAAGCATGGATTGATACATTCGTTGAACATTCGTCAAAATAGATTTTGTAAATAAAACAATCAGAAAAATATCAATTTTCCGACTTATGGCTCATTTTCCAGAAACACCTCACATTTAGTGTAGTGGTGAACCATTGGTGTGGACAAATGTCCCCAGTGAATGATGGTTTATGCTTGGTGCATACATGTTGTTGCATATATGGGTGAGATTTTAGGAAAATGTACAATTGGCAGCTGTACACATTTGATAAATTCTGCAAGAATAGGCTGCAATTTAGTCAATATTAGGTAAATTTGAGAATATTGCATTGATTCCAGCCATCTGTTTGCTTAGGTTGAACTGTATTTTGAACTTTATTATCATCTGAAGTTTGGGTTATTTGAGAAGATTGGCGAAGTTGAATTGTACATTTTCTGAAAGTCTGCCCGATATACACCTTGCATATATTTACAGTGGGCTGCTACATACTCCATGGAGACAAGAACTTGGCCTTCAACAAGACCGCCTACATCAATAGCCTGTATCCATACTTTACACCACTCCATGGTATTGATGGTAACAGGAACTGGCTGACATTGGGTGAGTATAGCCTCACATGTCATTTATAATTATTGTTATTATAAGATTTTATTTCCATTTCACATATACAATTGTTGTCATACAATTTGAAATAAAGTAAAGAACAATGGAGAAGGAATATTGTCTGTGACAGTCTCAGCTTGTAAAATCTATATCTAAAGTTGTAAGATTTATTTTAGTTAGTCTCATTCAGACATACATCTGCCATGCCCCCTACCGACTCAAAGGCTCATTAACTTTCTTCCCACCACAACACTCATGGATCGCTTATCCCCAAAATTCCAAGGATAAGCCAATCAGCCCAGGCCCTGTGTACATGGTTGTAATCTGTCTAGCATATAAAGAATAAAATTGATTACGGCCAACCCTCTTTTAACTGGTTCGGCTCTGGCTCGAGACATCTCTGTGTGTTGCGTTGATTCATTTCTCGCTCAACTACTGACCCTAAAATATTAAGGAAAATGACCCTGAATTCTTCAAGCTCTTCCGAACACCCCAGAACTTTTTGAATACATATTGATAGAAAGAATGGCACCAGTAAACTATAATAAGTTATCGGGTACAGAATACACAATACAAGATGACACAAAGTCAGCATACAAGTGTATGTGTATAGAATTGTATATGAATAGATATAAGATAAGTATAACATATGAATCATTTCCAATCTAATTTGTCCGACAGGATCTTACTTGTATGTGAGGTCCCTGGCCTGGCAGGTGTCTACATGGTACGCTGTCGATCTGGGAGGACTGGTAGATGTCAGCACTGTGGTGATTGTGAATGAAGACGCAGTCCTATATTGCTGTATGTCTAACATTTATACATTTATATTTACACTACCTATGGCTACTTACTTCTGTTGAGTAATATTTGATTATGATGTTTTGATTTTCTGTTAAGTCTTCATCAGTGGATCATTAAGTCTTCATCTGAGGTTCCACTGATTTTAATTTCATATTATATTTCTTTTTGTCATGTTCGAAAAATAAGTATCCCATATTTCCTGGTTGACAACTAGCAGTAAAACAACTGAATATACTCCATAGAGTGACCTTATAACACAACTGTTGCAGTATTAATCTTCAACTGAATATACTCCATAGAGTGAACTTATAACACAACTGTTGCAGTATTAATCTTCAACTGAATATACTCCATAGAGTGACCTTATAACACAACTGTTGCAGTATTAATCTTCAACTGAATATACTCCATAGAGTGACCTTATAACACAACTGTTGCAGTATTAATCTTCAACTGAATATACTCCATAGAGTGACCTTATAACACAACTGTTGCAGTATTAATCTTCAAGTGAATATACTCCATAGAGTGACCTTATAACACAACTGTTGCAGTATTAATCCTCAACTGAATATACTCCATAGAGTGACCTTATAACACAACTGTTGCAGTATTAATCTTCAACTGAATATACTCCATAGAGTGACCTTATAACACAACTGTTGCAGTATTAATCTTCAACTGAATATACTCCATAGAGTGACCTTATAACACAACTGTTGCAGTATTAATCTTCAACTGAATATACTCCATAGAGTGACCTTATAACACAACTGTTGCAGTATTAATCTTCAACTGAATATACTCCATAGAGTGACCTTATAACACAACTGTTGCAGTATTAATTCAACTGAATATACTCCATAGAGTGACCTTATAACACAACTGTTGCAGTATTAATTCAACTAAATATACTCCATAGAGTGACCTTATAACACAACTGTTGCAGTTTTAATCTTCAACTGAATATACTCCATAGAGTGACCTTATAACACAACTGTTGCAGTATTAATCTTCAACTGAAAATACTCCATAGAGTGACCTTATAACACAACTGTTGCAGTATTAATTCAACTGAATATACTCCATAGAGTGACCTTATAACACAACTGTTGCAGTATTAATCTTCAACTGAATATACTCCATAGAGTGACCTTATAACACAACTGTTGCAGTATTAATCTTCAACTGAATATACTCCATAGAGTGACCTTATAACACAACTGTTGCAGTATTAATCTTCAACTAAATATACTCCATAGAGTGACCTTATAACACAACTGTTGCAGTATTAATCTTCAACTGAATATACTCCATAGAGTGACCTTATAACACAACTGTTGCAGTATTAATCTTCAACTGAATATACTCCATAGAGTGACCTTATAACACAACTGTTGCAGTATTAATCTTCAACTAAATATACTCCATAGAGTGACCTTATAACACAACTGTTGCAGTATTAATCTTCAACTGAATATACTCCATAGAGTGACCTTATAACACAACTGTTGCAGTATTAATCTTCAACTGAATATACTCCATAGAGTGACCTTATCACACAACTGTTGCAGTATTAATCTTCAACTGAATATACTCCATAGAGTGACCTTATAACACAACTGTTGCAGTATTAATTCAACTGAATATACTCCATAGAGTGATCTTATAACACAACTGTTGCAGTATTAATCTTCAACTGAATATACTCCATAGAGTGAACTTATAACACAACTGTTGCAGTATTAATCTTCAACTGAATATACTCCATAGAGTGACCTTATAACACAACTGTTGCAGTATTAATCTTCAAGTGAATATACTCCATAGAGTGACCTTATAACACAACTGTTGCAGTATTAATCTTCAACTGAATACACTCCATAGAGTGACCTTATAACACAACTGTTGCAGTATTAATCTTCAACTGAATATACTCCATAGAGTGACCTTATAACACAACTGTTGCAGTATTAATCTTCAACTGAATATACTCCATAGAGTGACCTTATAACACAACTGTTGCAGTATTAATCTGCAACTGAATATACTCCATAGAGTGACCTTATAACACAACTGTTGCAGTATTAATCTTCAACTGAATATACTCCATAGAGTGACCTTATAACACAACTGTTGCAGTATTAATCTTCAACTGAATATACTCCATAGAGTGACCTTATAACACAACTGTTGCAGTATTAATCTTCAACTGAATATACTCTATAGAGTGACCTTATAACACAACTGTTGCAGTATTAATCTTCAACTGAATATACTCCATAGAGTGACCTTATAACACAACTGTTGCAGTATTAATCTTCAACTGAATATACTCCATAGAGTGACCTTTTAACACAACTGTTGCAGTATTAATCTTCAACTGAATATACTCCATAGAGTGACCTTATAACACAACTGTTGCAGTATTAATCTGCAACTGAATATACTCCATAGAGTGACCTTATAACACAACTGTTGCAGTATTAATCTGCAACTGAATATACTCCATAGAGTGACCTTATAACACAACTGTTGCAGTATTAATCTTCAACTGAATATACTCCATAGAGTGACCTTATAACACAACTGTTGTAGTATTAATCTTCAACTGAATATACTCCATAGAGTGACCTTATAACACAACTGTTGCAGTATTAATCTTCAACTGAATATACTCCATAGAGTGACCTTATAACACAACTGTTGCAGTATTAATCTGCAACTGAATATACTCCATAGAGTGACCTTATAACACAACTGTTGCAGTATTAATCTTCAACTGAATATACTCCATAGAGTGACCTTATAACACAACTGTTGTAGTATTAATCTTCAACTGAATATACTCCATAGAGTGACCTTGTAACACAACTGTTGCAGTATTAATCCTCAACTGAATATACTCCATAGAGTGACCTTATAACACAACTGTTGCAGTATTAATCTTCTACACAATACACCCCACAAAGTGACCTTATAAAACCAAACATTTCTTTTTCTAATACTTTTATTACTTTTTTGTGTTTTTGTGCTTTCTATACCACTGCCTCCATGAAGCGCTTCTATGAGACGGTTTTAAATAATTGTTTACAATTATGCAAATAAGGCACATCAGAAATTCCTACCAACGCTATTTCACCTCATATTACTTTATTAACACTTGTACTGTTGAAGTATTAATCTTCTGGCAGTGTTTGGTCAAAGGAAGTCATTACTCTTAAACCCCCATGGGCAGGGCCGAGGATTCTTTTTACACTGCTTTTACACTACTTCCCTATACAAGCCTTCATGAAGGTCAAGGTCATTTTTGTTTTTCCTGTAGAATGTTTTACGAAGTTCCATTTTGGGGAAATGAGATACATGAGAAACATATTTAATTATTTTCCTGCCTGTGTATTTTGAGAATGGCACAATAGCAACCAAGTGGTCTGTTGTGACTTTATAACATCACAGATGGAAAGGGATTGCTGCATACCAACGGATTACAAGGATCTTGGTAATTTATGAGTGTCAATAGTGGACTGTCTTGGAATTTTTTTCTATTTACGTTACTATTAATTTCAATTAATATTAATATTTTTATGTTAGTCCTAATATACTAGTCAACGATTGATATGAAACTATGAGTGTATGTTCCTGTGTATGGACTCATGGTAATAAGTTTATTAACCAAAATTAGCTGTAACATTACATGAAGCAGTCATAAGCCATAAGGCCAAACAGGGATATTAGGGACATTTAGCAACCACAACGCTAACGCTAACGCTAACATAAACACTAGTTTCTCACGATAGGATGGGCCATATGTAATGGCAGAATTCTATCAGTTTTAGTGGTGGAGAAGTGTTTTCAGAGGGCAAAAAAACACACAATTTCATGAATGTGAGTAGTGTGTTACACCTGTATACATAGAAAAACACCTCTCGCTCATTTGTACATAAAAATGAAATCATAATTGTCCATTATTTTAGCGTGAAATAGACATACGTTGGGAACGTATTGACACACCTCTTAGCGTAATTGACATCCGTATCTCAGGTAGCACACTAAGAATAGCACACCTAGTGGTGACGTAGTCCTCACAAAAGATACGTTTACGTTAGCGTTAGCGTTAGCGTCGGGGTTGCTAAATGTCCCTACTGTAATGCTGGGCCTCAGCACTACACACACATATATTTAATACACTGTGTTGCAATTTTGTACATGCATTTATACTATTCAGAGTAATAATTAGAATATGGCAAGAGGGAGATCACAAAGCATTTTAGTTTTGTGAATTATAACCAATTTTTTTATTCAACCCAACATACACAACTGACCAACATTAGTTTCATTGTTGTTGCAGTGACAGGTGTTTCAGTGAGGATATTAACCAGCAATGAGTCGCTTGGTGAGGCTGTTGACCCCAACTCCCCAGTGTTGGACGTGTGTACAGACCCTGTGCCTGTGTTTATGAGGGCGGAGGTGCGATACATCCACTGTTATAGAACCTTGGTAGCCCGCACCATCATCATACACCCATACCCGGAGGCAACCAGAATCATTGGGCTGAATGAAGTGGAAGTTTATGCGGAACAAAGTATTAAATCTTTAGATTACATGTCATAGCATGGGATATGTATCTTTGCAACAACTAATCTTTCCCATCATGTATTTGGTTAACATGAATCATTCATGAAAGCTATTGGTGACAATATTAGTGATGACAGTCTTTTAATTTTGCCAAATATTTGTATCTCAGATTCAAACAGTAGCCATCCCATGGTGCAGTGTAACAGAAATGTACAGTGGCACATATCCCCAATTAATCCTGATTAGTCATGTCTGTCCAGTATAGTTATACACATAGAGACAAGTGATAATAGTGTTAGACTTCCGTTTCCAGCTGACCGCTTACATCAACAAAAATACAAAACAATATTTACTGCTCAAAACAGCAACATCGCGGCTTTCCCTTGGTTTATTTTGCTTCAAAATCATTTCTAAATTGCTGTTAACGATAGTAACAAAGGGGGACTAGAGCCATTAGATCCTTTGCTTATGATTCTTTATTTTATCTAAGCCTCCCGGAAACAAACCTCGGCTTCGCCTTGGCTTTGTTCCCAGGAGGCTTAGAGAAAATGCACAACCATAAAAGAAGGACCTAACTGCTCATTAATCCCCTTATATGTGATGTGTTTCAGGAAAATGAGTCATAAGTCGCAATTTTTTTTTGAGATATCCCCATATTTGAAAAGATGGGATCAAGCCGCCGATTCCAATGATAGTAAACAGTCTAATAATCTTATAGGTATTTCTAGATTTTAAGTTTGATATTTTTCGTTTTTAAAAAAAAGTTTCCAATATTTATGGGGGTCAATAAACAGTAAAGTAACTAAATATAGTCCATATGAGGACCTTTAAAACGAAAGGATATATTAGATAGATTGTACTGAAATTTGATACATCGATTGATATAACTATAAGTGATAAACCCCCCAAAAATCAGAACATTCCAATAATGTGATCTTGTGAAAAAAATACTTTGAAAAATATCAATTTTGCAACTTATGACTCATTTTCCTGAAACACATCACATATTATTTCCTCCAGCCTTCCCACCGGAGCCATGGACATGTGTGTTCCCCTCACTAACTGGAGCTGCAAGCCATAGAAACTTAGCCTTGGGTAAACCCGCCACACTCAGCACTCAGTGGACCACCAACCCATTATAGTAAGTACTCAAACCTGCCACACTCAGCACTCAGTGGACCACCAACCCATTATAGTAAGTACTCAAACCTGCTACACTCAGCACTCAGTGGATCACCAACCCAATATAGTAAGTACTTTAAACCTGCCACACTCAGCACTCAGTATACAACCAACCCATTATAGTAAGTACTTTAAACCTGCCACACTCAGCACTCAGTGGACCACCAACCCAATATAGTAAGTACTCAAACCTGCCACACTCAGCACTCAGTGGACCACCAACCCAATATAGTAAGTACTCAAACCTGCTACACTCAGCACTCAGTGGATCACCAACCCATTATAGTAAGTACTCAAACCCGCCACACTCAGCACTCAGTGGACCACCAACCCATTATAGTAAGTACTTTAAACCTGCCACACTCAGCACTCAGTGGACCACCAACCCATTATAGTAAGTACTCAAACCTGCCACACTCAGCACTCAGTGGACCACCAACCCATTATAGTAAGTACTCAAACCCGCCACACTCAGCACTCAGTGGACCACCAACCCATTATAGTAAGTACTTTAAACCTGCCACACTCAGCACTCAGTGGACCACCAACCCATTATAGTAAGTACTCAAACCCGCCACACTCAGCACTCAGTGGACCACCAACCCATTATAGTAAGTACTCAAACCTGCCACACTCAGCACTCAGTGGACCACCAACCCATTATAGTAAGTACTCAAACCTGCCACACTCAGCACTCAGTATACAACCAACCCATTATAGTAAGTACTCACAACCTGCTACACTCAGCACTCAGTGGACCACCAACCCATTATAGTAAGTACTCAAACCCGCCACACTCAGCACTCAGTATACAACCAACCCATTATAGTAAGTACTCAAACCTGCCACACTCAGCACTCAGTGGACCACCAACCCATTATAGTAAGTACTCAAACCTGCTACACTCAGCACTCAGTGGACCACCAACCCAATATAGTAAGTACTCAAACCCGCCACACTCAGCACTCAGTATACAACCAACCCATTATAGTAAGTACTCAAACCTGCCACACTCAGCACTCAGTGGACCACCAACCCATTATAGTAAGTACTCAAACCTGCCACACCCAGCACTCAGTATACAACCAACCCAATATAGTAAGTACTTTAAACCTGCTACACTCAGCACTCAGTGGACCACCAACCCATTATAGTAAGTACTCAAACCCGCCACACTCAGCACTCAGTGGACCACCAACCCAATATAGTAAGTACTCAAACCTGCCACACTCAGCACTCAGTGGACCACCAACCCATTATAGTAAGTACTCAAACCTGCCACACTCAGCACTCAGTGGACCACCAACCCATTATAGTAAGTACTCAAACCCGCCACACTCAGCACTCAGTGGACCACCAACCCATTATAGTAAGTACTCAAACCCGCTACACTCAGCACTCAGTGGACCACCAACCCATTATAGTAAGTACTCAAACCTGCCACACTCAGCACTCAGTGGACCACCAACCCAATATAGTAAGTACTCAAACCCGCCACACTCAGCACTCAGTATACAACCAACCCATTATAGTAAGTACTCAAACCTGCCACACTCAGCACTCAGTGGACCACCAACCCATTATAGTAAGTACTCAAACCTGCCACACTCAGCACTCAGTATACAACCAACCCATTATAGTAAGTACTCAAACCTGCCACACTCAGCACTCAGTATTCAACCAACCCATTATAGTAAGTACTCAAACCTGCCACACTCAGCACTCAGTATACAACCAACCCATTATAGTAAGTACTCACAACCTGCTACACTCAGCACTCAGTATACAACCAACCCATTATAGTAAGTACTCAAACCCGCCACACTCAGCACTCAGTGGACCACCAACCCAATATAGTAAGTACTTTAAACCTGCCACACTCAGCACTCAGTGGATCACCAACCCATTATAGTAAGTACTTTAAACCTGCCACACTCAGCACTCAGTGGATCACCAACCCATTATAGTAAGTACTTTAAACCTGCCACACTCAGCACTCAGTGGACCACCAACCCAATATAGTAAGTACTCAAACCTGCTACACTCAGCACTCAGTGGATCACCAACCCATTATAGTAAGTACTCAAACCTGCCACACTCAGCACTCAGTGGACCACCAACCCAATATAGTAAGTACTCAAACCTGCCACACTCAGCACTCAGTGGACCACCAACCCAATATAGTAAGTACTTTAAACCTGCCACACTCAGCACTCAGTGGATCACCAACCCATTATAGTAAGTACTCAAACCTGCCACACTCAGCACTCAGTGGATCACCAACCCATTATAGTAAGTACTCAAACCTGCTACACTCAGCACTCAGTATACAACCAACCCAATATAGTAAGTACTCACACCTGCCACACTCAGCACTCAGTGGACCACCAACCCATTATAGTAAGTACTCAAACCCGCCACACTCAGCACTCAGTATTCAACCAACCCAATATAGTAAGTACTCAAACCCGCCACACTCAGCACTCAGTATACAACCAACCCATTATAGTAAGTACTCAAACCTGCCACACTCAGCACTCAGTGGACCACCAACCCATTATAGTAAGTACTCACACCTGCCACACTCAGCACTCAGTGGACCACCAACCCAATATAGTAAGTACTCACACCTGCCACACTCAGCACTCAGTATACAACCAACCCAATATAGTAAGTACTCACACCTGCCACACTCAGCACTCAGTGGACCACCAACCCATTATAGTAAGTACTCAAACCTGCCACACTCAGCACTCAGTGGACCACCAACCCATTATAGTAAGTACTCAAACCCGCCACACTCCGCACTCAGTGGACCACCAACCCAATATAGTAAGTACTCAAACCCGCCACACTCAGCACTCAGTGGACCACCAACCCATTATAGTAAGTACTCAAACCCGCCACACTCAGCACTCAGTGGACCACCAACCCATTATAGTAAGTACTTTAAACCTGCTACACTCAGCACTCAGTGGACCACCAACCCATTATAGTAAGTACTCAAACCTGCTACACTCAGCACTCAGTGGACCACCAACCCATTATAGTAAGTACTCAAACCCGCCACACTCAGCACTCAGTGGACCACCAACCCATTATAGTAAGTACTTTAAACCTGCTACACTCAGCACTCAGTATACAACCAACCCATTATAGTAAGTACTTTAAACCTGCTACACTCAGCACTCAGTGGACCACCAACCCAATATAGTAAGTACTCAAACCTGCTACACTCAGCACTCAGTGGACCACCAACCCATTATAGTAAGTACTCAAACCTGCTACACTCAGCACTCAGTGGACCACCAACCCATTATAGTAAGTACTTTAAACCTGCTACACTCAGCACTCAGTATACAACCAACCCAATATAGTAAGTACTTTAAACCTGCCACACTCAGCACTCAGTGGACCACCAACCCATTATAGTAAGTACTCAAACCTGCTACACTCAGCACTCAGTGGACCACCAACCCATTATAGTAAGTACTTTAAACCTGCTACACTCAGCACTCAGTGGACCACCAACCCAATATAGTAAGTACTTTAAACCTGCTACACTCAGCACTCAGTATACAACCAACCCATTATAGTAAGTACTTTAAACATGTTCATTCTCTGAATTATTTGTTTCTATTTTGAAGTCCTCATGCCTCAACTTGTACATTATATGACTGCAGGAATTCTGTGCATGGTGGAGGCTATGAAAGGTCCATTTTATAATTCATACCAATATTGGTAACAGCCAGGTCTAAAGCAGCATAGCAGGTATCTTATATGCCAAAAGATAAACCTGGGTCCTGCAAAGTTCCAATTATTGTAGACTGTTAATCAGTCAATTTTAGACAAAAGACTACCAAAAGACTATCTGTTTCAGCCATCCATCACAAGCAGTCGATGGTGCAGAGAGTCCACATGATTACTATCACTGTTCAGTATCCAAGGCAGTTGGTTCAGTACCAGAGTGGCTAGAGGTGGACCTTGGCCAGGCAGAGAGAGTAGTGGCTGTGGCTATTACATTCAGATGGGATGCATGTAAGTAGTTCTCTATGTGAATAACTGATTCTTCTGATTAAAGCTATAAACATACCTACAATATAATTACTACAATATAACTCAACGATAAACGCATTAAAAGTCCGCATACTTAAAGGGAATACCAGAAAAACAAACTAAAATGAGTATAGTAACAACTTCTTCATCAAAATGTTGTTTGTAGAATCAAATATGTGATGCTTTTAGCAAATTGAGTCATATGTCGCAAAATATGGATTTTGAGATTTCACCATATATGAAAAGAGGACATTAAGGTGATTCCAAAGATAGAAAACACTAGGACACCTAATATGTATTTCTATATTAATTGTCGCTGGAATAATGACTTGGATACAGATATGGCCAACATTTACAGTGGTGAAATGGCCACCTGTTATTGAAAGAAAAAAAAGAAAAAGTAATGATTGGCAAGTGTTAAATGGTGCCACTACTGTAAATATAAAAACTGTAGCCGTGGGCATGGAAGGGTAACTTGTTTTAGTAGTTGTAGTTTAGTAGTTGTTTTACAGTAGTGGCACTGGAAGTGTAATTTCTGAGGTGTGGTTAGGTACTAAAACAAGTTACCCTTGCACGCCCAGAGATACCACATGCCAGTTGGAGGAGGAGTACAGTCCCAGTTGGGGGAGGGGGTGGGAGGGGTTATAGAATAAGATGGGTCCGAAAGGGGATAGGATCTTTTCTGTGTATTCTTTTCAAACCAAACACCGAAGCCATGTAGCAACCGGGGGAAAACAACTTCGAGCATGATCAATAGAGTTGTACCTAAAAGGTAAGACCGTTGTCTCCATATAGGTATTGATCGATACCCCAATGGGCCCATGGCACCTTGTGATGGGCCTGTAGGAGCCATCCGGCTTGGGAACAGCCCCAATAGCATGAAGACATCTGAGTGGGGTAATAGACCGTACAAATTTCCCATCGAGCAGCTCATCAGAAAACAGTTCAGTCTGAAAAAAGTGAGATGCGCGACCTCTTGATTTCTCATAATTCCAACTGCTAACTTCCTATTTCCTGGCAGATTTTACTATTTCCAGAACAAAAAGTTCCATGTCAGTGGCGAGTTTTCGATGTCAGCCTCCTTTTCCAATATTTCTCTTAGATATTCACCACAGAAAAGTATGTCACTGCACCATTTTCCCATTTCTCCTATGGTATCCGCTCCATGAAATGCCATGTCTGGCTGCTCTGACACCTATGTAAAGATTTGGTCACCTTTGCCATTGATGTCATCCCTGGTACAGTCCTTTTCTACCCATACAAAAGGAGACATGAGTAGTGGTGGCTCAGTGTTACGTTATATGCTGTACTAGCTGTGTGCCGGCCTTGCATGCAGGACTGATTTCGCCATAGCCACTTGCCTTCTGCAGGTGTTGCCACATGTTTGAGGGAAGGAGGGATGTAAAAAGAGAGGGCGCGAAAGAGAGGTAGAAGAGAGAGAAAGTAGATAGAAGGACGAGTGATGGGTGAGAACAAGACAGGGAGCTGACTTTTGCGGAATGTGGCCGTCAAGTGTATGATTTTGGCTAACTTTTGCGGCCTGCTCTCTCCCTCACATGTTTTACCTTTGTTAGATTACACTGGACAGGTAATCATGAATGTAACCTTATACAAAATGTATGTTTTAGAGCCTTGCATTTATAGTTTGGAAGGACTTATTTAAAAAAGGATTTGCTCATCAAAGCTAATTCATATATATTTTGGCATAGGAATACATCATAGTACATTTGGGTGAAAAGGAGTGTGGATTCTGAAAAGGAAAAGTATATTCCAAAAAGGAAAAGGATATTGGCAAAAAGGAAAAGGAAAATGGACAAAAAGGAAAAGGATATTCCAAAAAGAAAAGTCTTGGATATTTTGGATTTTTCCTATTTCACATATATATCCTGTCCGATTGGGGACAAAATAGAGCAAACCTATGCAATTCCCCAGTCGCAGTTGAGTCTCGGATTATCAGTATAGTGTTCATGTTGACATACAGAAAACAGATGAAAACCTAGGTTTCCAGGACGGACAAGGAATGTCATACACTATATGCATGGCAGACGTCTATATCTGGTCGATGTCCTTCTTGATTCTGCTCAAGATACTTCCACATATGTGTTTATTGGATCTTTGGCCGTTACCGTTTATGATTTTAGGCAAGATCAGGCTGGTCCCCCACTTCTGGTCTGGCATCATTTTGTAGAGGCTTTTGCTTGGTAAGCCTCAAACTCTCAAACTCTTCAAACTCTCATTTTGACTGAACTTCTTCTGAATTATTTCTTCCAGTACTTTCTCATTGCCAAGATTTCAAGCTTTGTTTTGCTTTTCATTTTACATCATACAGGTTTGGCTGATTTTGTAAATCTCTGGCCATCTCTGTGTGACCCATAAAATTTGCATTGTGCAACCGGGTGCAGCCGGTTAGAAGTTGGAGAGAAAGCAGTGCTCACTCCTGAACCCCAAGCCTTTACCATCATCTACTTGAATTGATCATGCATCTTCTGGTCTGCAATTCTCTGGGAGTTTGGATAGGATCTCTCTTTGTGAAAGCTTGCAGATCAGGTGACCATACTATCAAGTGGCTGCCTCTATGCGTAGATTTTCTTTCATTATGACGTTAAAGTTTGAGTCAAGCTTTGTGCAAATCGACTAAACTGTGGCTACAATCTCATCATTCTCCAACTTAGCAATATTATCAATTATGATTACCTCATGACTCTTTGGTAAGGTAGGTCGAGGCTGACAACTCAATGGATTTGTTGGTGGGCCTTGACGCTGTACAGGCGGTGTGCCTCACCCCTGCCTGGAAGGTTGCATGGCAGGGCCCATATGATGTGGGAGCTCATTTCTCCTGTTTGTATGTGAACAACCAACACCTTGGGCATCCCATTGAATGGTGCTCAGCTTGAAATCTGTGAATTCTTTCAGCTCATCTAATGAGGAGGCAACTTTATCAGTATTTACAGCACTACTATTGCTGAGTACTTTGAGCTCGGATCGTGGTGCCTCAGTAGAGAGCTGACCCTTAGATATGTGGTTGAACAACAATATGGCCGTCTCCAGCTTTGACAGGTGAATATCAAGTTATTTTATATGGCTGGTTACATCATTTTGAACTTTCATAAAACAGAATTCAGCAATGTTATCGACCTATCTATGGTATGCTTAGGGTCAGACAATTTCAACATAATACTTGAAGCGATCAATGGGGTCAGCCTATTACAAATGGCATTGATTAGGCTGTAATAACTGTGACTCAGTTTTTCTACTGGGAGATTAATGTCAGCCAGTGTCGGAATTACCTTGTAAATCAGATGTTACATTCTTCTGTGTATGTGAGTGTGTGGAATTATTGAGTTCATCAAGATTTTTTGATAGGGAATAACTGACTCACTCCTTCCCATGTACAAGCGGATGACTCTCATTACTAGATTCTATGCGACATGGGGCAGGAGAAGGTACAAGACTTCTTGTCGGCATTTTCTTGGGTTATAGAAGTGATTTTAAATGTTATTTCTAATGCAGCCTTCAAGGTCTCCATGGCCTCTGACAGATGTAGAGGTTAGAATATTATCGTCAGAGACGGATCGTAGTCCAAATAATCCAGTTATCATACTGGATCCTTGTGGCATATGATGTATTGTCATTTACAACATCTTTTTTGAAGTGATGTCTGTAGATAGTAGAAATTATGTTACGTAATGTTACATAACAATTATCACCGAGTCGATTTGGGCAATGATATGTCAAGGGCATCACTGAGTCAGCCGTTGATTGCCCACAGCATGAGATCATGCGTTGAGTGGTTTAAAACAATGAGTTCTTACTGTTTGTTGTCATTCCATAAAATAAGATTTGGAAATATCAATCCATATGTCCCGATCTTCCTATATGGTCATTTGAAGAGATGTGTTGATAATTTAACCCTTGCAAAATGCAAATTTAATGGAGGGATTGAGTGTCTCTAGAAACGTAGTAGATAGTTAAGATAGATCCATACTCATGACCTTTATTTATCCTCATTCATCCTTTTCAGATTGAAACTGTTTTAAGAAAGCGTTGGAAAGCGAAAAGTGTCTCATGCATAGGCGTATAGGTCCATAAGGTGATATTGAGTAGTCAATTATCGGGAAAGATCATATAAAACATTATCACCCATGCCTAGGTGGTAGTTCACAAGTATTAAATTTGTGTTGGGAAAATAAACTTGGTTTTGTATGGTTCATGTAGATGGGTTCTGTAAAAAATATAAGTGTTGATCATCAAAAAAAAGGAGAAATGTGACCCCTCAAGCCAGATCAACTACTTGTGAGGTTCTATCATTCAAATCATTTAACAATTCTTTATTGCTATTGGAATTACAAGGGTCAGTCAAATCTGTAACAAGAAAACAGGTATTCCAATGACTGCCAACATTGAATCTTTGAAATGGTGTTACAGAGAGTGTTTAAACTTAAACCATACATAGTAAATTGAGAAGAAATGGGTGGATACATTGATGACAATAATGAGGTAATTTTAACAGAGAGCGACTGACATATCTGACAAAAAATATAAATATTCATTCTCTAGTTTAGATGCTTTACCCATTCAGACCGCATATTGCCTCAAGTCATTCCCATGTATTTGCTTTAAACCACTCCACGGGGTAGGACGCATAGCGCGTAAAGGCACACCCATGCACAGGACGCACAATGCTATAAAGCACTCCATGGGAAAAGATGAGTATTGCCAAAAAGCATCATGATAACTATGTAATTCAATGTTGGTGATGTTATGGGCCGTCTTTAATATATATGACGTTATTAGAATGTGCGTCATCATCTGCAGTACAGTGGATGCAGTGAAGCATCATCATGACCCTATGTGCATTGGAAAATCCACCAGTGCATGTAAAAGTGCCACTGACCAGTCACAAAAGTGCAATCCGCTCAAAAAAGCAGTTTTGCACCTGGTTTTGCACTTGATACAATGTGCATCATCAGATGCACTCCAAAAATGTGTATCAAATTTATGTATATAAATCAGGTATCAATGCACTATAGTTACATGCATTGGAATTCCAAGTCAGTCGGGAGGAATTTATACAATTCGTAATCTTTTATTCTGTCAAAAAAATATAATCATATTTCATAAGGCAACATATGAAAACATTTATGGTGAAAACAGCATTTTTTCAATGTAACTGTTAAAGCCCTATAAAGAATAAAACACTTATAAATAAAGCCTCTACCTAAATGTCCTGTTTAATTGTATGAATAGTGATGAATGAAGGAATACCTTTTACTAAATAATTCCTCCATCTACCTAACATAGCAATAGCAATGAAAGTGCTTCACTGAGTGCATTATAACTGTGTCTTTTACACCTGGTCAGTAGCACATCATTGGGAGCATCAGAACCATATTTATGTAGGGTCCATGGAGCATATTGTATTTATTTGAGAATCTCATATATTCATGTGTATAACCTAAACATTCTTAACACTTCCATCATAAACAATAGTTCAAATCAAATCTGTACCCATAACTACCATGAACTTCTACAACACAATGCTACAACAGTCCATAATATCTGCCACTGCTCACTCACTTGCATGGCATTCACACCTAATGTCGCACATATCTGACAGTCACACTCAGTCTCTGACACCCATTCATAGAAACCCCTCTCCACTAAACTAAACGATGTAATTCTACCTCCATATTATCCAAATATTGCCTTCCCAAATTCTCCCCCTGATTTAATCAATCCTTTTATAAGTTCGGTGGCACGTCCCTCATACAAATACAAATATGCGTAACGATTACGCACGGCGCTAACGCATGCCTGCTACTGGTAAGATCATAATGATGCATATGGTTGAATTCCTTATTTCCTCAGCTTTCTGTAGATATAAAGTATGTGCATATTAAAGAATATATAATATGATTGAGTAGTTACCAAAGATAATCATTTATTTCTTTTGCTGTAGAATAATAAGAAATAGCATGGCCGAACATGCTCCTGGCAAGGGTTTTTCCCCAACGTTTTTATTTTATTATTCAGGCAGAAGACAACAGTTACACTCTCACAAATCAATTGTGATTTTCATTATGCCCTGGAGATGCTACTCAAATCTCTTACATTTTATCATTGCAGGGAAGAAGTTAATAATATTAATTCCTAACCGAATTAGGCTAATCAACTACTATACATCAAAATACAATTAATTATGATTTCATGATTATCATGGTGAGGTTTTCGTCTTGATGCGGCCACTCTTTTATTGAGTGCTGCGGCCACCTGACAGTATAACAATGGTTATATAGAGTATACAATTAGCTAATTTGTCCTTAGAATTTGGGTCTATGTACTTTCGTATTCTACCTGGGTGAATCCATATTAATTCTCATATTTACAATGATTTCTACTTTTAATCATTGTGTTGGCGAGTGTCTCTATAATTATTTACAATATGATATTATACAATACAAGTAATGTAATGTAAGTATTGAGCAATATGTAAAAAAACGACAATAGAAAATAATACATCTGGACTTTATCTCTATCCTCCTCACCTCAGAAATTTACAATCATTTTCGTTTTGGGGAGCAAATGCATGGGTCCTAGGTGGGTGCATTTGCTTGTCTAGTATTATGAGCAGCGTTAGCTCCTCTTTCTTTTACATATACTTCATTATAACATTATGAAACTATGAATAATTTATGCAGCTTTAATATAATACAATCAATCATTCTCAATACATGGTACTTCTTGTCATAGGCTCCCTATTGTGCGACTTGTACTCACCAGGTGGCGGTACTTGTTTCTCACTAGGTGGCGTGAAAGGTCACTGCATTGCATTTATAATTTAATTAACAATAAAAGTACTGCTAATATTCTAATGCGGTATTCATTCACTATTGATATTGTCTAACAAATACTTATGAATATTATAAGTGATCTTCTTCTAGAGTTTATATGTATAATGTATATGTATGATGTTGGGAATCGACCTGATCAAACCACCCACATAACTATACATATGATTGTGGGTAGTCAGCTGGGTGTGTCTAAGCTAACAAACCATTGGAATGATTCATACACAGAGGTCTGTGGGATGTCTCACAGCATGGAAATAATGATGAAATAATTGATGTATTTCCATGCAAAGACAAGGTAACATACCTTGATAAACACTCTTTGTATTTTATTGGGGAATATATTTCTGTGAAGTATTCACCAGCCTTAATACTGTTGAGATTCAGAGGTATGAAAATGCTCTAGCTGAGTGCAACAGAACTGATTTTTATAGCCTGGTCAGTAGTGCATCGTAGAGTGCTTAAAAAGTGCATTTTATAACCTGGTTAATTGTGCATCTGTGAGAGCATTAGAAGTGCATTTATAAATCGGGTCCATAGAGCATTGTAAAATCAAGTTTGACCCTCAAAATTGTTTACGATTTCCACCAGTAAAGCACCAGGTCAAAATCAGGTCAGAATTTCCAGGTCAAAACTAGGTCAGTAATGTAATCATGCACATCGGGGATGTGATATGTAAATTATTTCACTTAGGAAGTCATCAATTGATTTTCTTTTCCCATTCTTGGTTGGGTAATCAAGCATAACGCAACGTTGGCTGTGCTGTCCTGAATGGGTTAAGTACACACATCAGAGTTTTAATATAGAATACAGGCCTTTGAGAAGGTAGATACACCAGATAGAGAAATACGAGCATTATTTTGAGCAGAGCTGCAAGCTACCTTAACTTACCATAGCAATATATTTGAAATGGTGAAAGAAGCTGTTGAGTGTACTTCCTGAATGTAGTTGTGTCCTCGATGTTATGAGTGACTGGTTTTAGCTCAATCCACCTAGTCTGACATTTGTAAATGATAGAGTTACTAACTTTATTCTCATCCCTGCTTCATCCCTTTATGATTTATATCGATCACTGAGGTAAGGTACGTTTGTATCTCTGAGAGCATTCCAGGAGCTGGTCTTGGTATTTGTCCTTTAGATTTGTCTACAAAGATCCCTGACAGGGATGCAGGAGTTTTCCTCATTTCTCTCTTTCCTCTCAGTAAAAGTGTTGAATCCTACTTTAATTGCGAACTTCTACCAATATGTCTAAGAAATAATCAGCATCAAAATGTCTTTCAAAACCAAACTAAAGAAATACCATTAAATCATTAAATCAGCTCTCATGCTCTCACCTCTCACCTTTAGAATCACAATGCATTTGAAAGAATGTATACCTATCATAAATCAGGATTTCTCCACATTGCAATGTGAAAATCTGCGTTTCTGTCATTCATGAAAGAAAATTATTTTTCAAAAAGAAACAAAAATAGCCTATAGTTTCATTGTTAGGAAACAGCTGATGCAAATGGACACTAAAATGTAGCAGACCTAATGTCTTGTGTATGTTGTTACTGACAGATGCATTTATGTATGGCTTTGATGTACTGGTTGGCAATGAAGATGGACTTGACACTGCTCCTGATGTCAGTACATATGGTATGTGCATACACATGTGTTATGAGCCCATCATCAAGAGGATCTTCTACCCTTGTACCACAAGCCTCAAAGGCAGGAATGTACGGGTGGAAATGGACAGAATATTTGGACTACTTCTTGTTTGTGAACTAGAGGTCTACAATGTACACATCAGAGGTAATAAATCATATTGAAAAGTGAGGGAACTAAATTCCTAATTGAAACTCTCCTCTGAATACAAATTTGATCTTTAATTCCAGCAAGTATCAAATTTATCTGTATAATCATGGTGCTTTTAGATTATAAAAAATGTTAATTAAAGGTAAATACCAGCGTTGTCAGCCCTGCAGTAGGCAGGAATTCAAGGAACTAATGCATGAAACAATAGAAGTCAATACATTTTGTTTAAACTTTATCTTGAAAAAGAACATGGTTGGGGGTATACAAAATACCAGAAAAACTGAATGTTATCATATTATTTTGTGTTTTAGGGATGAGTGAAGTTTACTTCCATTCACTATTGATTTCAATGGGGGAATCTCATTGCGATACAAGTTTAGCTGAATAACTTTTTTTTTAGTTCAATGACCCCTTACTTTATTTAATTGGGAGGGTAGAATAACATGTCAGCAGTGTATATGCAGATTCTAAACAAAAGTGTATAATTGAAGTATATGCCATGGGGGAAAATGCAGAAAATACCCATGTTCCTATAGCCTCCTATAGTGAAGAGTAGTAAATTTCAATGGTCCCAGAAATAAAAACTAATGCAATGACATATGTTTTTTGGGCGACTTTTCGGATTTCCCCAACCATGCTCTTTCTAAATCAGAAGTTTAAAGAAATTTCCATGATTCATTTATTTTTTTCATTAAACACTGGTATTTACCTTTAAATCAGTTTGGTAAGAGCAAATAATAAAACCACTTTTCTTCAAGCCAGATCTGACAAAAGAAGATGTTGGTCTACCGCTGGAGCTAGAGTATGGAGCATGGAGCATGAGGAGGGACTATCTGACTGATGATGACCATGACACATGCATAGATGTCAACACCCTCTGGATGCACCGACGAGTCCTGACCTTTGTCTTTGAGTGGCACCCTGAACAGTTTGCCTCCATGGTGGAAACTTTGGCAACACAACATTGTCAGGAAGACTACTATGTGAACATAACTCATAGCCCTGACTTGAAGGTCTGTGCAACTCAATTACTTAAATGATATTTCTAAGTCAAAATGAATAGGGCAGAAGGTTTGACAACATTTGCACTCTTTGGAGATTTAGATGTTGATAAAAATCTGGGAAAAGTTTAAATTTCCTTTTTGTATGATAGACATATTTGAACATGGGGAGCTGGTGTGACAGGGACACTTACATAATCTGGCTCCTATCCTTACTGTTACATGCTACTGACTGCACACTGACGTCTCATTACTACTCACATTGTATTACTTACAGGTACTGGTCTACCCTGTCTATTTTGATGAAGACCTGAAATCTCCTGGAACCAAGCCAGTCCGTCAGTTCTGCCACCTGATTGGTGAATGGATGAATGGGTCTGAGTTACGCAGTCGCTACAGCTGTAACTGTAACATGGCCCCTGGTGTGCAGAGTTCTGAACCCTGCAAACTCATTGTGAAGATCTTAGACCATGGTCGACCACAACCACACAGTCTGAACCTCTGTGAGATCATTGTATATGACTGACTATAGGAGTGACCTATATAAACTGAACCTCTGTGAGATCATTGTTTATGACTGACTATAGAAGTGACCTGTATAAACTGTACCTCTGTGATATGATTCTTTATGACGGACTATAGTAGTGACCGGTATAAACTTTATAAACTATATACTTTATTATAATAAATGATATCAATGCTTATGACCTAATACAGTAGTTAGGCCGACTCCTATTAAATGCTGTGTGAGATCTAATGATTAACCAAAATGTAAGAGTTGTATATTTTGGTCTATACCACGGTTATAATTATATTTTGTGCCTTTTCAACAAATTCAATCAACATTGATAAGGTTGATTAAACCTAAAGTCTTAGACCTACTTGTTACTCCTTTATAACAAAAAAAGGAACCAACCTTTTACAACATTTATTTGCTTCATATCATTTAAGATTGCTTTATGTCATTTAAGAAATATACCATAAGTATTCCTAGCATTGTAACTAGGAGATGTGATCTAAATTATTGTGACTATTTATAGAAAAAAAATCTGACTTGTAATTTTTTTTTTGAATACCACACTAAAATGTCTAATTCCACTACCAGATTCTGTAGTCTGTGATGCTCTGTATTATTACCCCCTACACTATTCACCGATATAAGCACCTCTGATGAAGACCTCAACCAAGATTGAAACATGTATGGTCTGATTAATAAAGCAACAGCATAATGAAATCTAGTGTCTCATTGGGTATTTAGTCACAGATCTTAAAGACTTTGATGCATATCATCATATCAATCTTTTCCCCAATTGTTTTTAGTATTTGTAAGTGTTAGCACATTAGTAACATAAGATCAAGCCACTATCTTCAACAATTTACCATTTTGATTGGTCGCATCAATCTGATTGTTCCAACCAATGATGCTCATTTTATGATGCTCCTTTCCTGACGCAAATCTGTAGGTCCCTGCTTTAGCCAAGGCTACATTCCCTGCTAAACCTCTAAAAGCTAAATTCCCAACTAAAGCCCTTAAAGCTGCATTCCCTGCTAAACCCCTTAAAGCTGCATTCCCAACTAAACCCCTTAAAGCTGCATGCCCTGCTAAACCCCTTAAAGCTGCATTCCAAGCTAAAGCCCTTAAAGTTGCATTCTTGCTTAAGCCCTTAAAGCTGCTTTAAGCTGATCTATGGCTATTATGGCTGATCTGTTGGTTAATCCACCAACTCGATGATCCTTTGATGAGTAGATGCTATATGGAGTTAATTCCGTCCCGGAAGTGTCCAAAATGGTGCGATGTCAGCCTGTTCAAATCTTCAATTGGTTTTGGCGGTCCAGGTTGGAATAAACTTGTTATTATTCACAAATGGCCACCTTGGTGTTCCTGGTGTATTCATGTATTAGATATTATCATTGAGGTATCATTTAGTTGCTTGATTCATATTGTTTTCACTGTTGTTACCGTAGCATAAGCGTTTCCTAGTCATCATTATGACAGAAGTGTATGCCACTGTTATACAACCTGCGCACATCCACTCTATTCTTAGTGCCTACAACACCCACAAGGTGGCATATGTCACCTCAATGCACGTAGTGGCTGTCAAGTCTAGATGTCACATGATACATTGCTGAGTTCCTATGGGGTGGCAGAGCCGGCAGCTTCTCATCAGTAATTCATGAGTGTCGCTCATGCGGGGATGTATTTATACTGATTTTAATGAACCACAATGTCTGTGTCAATAATGAGATTGAATATTTAACCCTTTGGAGAGCCAAACCTACATAATGCCCTCAACGTTTGGCACAGCACAATCACCAACGTTGTCCACCTTTGGGACTCACTGCATAAGGACTTCCATCACTAAATAAATATTGGGACTGATTCTAAAATTCTGCCTTTCTACCTCTCCCAATCATAGTTGATGTTTAATCAGAACTGTTAACAACCTTTAGCTAGAGTGCTTTAATTACATTTGCTTGATGTTAGATGCTGAATATAATACATGTCACTCTAATAAGGAGTACACATCCATAGGTAGGGGGACCTTTGATCCAGAATTCCTGTGATTCACTGTAAAAAGGATAAACAAATTACATCCCTTATAGTGTGTCATCTATGGATCCACTTAAAGCTACATTCCATAAGTTACTTTGTAAGTGAGAATTCCTTTTTTATTTTTTTGTAGAAACGTTATTTGAGTTGATGTTCAAAATATAGAAATTGCATGAAAGTCATAGTATAAAAGACTTGTATAACATAGATAGCTAAGTGCTCTAAAATTAGATACATCTTTTCCAAAAATAACCTTACATGGATAGCTTTATTTTTTAATTCAATGATACATGAATATAAAAAGTAACCTACAAGAAATGTATAAATCACTTACTGATGAAATTAGTAGGGTTTTGTATGGTTGCCATCCTATCAATCTCACGCTATATATATATATATATATATATATGCAAAGTCTTTGGATAAAGAATAGAGAACACTAAGATAAAAATACACACGATTCAAAACATATTTCAACAGGAATTGAATCTGTGACATGAATGTGATGTGCTACAGAGAAATGAGTCACACAAGTCGCAAAAAATGTATTTTGAGATATCATTATTATTCGAAAAGATGAGATCGAGCCGATTCTAATGATGGTGAATACTAAAACATCCAATATGTGTCTCTATATTAAATAGGTTTGATAATATAATTTCTGAAGAAAACAATTTGCCATATACTTACTTTTTAGTAACGCTATATATAGTAAAAAATCTAACATTGGCATATGCCATGTTCAATTTCCTGAATAAAGTGTGTGTAAAAAAAATAGTCTTCAGGATGAGCTTTGAAATAAATGGATATAACTAATTCATTTATTTATATGACTAGATTCATAGAAACTGATTTTGTGATTAAAATACTTTCAAAATCTATGACCTGTGACTCATTTTCCTGAAACACATAACAAATAGTGATGTGTATAGAATAGATATTACACAGAGTTTATACAAGGTAATCCCTGGTGAGCATACACAGACTGCCACATCAAACACGGATATAATTGCATCTGAGCATGCGCCAGCTATGTCACGTGCCTCTCGCTTAGATGAGATTGCTAAGGTGAAGCAATTCTCATTGTGCATACTCAGCATTTCTTCTTTTTTTTTTTAAACGTTTTCATTCAGATAAATGACAAGACCCCTCTCACAAAGTAGTGATTTTCGTAGGCATGCTTGCCTTAACATTCATACAAGTAGTAGGGTGTTACAATGTTCTAGTCTAGATCCATTTGGTATAATATGAAAACATCAGTTAAATAAGTATATGTACAATGTACGCTACGTACAGCTATCGATGATAGCATTCCAGCAAGTTTTGATTTAACTCATGCAGATGTGATAATGATGATATGAGATAAGGGTGAGGATGATAATTACGGTTCCTGACTATTTATTCTTTTACAGGCTAGTGCCGTAGTGAGTGAAATGGTTGTGATAATGGTTTCATACATTATAATCTTCCATTTGGTGTTTGGTAAATATGATACATGTTCCTTCAGTTACAATTGCGAGTGCATTAGTATATAACCAGATTTACCACATATTAGGGCTAAAGTGTTATCGTTGCTATGTGAATCCTTTATTACATGCGGGTTGTCATGACCCAAATGACGCAATTTGTTATGTGTTTCAGGAAAATGAGTCATAAGTCGAAAAATTGATATTTTTCAAAGTTTTTTTTTTCAAAAGATCACATCATTGGAATGTTCTGATTTTTGGTGAGTTCATCACTTTTTTTTGAACATATCTTTATTCAGGATATAATGGAATAGTGGCATAGGCCATACTATTTATTGAGGGGCTCGGGTCAAGCCCGTTATTTTTTGTATATATAGCTATATCAAATAATGTATCAAATTCAAGGACAATCAAGATAATATATGTGATGTGTTTCAGGAAAATGTGTCATAAGTCGCAAAATTGATATTTTTCATAGTGTTTATTTCACAAGATCTGTTAATTGAAATGTTCTGATTTTTAGAGGGTTTGGCACTTATAGTCATGAATCTATGTACCAAATTTCGGGACATTGTATTAAATATATCCTTGCGTTTTGAAGGCATTTGTATGGAGTATATTTAGTTACTTTACTGATAATTACCCATCCAGAAACATTGCAAACTATTTTTTCCAAAAATAAAAATATCAAATATAAAATATAGAAATACTTCTTTAATGTCCTTCATGTTTACTATCATTGGAATCGGCATGATCTCCTCTTTTCAGATATTATGATATCTCAAAATCTATATTTTGTGACTTATGACTCATTTTCCTGAAACGGATCACATATCTTTTAGTTTTACAGGTCCTCATATGCACTACATTTAGTTACTTAAAGGTCAAGTGTAAAGGTTTTCATTTGATGTTTAATGCATTCGGGGGGATATTTTGAAATGATCTACAAAGTTATAGCTTCTTATCTAATAAATTAAACCAGTGGGAGGTGTTTAAGCGCTACCGTTTGTTAGGCCACCGCAACCTAGTGCGGCAAGGGTGAGTAGCCATCTTGGACGGGTCAAGCGACCTGTGACGTCATCCATGTCCTGCGCGACTGGTAGGTAGATAGAACCCACACTAGTATGTATGGTCCAATGTAGTGGGGGTCATCTTCGCATTCTTTTTTAACTTAAGTATTGCAACAGAAATTGTATTTTGAAACGGACATCACTATCTGGAATTCAGATGTATGTAGGATTATGTATATATGTAGGATTATGTATATGAGTCAGTAATTCTTCCAATAGGGCAGCATTTGGTTTTCCCGCATAGGTTATCTAAAATTTGTATTTAGGATGATCACACATGTTCATGACCATTTATTTGAATTCTTTGGCAGAAATAAGGCTATGGGAACCCCTCTTTAAACGTTCTTATACCAAAATCTTCGCCACTATTGTGATAAAAGAGTTAATAAATAAGTAATAGGTATCGAATTTGAATATAAAAGACAGGTGCATTTAGAAAATATATTACTTTTGCTGAAGAAAAAATTATTTTTACACATGCGCACATGCTTATAATGATGAAAACAAAAGTTTCTTAATCTCTAATTTAAACTGATCTACACATGGAAAATATCATTTTGGAATGTTTGTGTCGCGTTATGACATGTATTAGCTCCAAAATAATGAGATATCCCAAGAGTAACTATTAGTATTATATTGCATTAAGTTTTTTGTGGAGGGAAGATGTATATGTATGTATAGTTAGATAAAAAGAAAACTTATTAGCCCACGACATCCCTGAAACCTTGCATTACTGTACATAAAATTCCTTGAACATGTGTGGGAATACTTTCTGTCGCGTTACATGTGAAAGATCTCCAATATATTTTTTTTTTAATTTCATGTAATTTCGGCCTTCCCAATAATTCTTTAGGCCTGCTTGAAGTTGGTGAAAAATATGAATATAATTAAATACAAATGGTTTTATATTGAGATCAGTTTGTATAGTAATGTCGCCATTACGCCATAATTAATACAGATAAAGAGACCCTCATATCTAAACCTAGTAATTGTATAGTAATATAATGAATATCCTCACAAAATCAACTCAAGCTTCTGGTTAAAACCAGGCTCCTATTTGCCGGTCAACATCCATTCTCTATCTCTGACATTTCATTTAATTGTGTTAGCCAAAGTAGTTGGTAATTTACCCCAATCTTACACTAAATGATTTGATTAATCAGGTTTAATATGGCTGAAATAAGGCAAAATAATAAGGAAAATATAAGTATCTGCAGCATAGGTGTAGGAATCGAAATATTTGCCCCAGCCTTCCCAAACTTCGTCTGCAATATACTGATATTCCCTGCTATACGTACACCAAAGATAGTAGAGATTCAACGAATTTAATTTTTTCTTTAAAAAATGCCTCCTGAAATCAAATGCTGCCCGTTTGGGAGAATTACTCATATGTATACATAATTATATATTACACTGAAAGCAAAAACGTCTTCATTCTAAACAGTCGTGAAGACACTTTTTTTGCCCCCACTTTTGAGACGTTTTTTTCCCCAAAACGTTCTCAAAAACGTTTAGAGGGAAAAACGTCCTCAAGTAAAAAAGTGTTTAGAGGGTAAAACGTCCTCAAGTAAAAAAGTGTTTAGAGGGTAAAACGTCCTCAAGTAAAAAAGTGTTTAGAGGGTAAAACGTCCTCAAGTAAAAAAGTGTTTGGAGGGTAAAACGTCTTCAAGTAAAAAAGTGTTTGGAGGGTAAAACGTCCTCAAGTAAAAAAGTGTTTAGAGGGTAAAACGACCTCAAGTAAAAAAGTGTTTAGAAGGTAAAACGTCCTCAAGTAAAAAAGTGTTTTTAGTAATCATATGGTCTTGATTAACATATTTAGGTCATCGTTTCTCAGCTTATGGATATTTAATATGATGCACTTTATAATGCTTCTATAAAGGGATGTAGGAGCTGGAACAACACAACACAACAATGGCAGATTCAGTCAATCATCATTTATTTAATTGCGTTGATCTGTGCAGAATTATGATCTATGCCATTTAAGTTAAAGGAAAATTATTAAGTCCTTACAAATCAAAATAAAGGAAACATTATAAAATAAAACGAATAATAAAAAACACCGTCTGGCAGTGCCTTACAAATAATGACAAATAATAATGTGTTTCGTTTTGCAGATCAAGTACATCCATACAATCAGATAAAGTATATCCATACTAACAGTATAACATTTACTGCAGTCCTGGAAGGAGGGGGGCATATATACTATAAATAGCTTAGAAAACTCATTAATGGGTAGGAGGTGATAGTCATCCCAAAGATGAGCAAGGTTTAAGAATAAAAAAAATACTCATGAGTAAATCACATGATGCTGTCTCTTGTTATTAGAATTATGTTTATATATCTCCAGAATAGTCACATGACCACTATTTCGCAGTTAACAAATTGATTTATTTCCTAGAAAATAAATATTTAATGGCAAAATGGTGAATATTAGACATTTTCTTTCATAAAGAATTAAATAATTACACACTGTTTTGACTTAAAAATAAGGTAATACCTCTGGTACCCATTTTTAAAAGATGAGAGATGCATTCCTCAATAAACCATTGCCTTGACTTAAAAATAGGGCAATACCTCTTTTTACCTAAGTGGACAGAAACGCGTAATGACTTACTCTAGAATTGACATAAAAGTACTGTACTAATGACTGCCAGAATCACTTAGAAAATGCCAATTTTAATAGTCAAGAAAATCGCCTCTTTCTGGCATATAAAATGGGGTACAAAACTAAAAATTGATGCCCATAATAATATACACACTTCAGAATAACCTGGCTTAAAAATACCATAAAAATGAGGGTTACACATCATAAGATTCTAGAGACACTTGTACACAGACAATAGAAGTCATGTTTGATGTCAATAATCAGGTTTAAAGGAGATTCCCCTGATGAAGACCACCAGTGCTACGGTTGAAATGAGTAGGGATAAGCCCTTCTCTACAGCACATAAATAATATCACAAAGGAATCAATGGGAGTTGTTTGTTTTTACGGAGAAACTTCATCATTATATTTAAAGGGGAAAGCTACAATCTATTGTACCCTATCCGCGATTCAGGCAGTGTTGGCACACTTTTTTAATACTTCAGTGTTGTATACCACATTAGCTGACGACGTACCATTTCTAAAACCTTATTTACCAAAATGGAAACTGATCTATTCTAGAAACTCATACAACTTTTCACGATTTGTTCTAAATTGTGCTTGTAATAGGAACTAGGGTATTGGCCTCACATTGTCGATCATGTTTAGATCAATGCAACAGGGGTGTTTGGTATCTTTCCCTTTTTCATGATTATGTCCAAGAAAGTTAGGGGAAAAAACACACAAGCAGTCAAAGAGAATTTCAAGTCTAATATTTAACTCTATGAAACCTGAACTTTTATTTATGTCCCACTTTTGAATAATTTTCCCAAACTCCTCTTCACATCCCATCGATAAAATATCAAAAAAGCTGAACTAGGCGCAAATTTAGGGTTCAGATCATAGTCAGCATTGATTCACAAATGCTTACAAAAACTTGTTTGCAAATTATATTACTGTATAACTCATTCAAAGCGTAAGTGTGTTGCACTATATAAATTTATATAATCTGTTTTTGTATACCGTTCCATTTGCATTTGCACCAATAGTATAGATTGAAAAGGACAACCCTGATCATCATTCTTTCTAGGGGCAGGGTCAGGATCATCATTCTTGGCCTGGTAGTTTAACTTGGATCCAGCAGCCTGCAGGTTGTTGCAAATAGGGATGTGTATCACTGAATCAATGTCCTTCTTTTCTCTCGGCCTGGTGGTCTTGACTGCCTCTGTAATATGATGAAATAGGAAAGATGTATCAAATTGAATATTTTCTTCACTAATTGTTATACATAACTGGTATGACCATTAGTAAAAATATTTTTACATTAATTTGATAAAAAGTCAGCCTGTCACTCATATAACATCATATAATTGATATATTACAGATCTTACATGGTAAGTTCATTTGCAAATGTAGGGTGAGTGAGTGTGTGAGATTGGTTGCTTTATGCCCTTATCAACACATTTAATATGGTTATATCAAGGGCGGGAGAGCTGAGAGAGAGGCAGTTTATGATCATACCAGGAAATAGAGATAGAGAAGAAGGGAGAGAGAGACATAAAAAACAGACAGAAAGACACTTTATGGTCATACCCAGGACCGGGCAAATGTAGGGTGAGTGAGTGAGATTGGTTGCCTTACGCCCTTATCAACACATTTAATATGATTATATCAAGGGCGGGAGAGCTGAGTGGGAGGCAGTTTATGATCATAGCCAGGAAATAGAGATAGAGAAGAAGGAAGAGAGAGAGACTAAAGAGACAGAAAGGCACTTTATGGTCATACCCAGGGAATTATATAATAGTTTACAGTGGTTGAAATGAGGGCGGGGGGAAAGGTTGCCCCACTGGGCAAGCTAATGACATATATGAATATAATGTCTAACTGACATACAAATATTTACTGAATCAGTCCATCAATTTGACCAACAATTAAACAGAAATCCTCCACATTTGTGTAATGTACATTCAAGATTCCTATCCAAGATTGATACAATTCTAGATGTAAAATAAGAGAGAATGGGGGCAGAGGCCAATATCATTATGCCATACCTTTATTGATTGTCTACTCTTTGGCTGTAGTAAGTTGTTTGCTGGAGCTTCAGGACTACAACATTCACTGGGCTGTCACCAACACGTCTTGACTATCAGTATCCTCTTCTTCCTTATAGGGTCCTGGCTGCCAAGCAATGCATCCATATCTGTAAGTTAAACGTAATGAATGGTGGTAAAATATCATCGAAATCATGTCACTCTAAAGCACTGAATTCAGTGCTTGTAGGGTAATCTCCTATATGCTAGCATTCGTGACCCCTATTTAAATATTGAAAGGATGAATTATAATGACTAAAATATAAGAAATAAAAGAAATACCTGAGGCAAGTTTGGGCGATGACAGTGTTAAAGATTTTTATTTATTTGAATAAGATATGATAATTATAAGAGTATAATGATAAATGTGATAATTTTTGAAAGAAGAATGAAAGGAGGAAATCATATAATGCACTAGGGAATGCATTAGAGTTATATAAATTGTGTATAATTAAATGAAATAAAAAGTTGTACCTTCTCACCGTAAGTTCTTTATAATATGTTGGGTGGGAGGGTGGAAATTTTCAAACGATTGTATTTTGTGTAAGTTAGAGAGAAGGAAGAGTGAGGAGTTATGGGAAGAGAAGTTTAATGGTGAGAAGGTAGGGGGTGACACCAATGCCTAGGAATCATAAATATGTGTGTACATAAAATAAGTCTCCCATATGCTAGATGTTTACTCCATTGCCCTTAAAACATGATGCTAACAGGTATCTCATCTACAAAAATATGTTTCTTTTGTGATGTTCATTGTTTTGACTGTCGCATCAAGTCAAACAAAGTTAAGGCTGTGGTTTTGAACACTAAAATTTTAATATAATGAAAATATTTCTGAAATGACATACTCATACCTGTCTATTAAATGCAACTTCTTAGTTACTGAGAGGTCCGCTGTCAGTGTTACCCAAGACTCTTTTAGCTGTATTCCATGAGGAAGCTGCCATATCCACTACTACGGATCTCGTCCTCATCTCTATCAATTAACTTTGGATATTTTTCCACCATCACACTGGTAACAAGTGCAAGACCTTGCCATTTGGAATTTTTTCCAACTGCAATGAAAATAATCAAAATGATATATATATATTGATTATGGTCTTATAATGCATGGATAAAGTGTTTTCAATAATGGCATAAATACATCCCCCTATCCCCCACCCCCAAACCCCACCCCGATTTACAGAGGCACAATGTACTAAGATTAAAGAATCTTGTTAGATATTTTGCAAAGCATAAACTACACAAAGGCAATCATTTGTAACGGGGAAGTAATATTTCAAACCTGAAATCGACCATGATAAAAGTACTTAAGATCACCCAAAAGAAATTCTCTTATTGGGCATTAACTTATCAGTTTTACAGTTTAAGTAGACATAAAAGCTATTTTACCCATCCAATAATTCCCGCCCAATTAGAGAGACAATGTAATCAATAAATTGGATTTGTAAACTATAAAGATGGTCTCAAAATTGACATCAATCACATTCCACATGTTTACCTTCAAATTCCATCGATGTGTTATACAGCCAGTTTCCATGAGGAAAATGGGGACATTTGTCCAGTCGTCCAAATCTGGCATCATTGTAGTTATTCATGTTCATGGTCTGTTGATGTATATGTTTGGCCACCTCGCTGTCAGGCAAAAGCATGAGCCTGTTTGGAGTGGTTCCACTGACTAGGGAATGCAGCTCAAACTGAAGTGAAAGTTGATAATTTGATTAAGATTTGATGGAAGATATTTTAATCCATAATTAAGAATTTCTATGTATAAATTTGGTGTTAAAAGTATAAATTAAAACCAAAATGACTATACCTATATATGACAAAATTATTATTTATTGCAACTGCTGCATGAGTTCAGAGTATCTCCCTGACCAATAAGAATGAGAAATTGAATACTTACCGACAATATGCATGCATCAATGTGGGTTCGTCCCATCTTGCACTTCTGGGAGTACCTAAAATAGGATAGACATGAATTTTAATTTAATTAACAAATATAGGGAGAACTGGATGAGGAGATAGAAAGAAGAGGTTGTGGAGGCAGTGTGACCATAGACAGTTGGGCCATGACATTTTGAGAGTTCATGGCCTGAATAGATTTACCTTGGCCCAACTATAATGTGAATGTAATGGCTCATAAACTGCCACCTACATTACATTAGCGGCGTGGGGACTTATAAAGAAGATATATATTATAAGACTTTCAAGTCGAAAATTGAGGAGAGTTATATTAATAAAGATATCGAAATCAAAAACAATTACTGTACAGAGTATGTCGCTTCTTAGGATCTTGAAAAACTATATCTCAGATCTAGTAAACTTCGAATGTTATCATAACAGATATTTGTAGATTTAAACCCTGTAATTACAATCAACTAATGACCTCTCCCTTCAAACTGTTATCATGCAATGTCGTCTAAATTATTAATTTTTTGAAAGGTTTGATGATAGGCCACATGTCCCAATTGATGGTGTATTTCGCAAATAGGAATAAAAAATATATGAATAGGCTATTCATCTTTTTTGTTAGATAATGTAAATGCCGTCAGGGCACCCAGACCCTGTCAGATCCACTTTTTAATACTGTGTACGGTAATACAATGTCAAACTATTTAACTTTTAAGAATGGGAAAATCAGAATCATTTCCTAGTGTTCACTCTTGTCAGACTCTTTAAGAATGGCATATTATATCCTTTCGGTCCATTTGTCATGCCCTTTCCCAGCCCACCTTGCAGCAAAAGATATGCTGTTATACTGAAATATACTGATATTATGAGTAATTCTCCCAATAGGGCATCATTTGCTTTTCCAGCCACGGTTCTCTAAAACCTGTATTTAGGATGACCAGACATAATTATAACCATTTTATTTGGATTCGTTGACAAAAATAAGGCTGTGGGAACCCCACTTTCCAAGTTCTTATGTCAGAATCTTCGCCATTATTGCAATATCAGTGCTTTTTCAGGCTAGAAAAGTAATAATTATAAACTTTCAATGTAATAAACAGGCACATTTAGAAAATATATTACTCCTGTTGAAAAAATTGTTTCTGCACATGCACACAGGTTTATTATTATGAAAAAACACAATATTTATGTAGTCACTAATTTAAACTGATCTAGACATTGAAAATATCATTTTGGAATATTTGTGTCATGTTACAACATATATTTGCTTCAGAATAATGAAATACACCAATAGTAGCCAACAATATTATATTGCATTTAGTTTTGTGGGAGTGAAGATGCACATACATGTATCATTTAGTAAAAATAAAAGTTATTAGCCCATGCAATGACGTTCATGAACCCTTTTATTTCCTGAAATAAAATTCTTGAATTGATGTGGGAATGTTTTATGTTGCGTCATCGTTATGCCATAATTAATAGAAATAAAGAGATCCTCCTAATTAAACACAGTAATTGTATAGCAATAAAACGAACATTTTTATGAAAATGTATTCAAACTTTGGTAACAACCGAGTCCTACTTAAACGGCTAACATCGATTCCCTGGCTGTGACTTTGTCATTTAATATTGCTGGCATAATATTTATTATTTCATCTCAAAGTTACGCTATATCAATTGATAAATCTGGTTTCATATGGCCGAAATAAGGCAAAAAATGGCGGTTCCTGAAGCATAGGTGTAGGAATCGAAATATTTGCCCCAGCCTTCCCAAACTTCGTCTGCTGCATAATGCTGGTATTCCCTACTATATGTATACGGTACCAACGATTGTAGAGATTCAACGGATTTAATAGACATGCACCTTGGTTTTATGGGAATTAAACAGACGGGGTTTACTGCCCAAACTATGTACAAATCAAGCAGACTTTCTTCATAGCCCAAACTTAAAATACCTCATAATGGATAGAAACCAATGAAAAGAGAATATATATTTATTCATGTTAAATATCATAGACAAACAGGGTGAAAAACTGTGGGGGCATTGGTCCATATTCTCGAGGACCAAAATGCAATAAAAAAATGTCTCCCTTTTAAAGATGCATTATCAGCTGTGGAAGATCCTTAAATGAAATGACTATCCTTGAGATAAACACTCTAAAGCTATCATATGTCCTGGAGAAACGATTTAAATGAAGAAAAACTGATTAAAAGTAACAAATTCGGTGTCGGTTTTTGCTCTACATACCACTGCATGAGTGGCCTGTAAGTGCCCATTCAAGACAGGTGGGGTAGTGGGGAACCCCTACTCACATACATGCTGTGCGCAGGGTCTATTTTTATATAGTTTTGGTCCAAAGAAGCAAGGTTTATAAAAAATAGGCTTTACAGTTTCTAATAGGCATTCAGGTTATATATATTGGTCACATTTAGAAACAAACAACATACCCATCAGTTGGGTTTATGCTTCATTGAGCAATGAATGACCAGTAGGGACATAATTATAGGCATGTATAAATGACTATGGTCTGACGATTGGCACTTAAAATACAATCCATAAGTCCAATACTTAACTAGACACTAGGGGCCTGTTGTATAAGCTAAGGAGAGCCATATTCTTATGGCAATATCTTGCCCTGTAGGGAGGAACAAATTCTTCCTATGTGTGAAATTCCCAGCTGGTAATTTTCATGCAAACAATCTACTTTTGAAAAAATGAAATATTTTGTATTGGATTAATTTATATATATTCGTCTTTTTGTGGGATTTATAAAGATAATTGTCAATTTCGATTTGCAATTGACGTCTCGCCGACCTACTTACTCAGAGTGCAGACCCACTAATTTACATGTCTTGTAACCAATTAGGAAGCAGGACGGGGTAAACAGATAAGATGCACGTGCGTACCTAAAGGCATGCAGGGAGAGGGTTAGACAAGCACAACACTCAGAGCCTATCTCTCTAGTGTTATTGTATGATATATCTCTATGTTTAAACTAATATTCCTTTCTCTCTTTCATTTGTATTTAATCTGTCCACCTTAATATAGTTCTATGTTACTTAAACTGTAGGTAGTTGTGTTTAAACATGGCTATTTATTAATTTATTATGAGTTTTCACTTCATTTTAGTAACTGTCCTATAGGCGCTAATTATCTCTAACCAGTGTAGTAGTAGGGAAAGACAATAGGGGCAGGGCGTTGTCTAGTGGGTATGACGTTTTTTGAAATCAAGAACTCACTGCTAATTATATAAACAAATATCAGTATTAGATGAACAGCCTTTCGCATGCATATTAAGAAGTTATTGTATGTAAATGTTATTTATTGAGGACAGGACCCGTGCCAAGTGGTATGGACCAGTAGCTGCGGACCAGTACCTCTCAAGTCCACTGGTCCATAAAATTGAGTAGGCTACGGCCCCCTCTCCCATTTTCCACCCTGGGCAAACATCTGTTCCTGTTGTAGGCAAGGAATTTGCCGCACAAAAACACATGATCAGAGCGTTAATTTCAAACCTTATAAATGCAATATTTCGATAGGCCTGAGTAGGTAAAAAGGGTCTAAATTCCCCCAAAATTTCACTCGCCCCCAGGATGAGTGGCCAGGTAGGATCTACCAGTCTTTACCGAATTCTGGTCACCTGGGGCGAGCGGGCAAGCGTGAACGGCGGGCCCTGGTTTCATGTCTATTTCTATTATAATAACCAAGTTATAACCTCAAATGCCCAAAGTGGACAGTTCATTAGAAACGACCATACCTGGAACCTCAGACGTGTGGGAGTGATCACTCTAACTCTCTTTCTTTCAGTTTTACCCCACGCTGGGCCCGCCCCGGTCCCGACTCCGCCTCTCTGAATCAGCTGGTCTGCTTGTGTATCCCCAGCGCCTAATTAGGTCAGTCTGTGAGGGCTGAGGCGGGGGAAAAAAAGATAAATATACCTCCCTGCTTAGGTCTGTTACCTAAACTAATTCCCCATATTCCACCTGGGGAAGGTTTAGAACCATATTCAAAGTGTAAGGCGTGGAAGATAAGTCAATGAGAATGATACAAGCTGATACAATAATTACTGTGTGGGCAAAATGGCCACCGATCCGACCAAACACCCCATTATCGTCCAAGCCTAACGGCTCACTAGTACCTTAGGATTTGTTGTTAGATTACCAATAATTCAAGTCATTATTGATACAAGAAAGTACTTACTTGTATTCTTTGGTGTTCTCAGATGTAGATATATAAATAGCTGCGCTTCATGAATTTCGTAAACTTCCAAAATATTTCAAGTCTCTGATGCTGTTGAAGGAAGGGAAGGGTGAGCGTAGGGCTGCCTAGTGTTCAAGTGATGACTTTTGACGCAAGGGGACGCCAATGGTCATTTCTGCTTATCTTGTCTAACCTCCCATTCTAATCTTTTTCTACAACCGCGCCCAACCTTGCGTTGATCTTCGTGTTGAGACAAGATTTTTCTATTTTCATTCATACAGGTCTAGCTAATAATTGTGACGAAGGTAAATATCAATATTAAATAGGCCTAATATAGTTTATAGACATATAGGCTAGGCTATCAAAGAACAATAGCAACAATATAAGAAAAGTCTCACAAATAAATCCAGTTTCGTCACAGAATACTTTATTAATGTCAGTTTTATTCGTATCTGCTAGGCCTATATAAGTCTTATATTTTAACATTATACAGGATCGGGGGGGGGGGGTATAGGCCCAGACATTATGGTATGATTTGGTCAAGTGAGATGGACAGGTTGCGTTTGTGACTTGATCTAGACCTATGGTTGGCACCTTGAAAATCAAAGATAGGTGCATGAAGGTGTAACCAATGTATGTCCCCGGTAATTTCTTTGTAAGAACATTATAAAAAGAGCAATATTATTCTGACATTGTGAGATATGATTTTAATCCTAAATTTGTTCAAGCAAAATTTTAGAGAATAACCTGATGTATAAAAGGAAATTATTTCCTGCTAACAACATGTTAGATATTCACATATTTGTGTATCTTTAATACTCTTTAAAGGTACATATCAGTGTCATCAGCAGTGCTGCAGGTGGGAATTCAAGGAATTAATGCATGAAAATATAGGTGTAACAATAGTTTTCTTCAAACCCTGTCTTTAGAAAGAACATACAACAAGGATACAAACCAGTCATCATAATGTGTTGCGTTACAGAGGAATGAGTCACAAGTCGCAAAAAAATGGATTTTGAGATATTATCATATTTGAAAAGATAAGATCAAGCCGATTCTAATTGTAGTAAACAATAGGACATATAAATAGTGTTTCTATAATTTAAGTTTGATATCTTTATTTTTGAAAAAAAAGGTTATTAATATTTTGGGTGGATAATTACTAATAAAGTATCTAAATATACACCATAAGATGACTTTAGAAATGCATAGATATATTGAATACATTGCGGCCGCCCCATTGCCTTGAAATGCTGTACATTTGTTAACGTTACCAGCAGCATTAAGCACCCGTAAGAGTAGAATATTCCAACAAAGATATCTTATAAATAAATCACTTTGAAAAATATCCACTTTGCGAATTGTGACTCATTTTCCATATTATCTTATATTTTCGGGACGTCTGAACTTCACTACCATTTTACTCTGCAGGACAATGGGGGAAAAGCATATACTCTCATTGGTAACAAGATTTTAGATAGAAAAAGGGGATTAATTTTGTTCCTTGTAGCCTACATTTCCTTAAACATGGCTAACATGCTATACTGTCGTCACAAAAAAGAAAATGGGATTAAACATACTTGGACGAATACTATCCAGCTTTGAAGATGACACCTGTACCCGTTTTTAACTCATCTTGATACACATTCAGCTAAATAATTTTTGGGTAATGCAAAGTCACCCTCCATGCCCCCCCTCTCCCCCCTAAATGTTTGCCCCCACCCCGCACTATTTTATCTGTTCCGCCGCGCCTGAGATATTAGCAAGCCAAGGTTTACACGGCGGGCAGCAACCTGAGGGACGCGGAAACACAGGCATGAGGCCGGGTCGCGCTGGGTTCAGCCCACCACCACCCAGAGCGCGTAGGTGAGGTAGGGGTGAGGAGGACGTCACGGTAAGGGATTGGTGCGACTAGGTATATGACCATATTTCCACAGTGAGAATTAACCCAAAGTTAAATAAAGAACAGGCAAATCCGCAGTCCTGTAATTCATATACCAGGGACAAATGGGCGCCGACCTTGTACCATCATAGGACTGGTATAGGGGCTTGAAGGCAGGACATATATACATACCAATTGGTTAAGCATGTCAAAATACAACATGGTCATCCAGGGTTGATTATTGAATATGGAATCATTTCAATCAAATGGATTTGTAGGTCTATTAAGGACATGACGAAATAGGTATGAAAATTAATGTCAACATTTTTAGAATTGTATAGAGGAGAATATATATTTTCAGGAAATAATACCCCCAAACCTCTCCTCTTAATTCTATTAATTTATTTTTTATTTCCAACCCTGAAATGCAAGACTTTTCTGAGAATGGCCTGATATATAATTAATTAATGTGCTGCCAGGAAACCCTTTGCCATGGTCTTAAAGGTGATGAAAACGCACCGTTGTGCAGACTATGTTATGAAAATAAAATCGTCCTCAAAAACGTTTAGATCAGTTGAGGTTATGGCGCAGTGAGTAGCAGCAGTGTCTCCATAGCATAATGCGTCCTGGGGAATGTGTTGTAAACGGTTTTGTAAACACTTGTGTCCTCAAATGGACAGTTTTGAGTACAATTTTGTAAACGGTGCATTTACAGTGTATATATACTATAATCAACAAGATTATACTTCTTCCAGTTCCACTCTTACTGCTATACTGTAAGACTTGAGCCACTATGACTTTGCATGAAAATGGAAATAGGGGCCGTACATGCAAATGGTTCCATAATCTTAAGGGTTTTGGCTTTATCATCCCTGAGAATGGAGTCCAAGACATCTTCGTGCATCAGAATCGGATTCTGAGGAGCTGAAACTTTGGATTTCTGTGTTTCTTGTATTAGACAGTGCAAGTTGTTCAAATTGATATGGTCGGACTGGTGTATGCATATCAAAGTTTAAAATTCCCTCATGGTTTCCCATTAACGATTCCATCCTTATTGATGTAATGGAATTACACCTCCTAATGCTGCTGAGGGGTAGCATTAGACTGGTCGCGCCTAGGGCATGGATGACGTCACAACGCTGGTGTGCGAATACACACGCTAAACCAAAACAAAACTAGCCCCATTTGCTCGCTCATAAAAAAGCTGTGAAAAACGGGCGTTAGTGTATTCTTTTCGGATTTTTAACATTGGAGGTCATTACACCCTTCACCCATGTAAAACCGCTTTCATCTCGATTTTTATAATTTTCTTTACACTTCACCTTTAACTGTTTATTGACCACCAGAAATATTGGAAACTTTTTTTTCAAAAACGAAAATATCAAACTTAAAATCTAGAATTACCTATGAGACTATTAGACTGTTTAGTATCATTGTAATCGGCTTGATCTCATCTTTTCAAATATATTGGTATCTCAAAATCTATTTTTTACGACTTATGACTCATTTTCCTGAAACACATCACATTTGATTCGTTTGGCATTATTGTGCTCTTGGTGATGTTGCCACCATTTTGAATCTAGATTCGCTTGTAATTATGGGACTAATGGTACAGTGTGCAATCTATAGAAAATATGCCATGTTCAGCGTCGACTATTAATCAGTGCTCTAATGTCAATATCCAATGTGTTATACATGTTTCCATGACAAAAGTTCCCATGTTTCCCATCATGCATTTGGTTTTCATGGATCATTTATACAAGCTCTGATATTAATAATAACGTTCTTGCAAAATTCGATACAAATCCTGACAAATATTGATATGACAGATTTCAGCAGGATCGTTCCCATGATGCACTGTAACAGACATGCGCAGTGGCACACAGTGATTTTGGAAGCAGGGGGGGGGGACAAGGAGTATGGTTCACCCCACCCCCCACCATTTTACTACCTCTATATAATGATTATTATACATTTTCAAAAGCCAGTAAAGTTTTGTAACTAGAAGGTTTTAACCTTTGCAGTGTTTTATCACCATAGTGCAGTGAGAGAGTGGTTTCTTCTTTATTACAAAATGGCAACTAAAACACACAGCCACATGCAACTGCCCTATTATCTGTAGGAGAGGTTAAGTGGCTGTGGCATTTAAACTAGCTCTGAGATTGATGAATACATTTTTGCAAAATTCGATTAAAATTTTGTCAAATAAGTGTATGTCAGATTTCAACATAATCCTTCCCATGATGCATTGTAACAGACATGCGCAGGGGCACATGTCACATGCAACCCCCCTATTATCGCTATGTGAGGTTAAGTAGCTGTGGGCTCAGGTGCCCCAGCCTCCATTGCCGCCATAACTACACTGATGTACGAGCCTGGGAATGTTCCAGTAACTCGTGCAACAATGGCGTCGCACTATGAATCAGCACTATTGATGAGCCTCTCTATTATCACCCACCAACAGCATGACTCAGCAAACTTTAATTGCTTTGGTCAGTCAAAGTACCAACTTATGTTGCCTGTATATACTTTATACACGACTTGTAATGCTACATGTATTCCTAAATTTCACAAGTCTTTAAAAGCTATTTCGTTTATATACCTGCTCGATTGTATAGGGGTCAGATTTTGAAAAATTGCAGTTTATTATGCTGTATATATTGAGTTAATCTGCTAAATTAGGCTGCAATTTTTCAGAGAATGTACAACTGGTAGCGGTACACATATATAGCCAATTAGGCTCAAATAGACTGCAATTAGATCAATACTAGGTAAATTCGAGTATATTCGGCATTGCATTGATTCTAGCAATCGGTTTGGTTATATTGAACTGTATTTTAAACTTTATTTTCGTCTCAAATTCAGGTTATTTGAGAGAACTGGTGAAGATGAATTGTACATATTTTGAGAATCTTACCCTGATATGGTAGATGGATGTGTTGTCTGACCCAGGCCGATGCCAGTTTATGGTATATAGTGTCTTAACACCTCCTGGGGAGTAAATGTATCGCACACAACAGCCGAGGTCGCAGGATGAGATGCAACATCAGTTTCCCCCCAAGAAAATATGGAGCGTAAAGACTAAAATAATTGATGTTACTTAGAGGCAGCTGGGAGGGGAGTACGTACATGGGTCAGATCTTCAGAAAATGTACAATTGGCAGCTCAACACATTTAGGAAATTCTCCTAAATTAGGCTGAAAAATGATGAATACCAGGTATATCTGGGTATATATAGTTAGTTTAGGAAATGAAACACCAACAGTTCTGTTATGTTAAACTGCGTTTTGAAGCTCATTTTTGTCTTAAATATGGGTTGTTTGAGAGGATTGTTAAAGGCCAAATTTACATTTTTCGAAAATATGACCCATATGCAATACTATAAACTTCCTCAATCTAAGAAATACCATGTGTTTGAACGGTTTGTAAACACGCTGTATTTCTTTTTATTAATATTATTTCTTTTTTTCAAGTTTATTCATGACACACTCTTGAGATTTATAAATGTTTTAATTCCTTTTTGTATGAAGATTAATGCATAACCCTAACGGGCTGCCTATAAGCACTTAGCAAAATCTGGTGAAAAGATTTCCATCCCGTGAAAGCAGACTCAGTTTGTTAATCAACAAATGGGCGAAAAAACAAAAAGAAATTGCTATCATGATATTGTTTATCTCATCTCTCATCAATTCATGCTCATTATCCTATTTTACCTTGCCTTATTATATCTCCCAAGAGTGAGTGAGATTGGTTGCTTTACGCCCTTAACAACACATTTAATATGGCTATATCAAGGGCGGGAGAGCTGAGAGGGAGGCAGTTTATGACTATACCAAGGATATAGAGATAGAATAGAATAGAATAGAATAGAAATATCTTTTATTCATCACTGTGATCTTACAATAATTTTCCGATGAAGTATTTACACCTAGGTCTTCCTACCGTTCCCTTTATCTATATATAAACCTAATAATATTATACAGTTTGCTTGGGTAAAATCATTCACATTGATTTTTCGAGACCCTTATCTAGTTGCTAATAGGTAAATCCAGTACAGGATTAACATCAGGCGGGCAACTGTTGCTCTCCGCTTAGTATACATGTGGAAATACAGTTAAGTATAATAAAACAACAAATGTAGAGTAAATAAATGAGATATGTATGTCTAAACCAGATAACAGTGTCACATAATATAATATGCGATATATAGTGTATAGTATAGTGTAATCCTTCTTCATTAGGAGAGGGGCCGATTTACTATAGGTATTGTTATTTGTATGTGTTTTCTATTGTTTTTCTGAAATGCTTTTTTGATTCTATGGCCTGTTTCTTAGTTGGTAGTGAGTTCCAGGCCATCTTAGCTTTATATATGAAGCTGTTTTTGTAGATTGATGTTTTTGGGCGATTGATTTTTAAGTTTTTCCTGTTTTTTGCATGGCTTCTAGTTGGTATTTTTCTTTTGTCTAAATTAGAGCCCAATTGAGTAAGGTGATATGCAGCTTCTAGTGTATGGACCTCTCTCCTTACATAGTTTGGCAATATTCTTAAGCTAGCTGTTTCTCTATCAATGTTAGTTCTCTTTTTCATATTGAATGTAGAACGAATTGCCGAGTTGAGTAAAGAATCTAATCGTTTTAACAGTCGCTTGTTCGTTACAGAGTAGAAAATGTCTCCCTGGTCTATATTAGGGATTATGACTGATTTGACAATATATTATCTGTTTTGACTTTTTTAGTCAAAGTATGGCGGGCATTTGACAGGAGCCTCACCTTCCATTTGAGCTTGTCGATTTGCTTATTAACATGAGTTTTGTAGGTCAGACCTCTATCGATGACAAGTCCTAAGTAGTTATATTCTTCTACCTCAGATAATGTCTCACTCCCCAGGGCAAGGCTCATGTTTAATTTTGAATTTGTTTCTTGTTTATGTTTTTTCTTTTTGAAGGTTATATATTTAGTTTTCGATATGTTCATTGATATCTTGTTTGTTTTGCACCAGGTGTCAACACAGTCTAAATCTGTTTGTAATTTTTCGGCGATCTGTTCTTCTGTTTTACTGCTGCAAAAGAGGACTGTATCGTCCGCATAGTGTTGAATGGTAGAATTTTGGACAACCTGGTGCAGGTCATTGATATATATTGTGAAGAGAATCAGGCCTAAAACGGTTCCCCAGGGTACTCCATGAGTGATCTTGCCCTGGGTCGATAGTTCACCATTTGTCCTTACACATTGGTATCTATTTGTTAAATAATTGTTGAACCATCTGTTTTCATTATATCTCATCCCTATAGGGAAGATAGAGAAGAAGGGAGAGAGAGACAGAGAAAAAGAGACAGAAAGGCACTTTAAGGTCTTACCCAGGACAATGAAGAGACTACTTTTGTTAATCTGCTGGTCTTAAAAGTGGGAATCATGAGAATGATGTTCCAAATACAGAAATAAATATGAACAATGTGGAAACAAAAAACCAAACCTAGATCTTACAGTCCTTGCTAGCATATCTCTTTTTATTACCAAGTTGATAAAAAATCTCGGGGCCAGTATCAGTAGCATTTCAATACAAAGCACCAACTGATTGTTAATGGGAATCTGGTACAATAGGCACCCATTACAGCATAATGGTCCACCCAAATGGGCATGCCATTAGTAAAGGTCAGATAGTAATAGTAAGTGGCTACGGCTAATGGCTACCTGTAGAACAAATGTGATGTGTTTCAGGAAAATGAGTCATAAGTCGCAAAAAATAGATTTTGAGATACCATGACATTTGAAAAGAGGAGATCAAGCTGATTCCAATGATAGTAAACACTAATAACCTCATAAGTATTTCAATATTTTAAGTTTGATATTTCTATTTTTGAAAAAAACAACACTTTGCAATGTTCTGGATGGGTAATTACCAGTAAAGTAACTAAATACACTCCACACGAAGCCCTTCAAAACCCAAGGATATATTTAATACAATGTCCCAAAATTTGTTACATATAATCATATGACTATAAGTGCTAAGCCCTCTAAAATCCAGAACTTTCAATGAAGAGATTTTGTGAAGAAACACTTTTAAAAAATATCAATTTTGCGACTTATGACTCATTTCCCTGGAACACATCACAAATACCGGTTTGCCTCAGTGCTTCCCGGCTGAGCCTTGGCTACAGAGCGACTGTGCCACCTGAGTCCCCAGGGGAACACCAGAGCACTCCAGGGAAGCACTGAGGTAAACCGGCTGGAAACCTGGAGATTCGCCACATATAAATCAATATTGTTTTCCCTAGATAATAAAAAATAACATAATTCAAGGGATCTGGCTAGAAGGTGCGACCATTGAGACCGCCTTTCTGTAAGATTTTTTTGAACAGCTATTTTGTGACTGATTCAAACCATGGTCAACGGCAGAGTGAGTGAAACACAACAAATGTGGTTGCCACTAGCAACCCCGCCACCGAATCAGGTCTCACTATAATAATTTATACCATCGTAGTGGTCGAGTATATTTTATCGTCCGAAACCTTCAGCTCGGGAGTACGAAGCTGTCTGCTGGTGAAGCCTAGTCCTTTCAGACTACGCCAGGGGGCAGTTGAGGGCTCTCGGGCTTATCCGTAAATTGGCCCTACAAGAGTGGTCATGTTTTCATTAGTTCTTATCTGTAATTATCCTCTTATTTGTGTTCTGTTCTTACATATTACTTTTATATGTCATTGAAATGTCCTTTTATGGTGTCCTTATTGCTCTCTGGTAGTGGTTGTTCTAAACCTATCTCTTATGGATTATGAAGTGTTTTACCATATTCTCACACCTTTTACCTTACTTTATGCCAATGTTCTTATGTTACAAGTGTTGGTCCTGAGTTGTGTGTGCAATAAATCAGAGTATGAGAGTCGATTCTTGTTCCGTTGTATTTCACTAGCTAAGCTAGTCCCGAACCAGGTTCACTACACCTGCATTGATTGTCACCAATACACATTATTTGGGTTATTTGAGAAGATTGGTAAATATCACTTGTATATTTTCTGAAAATCTGACCCATATGTCACTTAATCCATCTGAAAATCTGACCCATATGTCACTTAATCCATCTAAAAATCTGACCCATATGTCACTTAATCCATCTAAAAATCTGACCCATATGTCACTTAATCCATCTGAAAATCTGACCCATATGTTACTTAATCCATCTGAAAATCTGACCCATATGTCACTTAATCCATCCCCACTGTCTGACCATACAACACAGCCCCTTCGTCCATTCACAAATTCCTTGATACATGTGACACAAATGTGCCACACATTTATCTAGCTAATAAACATTCACCATGAGTTATGTCATTCCCCCCAAAAGACCAACCTGCACGGATAAAACGCGTATTGACTGCCCTAACTTGTTGCAAAAAAATTGCAATTCAACTGAAAGCTACAGAAGTTATTGATTTTATTGCAGCTTTTTTTACTCAAATATCTCATAGAGGAGACCCACCCCCTTTTTCGGTGCAAAATTTGATATGTTATTGAAAGTGTACACTTCCGAAAATAAAAACCTATACATACACATATCTGTTGTTCATATCATCATTAATCAACTGACGCGAGTAAGTGATTATGTTAAGATTTATTGAAATATTCTTAGCGATCAGACATTACAACTGTATCTTTAAGCTGGGATTTCACCCAATCCCCTGTATATCGATGCTTATGGTTTGCTAAGGCGCATTTTACTTATACATATAGATTTCACCATAGGTTTTAAGCCCAAAATCCGAAATAAAAAAAAATTCAGCATTTTAGGAATAAATGTTGGCCAATAATTTTAAGGTTATATGTAGAAAGGAGCCAAAAGTGAAGCATAAACACATATATGAGGTGTCCAGTGGAACCTAGGCTTCGAAATACATTTATATACCGACATTAGTTCCACAAAATATGAGAAATATGAGGACTCACTTGCACTCTAAGAAATGGTTGGGAAATCGCATGGGGTACTTTTACTTCTACAATACTTCAGCGCGATTTCTCTTGTTGCTTGTGATACTTCAGGCAGAACTGTGAAATCCCAAACGCTCCGGAAAAGTGCACAGGGCCCCTGTTAAATAAGCAGTGTGAGGGTTCCCCCTGTGATATCTAATGTGTTGGTCCCGTGAAAACCCAGCCACAGTCCTGTACCCCTGAACAAACACCCCATGCAGGAAATAGGAGCAACAGCCATCCACTTATACAAGACCTAGAAACAAAGGATTCATGGTTTTTGGCGGGAATTATTGGCGTGGACACATCAGTTGCCATTTTGCAGTCACAGAGGGTAGGTGTCTTATATGCTGAATATATTGTATATATACCTAAAAAATCACTTCAATGGTCGCACCATTTGATGGCTATAATACATAATTATTAAATCAACCAATGCCTAAGAATACCCACAAGAACGTACCAGTATAAGAACAGCTAGAAAGAAATTGACACATATATGTATAGATCACATAGAACGGTAATAATGATAGTTGAATGTTTGTTGTTTATCTAGCAGAGGGAAGAAGATGTCAAACGTGGACGCCTGTGAAAGGCAAAAGCAATGTCATAATGTTTGTCGGTCTTCAGGGAAGCAGTAAAACTACAACATGTACAAAGGTTAGTCAAATATATTGTCTTTCATTTTTATATCAATTTTAAGGAACCCAGTAATTGATGTAGATATGGGTATGTATTTTGTAACTGATTTGGCATATACAACATAAGATACCGGTTGCAGTACCGTATACTGTTTACATAGATAATAAATGACTTGATACACAGATAATAATTTTTGTAAAACCTTATTATGACATCTCTGCGAAAGAACTCTTCACTTATTACTAAAGGGTGAACAATTCTTCTTTAGCTTGCCTACTACTTGCCTGTATTTTTCTTTACAGATCCTGGTATGATGAAGTACATCAACAAGTAAATGATGAACCAAAATGATGAAATGATGATTTTCTGAGCATAAATAAAAGAATTGCATGAGTGGGGGGGGGGCAAACATTAAAAGTAAAATTCGATTCTCATGCATAAAAGTGCGTCATTATGTCTGTGAAAACCACTACCCTTTCCCGGGAAACCCCATGTATATCTGTAGTAATGTGCGCGGGAAGCGCTGCACTTTCACACAGGGGCAACTGTACTTTCCCAAAGGGGCAACTGTACTTTCCCAAAGGGGCAACTGTACTTTCCCAAAGGGGCAACTGTACTTTCACACAGGGGCAACTGCGTTTTCCCGGTACTGCATTCTACACGGGGGATAAAATCGCAGGTCCACAGATATTACGCGGGGAAGTTGGCATCCCAGATTCCACGGGATACCTTGACTTTCGCATGGGGAAAGCGCATTCCTTTATAACAGTGTGGTGACTGATTTCTATACCAACAAATAAAGTGTTTCCAGAGTAGTTGCTACATAGTTGAGCTCTTGGGTAATAGAGGGCAGGACCAACCGTTTCTCACATTTCAGTGTTTATTCAATCGCCGGAAAAAAACCCAGTACCAGTGAGCGATAATAAGGTAAATAAAAAAGCACCAGTGAGCGATAAAAAGTGAAACTACTGCAGGACCTTATCTCAACCAATGAAATAGCTGCTGGTGTAGTTCAGCTTCAGGGTAATAGAGGGCGTTCCATGTCACTTAAAATCTGATTAACTGTTTTTCGCAAATATTAAATGTGATGTGTTTCAGGAAAATAAGTCACAAGTCGCAAAGAAATAAATTTTGAGATATCAGCATATTTGAACAGATTTAAGATGAAGCTTATTTTAATGATGGTAACGATAAGGGACATCTAAGAAATGTGTCTATATTAGGTTTGATATTTTTAGTTTTGAAAAACAATGTAAATTGGTGAATGTAATGGTTTCGAACCAATCAAGTCCAAGAATACTGACACGGATGACACGGAGAATGGAAACTTAATTAATTAATTGATTAATTAATTAATGTTGGAACTGTAGCAAACAATGTTTATCACTATATAACCTTGAAATATTTGAAACTAGATAAATAATTGACAATGTAAATGATTCCAATATATAGTTGAATTCAACGAATAATAATGATGTCGAATTGCATCCAGTCATCTGCCAAAACTCGATTATAAGGTTTAATGATGTAAGCCTGTATTTCTAATATTGTATTTGCTTTACACCTTATTTGAGGTTGTTCTGGAAAATCTACGTAGTAGAGGGAACATCCCATTTTGTATCATTATTTGATTACTGAATAAAAGTTGTTATATAATTATATGCAATATTTCTGGGTGAACATTTGCTAGAAGAATAGCTAAAATTTAATGTAATTTGTTTTAGGAGAACACATCATAGGTCGCAAAATATGGATTTTGAGATATCACCATATATGAAAAGAGGAGATCAATGTGATTCCAATAATAGTAAGCACTGGGACACGCAATAAGTATTTCTATATTAATTTTCAAGTTTGATAGTTCTATAGCTGAAAAAAAAAGTTTGCAATGTTTTTGTAACTAAATAACTCCATACAAAGGCCTTCAAAACAAAAGGATATATTTAATACAATGTGCCAAAATCTGTTGCATGGACTCGTATGACTATAAGTGCTAAACCCCCTAAAACCAGAACTTTTCAATACAGAAATCTTGTGAATAAATCACTTTGAAAAAGATCAAATTTGCTCTATAGCTGCACGCAAATAAGTTTGAAGACAAAAGAGGAGTTGCAGGTACATCTGACAAGAATGTCACAGTCGGGTTTCACTTGCCCCTATTTATTCAGAATAAACAATGAAATAAATAAAATAACGAAAACAAATTTTTTTTTTTGAACCTGTCCTTTGCTCGATCGCTCACAAACTGATTCATTCAAACCCAACTGGCGGGAACAAAACATAGCAACCACACAAGCAGTACATAGGTAGCCAAGAGGCACTATGGTGGCCCAAATGCATGGTGGCTCGACACTGCTGCAGTTATACTCATATTTAATAAATTAAATATATTCCATAACTGCACGCAAATAAGTTCAAAGACAAGAGAGGAGTTGCAGGTACATCTGACAAGAATGTCACAGTCGGGTTTAACTTGCCCAACCCCAATGAAGGAATAAAAAGCAGTTAGGTGAAGGCCGACATGGAGGAGAAGTTGATGGCGATTTTTTTTCAATATTAATCCTGCACTCAAGCGGTGTAGACAAATAGCGCAGAAATCCATCGCAATCTCCCATCAATTGTATGTCTGATACTGATACCTCTGATGCTAATATTGGTGTGTTTGAGGCTCTCTGCCATGCATTGAAAAACATAACCAACCACATAACTCTATTAGACACTCAGATCTTTTATCAGGAACTTTAGGTACAAATACCTCGGCTGAAACACTACTAGTGGGATTATCCCCGACAAAAATGTATGTACCAGACACTATTTCACCTTGGTAATTTGCCTTGAATTGTTATAGTGTCAGGTTCTCGTGTGAACTTGACCCTTGGGGGCGCGTGTTGGCACCCGACTATGAGTAAGCAGCTCGTGAGCTGCTCACGCCGCCCCATGTGCGGCCACTGGATATGTACTATGGGAGAGCTAATAAAGAGTCAGTCTACTAGAAGTATTGAGTCGTGCTTGTTGTCTTTGGATTACCGTCACTCTGAAGTTTAGACTCCCGAGCTCCTATAGCTCTTAACTCCTTAAGAGAACACTAACTTATAACATCTGGTAGGAGAACCCGGTCTTCAGTTTCTGGTATATCAGATCTTAGACCATTGACAAATAGAAGTTAACATCAATTCTATGGAAGCAAAGCCCTCAATTTTCGCGCAATTCCAGGACAGAGTTGCTTTCTTAACTGGCTTGACGGGCAGGAGAACTACCAGAAGTCAAGCTGCAAGAGACGCGGAAATTTTTGGTCAGTGCAGGGAGGAATCAGACTCGGATTTTTCTCTAGATTTGTTCGGGAGTTTTTCTTCTTCAGAGGAGGAATTAGAGCCGGACCCAGAGACCTCAGGGCAAGGAGCCCCGGAGGAGAGCGTGGTAAAAGAAGAGATGCTCTCTCCGAAAGGAGAAAAGGAGGAGGAGTTCCCACCACCACCTCCTGACCAATATATGTATGGAGGTGACGGTTTTTACACACCGCGAGACTGGAGTAAAGGGCAGGACATGAGAGGGGACTTACATGATCAACAGGAAAGGAGACCTTTCAATTACGGTGAAGACAACCAGTCAGGGTATGACAAGGGTGCTAGAAGAAATCTGTTTAGTGGAGAAGGGCCTGATAGAGATAGGGAAAGATCTGTAGGCCGGATAACATCAGTTAGCGAGGTGGAGGGACCAAAAGCCCCACCAACGTTACCAAAGAGGGCAAGTTCTAGGGTGAGTCAATTAAGTACATTTTTTCACCCAGGGGGAGCTCCCATCCAAAGGTACCCTCCTCAGAGACCAATTATCAAGCAGGTACCGATTATGCAACCTCAAATAGTCTCACCTGTGCCCCGTCTCAGACATCCGACGCCATTCCAGTCACCTACACAACAGATGGGACCATCGAGCACAATGTTTTCTCCCCCACTCAGAGCTCAAGGTCCTGTAAGTCAGATCAGACAACCATCGTTTCCAGAACAAAAGCACATACCTCAGCAGTTTAACAATCAAGTGAACTGCCAACCCCCACAAGGCCAATTCCAACAGCAATATGTGCCGTATGTGCAACCTAGCTATAACAACAGGCAGCAGGTATTTGTCCCACAACCGCAAACTGGCTATCAGTCGCCTCAGGTGCACTATCAACAACCCCAACCAGTGCCTGAGAACAAGCCAGACCAAATTATGTTGCTCCTGGGGAAAATGCAGGAAATGCAGATGGATGCACTCAGGTTCATGGCGGATAAACTCCAGCCGATTAAGCAAGAGCCCACAGTGCAACAAAAGGGCTTTCAGGATGGATACACACCCGAGTCAATAATGAAACGATTTCTAAAGGCTCCTGAACAATTTGATGAACCGACGGTGTTGAGGTCTGCTAGGTATTTTTTGGATGAGTATGAGGAGTACGCCTGCAGGAGCAGATTACCAGAGGACATGTGGGTAATAGGCTTGAAACCTTATGTGAAAGGCTCAGCTTTGAGTTTTTACGGGAGGTTTACAAAGGAGAATGGCACGGATGCTTTGTTCTCCTCACTGAGGCGTGAATTTTTGGCTAAATTCTCAAACATTTCTTTGGATGAGCTAATGAGGGACTACCCTTTCCAAGAGCAAAAAGGGAGTGCTAGCGCAAAGGAATTCTGCAAGAAGATGGGTGACCTGCTACAGAGATCCTCACTGTCGGAGAAGGATCAGGCAAATGTGCTGATGGGTAAACTAGATGAGGATCTGAGATTATGTGTGGCCGCTGAAAGGCCATCAACGGTGGCAGCAGTAACTGACGCTGCAGTTAAATATGAGGCTGTGCTAAAGATCCAGCAAAAGAAAGAGAAAGCTGAGGAACCAGCCAAAACTGGCGAAGTCTCCTTCATAGGCGACAATAGATCGCGCAAGGACCAGTTTTTCAATGGCAACGGTCAGGGAAGAAGTAGGCAACAAAACGGCCAAGGCTTCAGGCCAAACAACAGGAGCCAGAGCCAAAGGAGAAACGGTGGTGGACCAAACAATGGATACCAGTACAATAATCAACCAGGGACCCAACAGCAATGGGGAGGAAATAATGGGTTCCAGTTCGGTAACCAAAATGGGAACCAACAGCCCTGGCCCGGAAACAGTGGATACCAATATGGGCAGCCAGGAATCCAAAATAACTGGGGAGGAAACAATGGAGCGAATGGCTACACCAACGCCATTCAGAATGGACATTACAACAACCAACAGAGAGTTAGGTCGCCCTGGAGAGGAAATGGTGGTAATTTCAATAACAATGGTTTTGGTGGCAGCGGTGGTAATTTTAACAGTGGCCAATACGGCAACCAATACCAAAACCAGCCGAGAAACAACTCCCCCTGGAGAGGCAATGGGGGGAATAACACCAACAATCAGGGCTACCAACAGCAAGGAAACAATCAGGGCTACCAACAACAAGGAAACAATGGACCTGGTGGTAATGGTAGATACAGAAGAAACAGTGTAAATGAGGTTTCTATCTCCCAAGTAACAGATAATGGAGAGCCACAGGATTGTGACTTCATTGACTTCTCCAATATTTCAAAAAACTGTGTAGACGGTCAGGAAGTGTTCCTGACCGAGCCCGACTCAACTCCACAGGACCAGGCCAGCTGCTAAACGTGAGTAATCATAGTCCTTATACACCTCCAGATAAGACCAAGTTGAAATACACCATGCTAGAACTAAGGTCCATGTGTAGAAAAAGGGGTCGAATATTTAATGCTGTCAAATTAACAAATGGGCAGACAGACATTAAAATTGGTAAATACATCGTTCCGGCTCTTATAGACACTGGGGCGAGCGTAACATGTGTAGGCACTGAATTTGGTAAGGCCATTCAGAGGGATAATCCTAAAATTTTGGTTGGATCGACCTATGTAAAGCTTTATATGGCAAACGGAGACTACAGGATCTGTAGGAAGGTTTTGAGAGTAAATTTTAACATCAATGGGGAGGAATATTCCGAGTGGATCCATATTGTGCCAGGATTAAAGAGGGCTATGATAATAGGAGTTGACTTTCTGGAAAAGTACAACGCCAATGTACGTTTTGACAGGGCTAGAGCTAAGTTACATGTTATCAGGGCGGATAGGAAGATGATCCTCTCCCCTAACGCGGAAAATGTGTTTTCTATCAAAATAGCGGGAGCGAAAAACATCATTGGAAAGTCAGGTTTGATTGAGAATTTGAGGCGAAAAAAGTTTGTTCCTTTCCTCGCTAAACGATGTCTGGTCAGGCCCAATGCGGAGGGTCTGTTCCCTATGATTATAGCAAACACCAGCGATAAAAGATATGTAGTTGGAAAGGGAGATATCTTGGGCCTGTTCGTGGTGCGCAGTGACAGCGAATTCGTTAATCTAAGTGGTTCAGGCAGTGAGAACCAAACGAGCATGTTGCGCGAGCTGAGCATGAGCGCAGATAAAAGGGAAGATGAGTATTCACCACTGACGGCAGACAAGATAAAGACCATGGGCGAGGCTTTTAAGATATCAGATAAGCTTGACAACTTGCAGGAGAAACAGCTCCTGGACATTTTAAATAGGCATGACGATGCGTTTCAGAAAGAGGGGGTTCCAATCGTCCATGCTCAGGGGTATGAGCACAGAATAGACCTAAAAGACGGCTATAGGCCAGTAAATCGTATGCCCTATAGAATGAACCCGGAAATGAATGCCGTCATGAGAAGAATTCTGGGCGAGCAGGTAAAAGCTGGTATAATTGAGAGAGCTAGTCACAAAGGTGAGTTCAGCAGTCCCTGTTTTCTGATTGAGAAACCGGGGTCAAGAAAAGCAGGTAATGTTTCACATAGGTTGATTATTGACTATAGGGCAGTCAATGAGGAGATCCGCCCCCAGGCCATCCCTTTCCCCAGGGCGGATGATGTCATAGCCAGAGTGGGAGCAATGAAAGGGAAATATTATTCAAAGGTGGACTGCTATAACGGATTTTACCAATGCAAGATCCGAGATCAGGACAGACATATCACAGCGTTCTCTACCTGTGATGGCATTTACCAGTATAGGTCTATGCCGATGGGTCTAAAGACGTCACCTAAATCCTTTCATCATATGATGGAAAACATTCTGTCAAAGGTTCCTAATGTCTGCTGTTACATTGATGACATCATTGTGGCATCAGACACATGGGAGGAACACCTCCTGAAGGTGAACGAGCTTTTGAGTACCCTTGAATCGGCGGGTATACGGTTAAAGAAGGAGAAATGTTATTTCGGTATGGAATCTGTGTCTTTTCTGGGTTTTGTGGTAAACAGGAGAGGACTGCAGCCCGAGGTATGCAAAGTGGACGCTATTAGAACATTCCCTAGGCCAAAGAGTGTCAAGGAGGTAAAAGGCTTCTGTGGTCTGGCTGGGTACTACCGATCGTTCATTAAAGATTTCAGCCAGATCATGATACCCCTGTACCGTAATACAGCCAGTAAGAAGGACTTCCTGTGGACCGCGGAATGTGAAAAAAGCTTTGAAAAAATAAAGAAATCGATTTGCGAAGACGTCCTATTGCCCCACCCAGACTATGGGAAAGATTTTTACATAACTAGTGATGCTAGTAATGAATCGGTGGGCTGTTCAATAAACCAGCTTGATAACAATGGGATGTTGAGGCCTCTGGCCTTTGCAGGGAGGAGCCTAAACAAAGCTGAGAAAAATTACTCAGTCACAGACAAAGAGCTGGTGGGCGTTAAATACGCCCTGGAGCGTTTCAGACATTATGTTATGGGAAGAAAGTTTTATGTGTACACCGACCATGCTGCGCTACTGGCCATAAACAGCAAGAAAAACTTGACTGGTCGTATGGCTAGGTGGGTTGAATTCTTCAGCGGGTTTGATTTCCGGCTAATATTCCTGAAGGGATCACTAAATATTGTGGCTGACATACTCTCAAGAAGGACGTATGGCCAGCCAAGTGAGGGAAGCCAAGGGGAGCCAATTGCAGGCGTCAAGAAAAATGTATCTTTCACAGATGTGCATGCTGTGAAATTCTTTTTGCAAGAGGACAGAGTGCACGAGTACCCCCTAAGGATTTTCAAACCTCGCTCGATATTAAAGAAGGTGAGTGGTGTGCCTAGAGCCCCAGAGAATGCTATAAAGGGACATGCCATCGCCGAGCTACAGGCAATTATGGCAGTAGAGACACGTGCCAGCACCCGGAGAGACACTGGGAGGTCAAGAGCAAATGCTTTGAAGGTAGCAAGAGAGCTCAGAGAAAAGAGGAAGTTGAGAACAGATAGAAAGAAGAGTGGGAGGCTGAGTGTGACATTGCCGACCCTATCAAAGACTCAGAGAAGGAGAGCAGTGGCCCGCCGCCAGGCCTTAGCCGCAGCCACCCCAAGATTATCAGGGGAAATTTTCTCTGATGTACTGACGGGAGAAGATCCTATTTCCTTGGAGGATCTAAAAGGCATGCAGAATAATGACCCCTTCTGCGGGTCACTAATAAAATTCATCCAGGAAGGAACGCTTCCTGGCGATAATTATGCTGCACGACGTATACTGCTGACCCAAGATCAATTTTACATAAAAAATGGCCTGTTGTGTCGGATTCCAGGGCGTGTCAGGTACAAGACCATCTTTCAATCGTACCAGATTGTAGTCCCCAAATCTCTGGTGGGGAAATTCCTGAGGAAATTGCACTGTGGTGTGTTGGGCTCCCACATTGGCATAACGAAAATGCTGGGGGTAATTTCAAGCAGATTTTACTGGCCAACAGTAGTGTCAGATGTAGAGAAATTTGTTTCCATCTGCCATGAGTGCCTCACAGCGAAGAAAATGAACAGGACTATTCGCATCCCAATGGTAATACGAGATAGGGCCCCATTCCCATTTGCATGCATAATGGTAGACTCAATAGGGAGGATATCGACCACCAAATCGGGCAATTCCTACATTCAGATGTGCGTTGACATGTGTACAAAGTTTGTCTTCGCTTGGGCAACAAAGTCCATTGATGCTGCCACGTTTAGGGATGAGTTCTTTGAGAAGGTGATTTGCTCTGTGGGTTGTCCCCTTAGGATTTGTTCTGATAACGGTACAACGTTCAGCGGCAGGAACTTCTCTGATTTTTGTAGAAGGTTCGGCATAGAACAGGTTTTCTCCTCTCCCTACAAAGCCAGCACAAATGGAGCCGTAGAACACCAGAATAGAACACTTGTAGAAAGACTACGTGCATTTGCAATAAGCAATCCAGAAAATTGGGATGTTTACATCCCTGGCATTGTTTTATCTATGAATGTGTGCGACACCTATGGCGGAGGTGTCAGTCCTTACATGCTAGTACACGGTAGAAATTGCACCCTTCCATCCCAGGCGAGTTTGATTGACATTAAAGACACAATAAAGCCCATTGTGTCTCACCTACTGGAGGCTGAAGAAACTAGGGAAGATATGGATGACAGAGCTAAAGATAACTTTGCTGTGGCTAACAAGAAGATGAAAGTCAGGTATGACAGGTCGGCAAGAACTGATGGTATAGAGCCAGGATGCGTTGTGTATGCAAAAGTACACACGTTCAATAAGGGTATTAGTGCCAAGATACAGGGAGCCTACAGCGGCCCCTATCTGGTCCTGAAGAAACCGTCACGATTCACAGCAAAGCTCAAAAAGCTTAGCAATTCTAAAATTGTTCCAAGACCTGTGCACGTGCAGTTTCTCAAGCTGGTTAATAAAAACTATACATCAGACTTTCTTAAGAGGCTGCTGGAAAAGTAGTGGGAATTCAACATCTGCAAACATATGGGTGAATTCCTGTAAGGCCCCATGGTTTAGAGTTATATTTGAGGGCTTAAAACAGCTGAAACAGCTGGAGGGGCCGGCGAGACCCAGGGGAAGCGCGGCCTCGTTCTTTTTAGTAGATTAAGAGTCAAGATAGATTCTCCGCGATGCCTACGTGACTGGGAGCGCGGCACGTTCTTTTCAGTAGCTTAAGAGTCATGATATAATTTGTAGCGTGGCGCGGCTCCCCGGGGCCCACACGCACGCGCTTTCACCTTGACAAGCGCTCGGAGCAGACTTAGGGGTTTTCTGTTCAGCTATACCAGTTGCTGTTATCGCTGTTTTTGGTACTTAATACTATATATACTTAAAAGTTACTATTGTTCTGTAGTAGTTAGTTGATGTTGTTTCTTAAAAACATCCCTTGCCAGGAATAAAAGGCTGTCTATGGTCAATGAGGGCCATCCTTTCCAATCCCAAGTGAGGGGATTATAATTTTGAACTTTGAAAAGGTTCCTTCATTGGTGATCTGTCCTAGCGCTCTAGGTTGATTTCTCATTTCTACCACCGTGTAAGCACGCTTGTGAGTCTCCATAGAGGATGCTCAGTCATGGGGCATGTGTAAATTATCATTGCACCCCTGCCTAGAGCCACCCTTGAGGTATGTAAACGGCAGCTTCGAAAGGAATTTCTCATCTCTCAGGGAATTTTTATGGGGGTGTGTGACGATGGTGTCAGGCCCATAGGTGCGAGGACTGGTTCCAGGGTGCCACAGATCAAGCTGATTCAGTTCCTGACCCCCAGGGCAGTGAAGGAACAGCTGGTCTACGCATTCTCGTGCGTCACCAAAGATGTGGGCGTTCCCCTACGAGGGAATGGGGATGATCTGTCTTTTGAGGTAGTTGGAGAGGGGGTGAGACGCGCACCCTCTAGTCCAACCTACACACAGCATCCTCAGCACTGCTCCACCTACCCCCTGAGGGATTTGTGTAATGGACTCGCTATCCTAAGGAGCTCCTATTAGACTGCGACCACTCAAGGTGTTGAGTCGACATGTGGGCAACTATAGGGTAAGTTTAAATACTATCCTGGTCCCCATTTGTGTTCTGATGTAACTGGTGTGACTGGGGAATTTTCTTTACTCACTCAAGCGTCCAAGCTGAGAGTTGTGAGATTTTGATCAGGGGTTTTTGGATCACTGATTGTGAGGGACACTATTTTTGGAAAATTCCATGCTTAGTTTCACTGTCACGTGAAACTTACTTCACCGATACTGTATCTTATGTTCTTTACCGTTATTTCTTGTACAGTTGTTTACACAATTGATTTACTTGTGTGTTTTTCTTGATTTTTTGTAGTTTCTTGGTTTGTGGGTCTTTATTGACCATAGCACAAGACGCGAGTGATGGCCTGCGGCAAAACATGGGTGTCTACTTCAGGGACTCAGGGTCTTTATTTACTGAAGTGGAACAAAAGACGGTGCTGTTTAGGATACCCTTTCCAGGAGTCACAGCTCCTGCTGAGGCTTGCATATGCGATCCACATCTGCATGGAGTGGTTGCAGAGGATTGCACTGCTTTAAATAATCTTCAGGAGAAATTGTTTCGGCTAGCCAATGATACTTACTATGAGTGGCTGGAGTTTGGGTCTTCAAGTTTTGTGAGTAAGGAGAGACAAACAAGGGCAGCAGTTCCTGCCGTGGGCAAGATTCTGAGAGATCTATTCGGAACTGCCACGGAGTCAGAGATAAAAGACTTCTCGACAGATGTGAAAATTATGATGGAAGGGGTTGGAACTCTGGAGGCGGCTCAAAAAGCAAGAGACGGAGTCATTATTGGATTGGCTAAAAACAGTCATATCATGTTCCAGTTTTCAGAGTCTCATGTGGACGAAGTGGAGGCCCTATTGGCGAACTTAAGTACAACGATAGACCGGGTCTCAAATGTGTCAAGGTGGGACGCCTCTTCCTTGAAAACTTATATTACAGACAGCCTAAAGAAGGTGGCTTTCTTGGAGTCAGTAACTTTGGATGTCATAGCCCAATCGGAGTACGTAAGGGCCACTAGGGTTATTGTGGAGGCTTTCCACATGCTGGTGAATGGCAGACTGAGTGAGAAACTGGTGTCAGACAAGGACCTCGCGAGGGCACAGAAGGACCTGGAGGTGTTAATGTCATCTGACAGCCCCGGACGGACTCTTGTGAGGCCCCTGGATAGACGGGGATCAATTGTGGACATCATTGCAGATAAGGAACACATCCTTGTCACCCTAGGCGCTGTATTTGCTGCTCAAGACTTTATTTATGAGCTTTACGAACCCATGAACTTTCCAATTCCCATACACTCCCACACTCACAACTCCTCTGGTTTCAGCAGGTTGGATAATGGTGTAGGGTACTTTGGGGTAAACAAAGGAAGGGAATATTATTTGGAACTGCAATCACACGCACTGAACTCTTGTGTAATGGAAGGAAGGTCGATGTTCTGTACGGAGGTATTCCTTCAGAGGTCTTTTACACGTGTATCTTGTTATCTTGCCTTATTTTTGAACAAGGTCAGTGTGGCCATGAGAAAATGTGTTTATCATACGTTCTTGGAGTCACCACTACCGACCACACACCTATCTATTGGCGATAGAAGGCATTTACTGATTAATGTAGGTGACAGCGCCGGCTACACTTGTGAGGGTTCAGAAACCACAACGGTCAAAATCAATATTTTTTCTATTTTGGACCTGCCTTGCGGTTGTAACCTTAATCTGAGGGAATTTAGGCTTAGGAATTCGAAATCTTACTGTTTGAGGTCAGATAAACTGACCATTGATATCAAAACAGGGTTTAACTTGCCTCTGGCCTTGACCTTTGGTATGGATATGGCTAATATTACGGGTAGTAATATCTTTGACGCTCCAGTTGAGATTAACATACCCTCCCCGGGCGACATTAGGAGGAAACTGGGCCATCTATCTGGGGAATTGTTAAGGAAAGGGATTGATTTGCATGATTCAGTACAAAACCTGCTGGAAAAGGAGGCAAAGGTAAGGACAATGTGGGAACATTTAAGATCTGCCCTAGAATCTGTCCAGTCGCACCCTTCACTGGGTATCACTAATACATTATGGAGCCTAGCTAACTCCATAGCCTGCATCTACCTGGTTTGTAAAATACACAGGGTGGGGACTGTGCTTCCATTTTTTGGTAGGGGCGATGCCGCTCCAGCGCTGAATTTCTCGCTGTTAGCAGGACAAAATATAAAGTTTGGCGACTATAAAGTGGTCACCGCCAGGAGTGTTATTCTGCAAATCCACGAGGACCCCGTGTATGGGTATCTGGTCCCTATCTGTTCGCTAATTGCAATTGCATTTGTTCTGAGAAAGACTTTTTCAAATAGATCAACAATTGGTAGAATACTCTGTTGTAGGCCCCAAGTGTTTGACTCCGCCCCGGAGCTACTGCTCCGCTTACAGAGCGGCGCTGACTTGTTTGAGTTCCACCTGACAAGGTGTTTATTCGAATACAACTCCATGCAAAGGGCTACTAGCCCTAAATTATTGCATGCAGAGGTTACTAAAACTTTCGGCTGTTTCAGAGGGGGCTTGATTCTGGATTGGGGAGAAGACCTACTGGTGCCAGCCCAGGGGAAGTTGTTTAAAGTCACCCTGCCTACTGTAATAGAAGTTCCCTGTACCGCGTTTAGGCGTTTAAATTATGCCATGGGTAATAAGGATAAAATTTGGATCGTAGTGTGGAAACCAGTTTTTGGCAAGCCGGTCCAATTGACCCTAAGAAATAAACAGATCAAGTCCAAGGGAATATCAGAGGGGAGTGCGCGGCCTGTTGCCAGACCCAATGCGAAATCTAGTGAGGGAGTGCGTAGAAGCATCTTGTTCGGCGATATTGATATGATTAATGATGATGGTGCCCAGCCAAGCATTACTCCTGATGTAAGGAACAGTGAGGGAGTGGGTAAAAGTGTACTGTTTAGCGACATTGATTTCTTAGAAAGTAATACCGATCCTGCTACTAACCATACAAGTACTCTGTTTGGGAGCGTTAATGAGGGTTTCTTAAGAGACAACACATTCACCTAGAAGGAAGGGAGGTCCCAGCGACTAAGCCCTATGTTTGGCCGGTGTCTGACCTCAGCGGGGAACCCCCAATAGCATGTGGTGTATGTTTGTGTCGGTGTGGTGTATGGTCTGGGGTGTGGACTATGATTGCTTGCGGCCTCAGGGTCGTTTGTCTTGTGGCTTGTTAGACCTACTGGAATGCGGTCAATGGGCTGAACGTGTCATGTTTCTATGTTGTTGTTGTTTTGGTTTCAGCAGACGAGGGAGAGAAGGGGGTGAGAACGAATGTTCCCCTTCGTCCTATTTTTAGATTGAGAGTTTGACTATTGTATCTCTTCTTAATTATACACTTAGGTAGATTGAGAGTTTGACTATTGTATCTCTTCTTAATTATACACTTAGGTAGATTGAGAGTTTGACTATTGTATCTCTTATTAATTATACACTTAGGTAGATTGAGAGTTTGACTATTGTATCTCTTATTAATTATACACTTAGGTAGATTGAGAGTTTGACTATTGTATCTCTTATTAATTATACTTTTAGGTAGATTGAGAGTTTGACTATCGTATCGCTTTAATTTTACCCTGAGATAGTTCGAGAATTTAATGTTGTACCTCTTATCTTTATGAAACTGATTTTTGACTGGATTTTTGTCTAACTGTTTTTGGCATTTTTGGCCTGTGCTATCCAAGACAATCGAGCTGTAGCCATTCATCCTGCTGCCCCTGTGGACGCAGGCGGGGAGGCTATAGCTATGTTAAGGCATGTGTTTGGGGCTAGTCCCAGGGTTATTTTCAGGAAGTTTACTCAGTTATAAAACGAGTTCTAGCAAAGAAAAAGACGAAATTTGTCGTGTAAGGTTGTCTACCAACTGTATTGCTGTTGTTTCTCAAGTTGTTTACTCCAGACAATCACTAAAAACTGTACCGATTAAGCCTTAACGAGGCTGGTCGGAAGCCATCATGAGATTAACCAGGTTAAATGCTTCACATTTCGACAGTTTCGCTTTTCCCTCTGTTCCCCCTAGAGCAGAGAGAGCGACTGTTGGCGGCAGCCCCCCAGTCAACTGGACTGCCCTAATTATCATCATACTAATTGTTCTGATATGTGTTCCAAAGCTTGTAAGGTGTCTGTTGTATGTGAAGAGGATTTTGACCCGCTGCTGTTGCTGCTGTTGCTGCGACCGGGACAGCAGTGATTCCAATAGGGTGAGTCTCAAAATTCAGGGAGATGATTACTGTGTCAAGATCTTCTTATTCCCCACGATCTTCGGTAGACACACCTTCGCCTCTGCCTCAGTTCCCCGACTCAGGGGTATCAGACTGGGTGGATGCCGGTTGTGGAACCCTCATGTGGTCCTGCGCTGGACTGGGGCTCTTAAGATAGAGCACCAGGGGGCGGAAGTGGAGCTTCCTCTGCCGCGGTGGAGCAAGGTGGCCTGCCTTGAGTTTGGAGCGCTTGGCTCCGCCGTGGAGGGCGGCTCCCCTCTCTGGACCTTAGAGTGGGCCTCGCCCCAGGGCGAAACACAAGAAGTGGGTTTAGTGGGAGCAGACCAGGGGTCTTGTTTGTAGCCTATTTATCTTTGTAAGACCTGGTCGACGTAGTTATTCAAACTAGGATACTGTGTAGTGCCTTAGTAGGCCCGGTATTAGCTGTCCTGATTATATTTTAGTTTAGTTGGTTTGCATCACTTATATCCAAGGAACCTCTGGGTTCCTACCTATTGCGTTTTAAAACCTCTTGTACTAGTCTAGAGCGATGTTTTTCTGCCATGCTTGTTTCCCCTATGTTATTCATTGTATTCATGTGAAGGTTTTATTCTTGGCCCACGCGCGCTCCAAGGGAAGTTCCCCCTAGTGAGGGAGTGATGTTATAGTGTCAGGTTCTCGTGTGAACTTGACCCTTGGGGGCGCGTGTTGGCACCCGACTATGAGTAAGCAGCTCGTGAGCTGCTCACGCCGCCCCATGTGCGGCCACTGGATATGTACTATGGGAGAGCTAATAAAGAGTCAGTCTACTAGAAGTATTGAGTCGTGCTTGTTGTCTTTGGATTACCGTCACTCTGAAGTTTAGACTCCCGAGCTCCTATAGCTCTTAACTCCTTAAGAGAACACTAACTTATAACAGAATGCACCTGGAGCGAACTCAAGATCTATAATATGTTCATCATTGACATGTGAGAAATCGTATGTACCATTAAATACATCAGCAGAGTCTTTCCACCACATAATATCTGCACGTAAGGCAAAAAAAAAAAATAGGTGTGTTTCCGATTTACCCCCCCCCCCCCCCCTACCTAGAAAAACCTTACCCTACCTAAATTTTTTTTTACCATACCTGATTTTTTCCCCATCATATCTTACTTTTTTTGGATTTTTTGACAAAAAAAGCTTATAAAAGCAGGAAAACGGCTTTTCCTAACCCAGAACTCTCAAAAGGCACATGTCCCATGTTCAAAACAACTATTGTTATGAAAAAGACATTTTTGTCAGTTCCTGGGAGGTGGTTTTCAAACAAAAAAAATGTTTTCAGCCAGATAAATCTGAAACACACCTATTTTTTTTTTGGCCTAAGGCATTGCTAATGCATGCACGTCTAATGTCACGTTTGATCATTATCATTGAGGCAGACTAGTATTCTTTTTGTATGAATTCTACCACCTTTTATGACTCTAGCAGCATGACTAAGCACACCTGCAACACGTCTAAGCTGACGAACCGTAACCCAGTTTCTACCAGAGAAAAACTCTTTTATGTGATAACTAGTGAAAACAGAGGATGAAAGCATTTTGGTTGGTCCCCACAACATAAATGTAGACGTTTATGGAAGTTTGAGCAAGTACAGCTTGACACAATCGCCCTAAACTTTGATCTAAGGACGTTTACATGAGATAGAATCAATGAAACTAAACTAAATCATTATTTAGTTTGGAACATGAGACAGAGAGCAGCTTTCACCCCTAGATGTCGCTTTGGCATTGTTTGGGACAGATTTTCAGAAAGTGCACAATCTACAGTTCTACACATCTATCACGATCTGCTAAATTAGAGTGGAAAGTGATAAATGCTAGACCTGTTGTATCTGAATTTATTCTGTATTGTATTCATTCAATAAATCTTATGTTAAACTGTATGTTAAACCTGATTTTCGTCCTAAATCTGGGTTATTTGATGGGATTGGTAAAGGCCAGTTGTACATTCTCTGGGAAATATACCCGGGATTTGTTACGGAAACTTCACACGTTTCACAGCAAGACCACCGCTATTGAAGTTTAAACAAATGCTCAAGTTTCAAGAACGATACAATTCTAACGTAGAGAACTTGTGAATAAATCTCTTTGAAACGACGCGATCCCACTGATACTTGTTTTTAAAACTTTGTTTTCAGTAAAATGTTTCTGACTCAGACATGAATTGTACGGTATACTACACGTATATGTATTGAGTATTGAGCTCAAGGTATACCTGATATGTTTTCTCGTCTAGATGTATAAAATTAATGACTTCGTATAACACCAACAGAACAGATCCTTTTTGTAGAATTACCAAAAAGAGGGAATGTTACTATGACTCTCAATTTCCTTTTTATATTTACCTTTTTTCGATAACTTACTAAATGTGTAATTAAATAGGATTCAGGCTATTCTGGGAATATTTGTACTATATGTATGGAATTGTCTATGTCCTGAATAAGATATTTTCAAATCAATCAAATCGAAATATGTCATTTTTGTGACGTGTGACACATTTTCCTGAAACACATCACATACACCACACACAGCGTCCCTCAGGTAGTAACTCCCCCTGGTGGTGTATATTATTTAGCACTGCCTTCTTTACCCATCCCTGAAGTTGTCTTATTGCAGAATCACATATTACCTTGCCCGAGGGCCACTCTGCCTGTACTACTAACCGTCTTATGTGGGTCAGATTTTCAGAAATTTACAATTCGCCTTCACATATCCTCTCAAATAACCCACATTTAGGACAAAAAATAGCTTCAAAATGCAGTTTAACATAACAGAGACGATACTTTAAGTCAAATCAGACTTTAAGTCAGATCCCAAATGTACTCAGATATTCCCGATATTCATCATTTCTCAGCCTAATTTAGCAGAATTTCCTAAATGTTTACAGCTGTCAATTATACATTTTAAGAAAATCTGACCCATATAGGAATCGTGATCATCTCAATCAAGTAACCGTACCTGTACCATATATTTCTTGTGAATTATGTCGTATTTAGATGTATGGGTCAGATTTTCAGAAAATGTACAAATCATCCTCACCAATCCTATCAAATAACGCAACTTTAAGACAAAAATGGCTTTCAAAATACAGTTCAACCTAACCAAACAGATTGCTAACTAAACAGAATGCAATGCCAAATATACTCAAGTTTACCTAGTATTGACCAAATTTCAGTGTAATTTAGTAGAACAATGCTTTATATGTTACATTACGTTTATCCCAACATGTCTTGCTGAACTCTTTTTCTTCCTTTAAGATAAAATGTGATCAAATATATTAACTTAAGGTGACCCAATACTGAAATTCAAAACTGATGGATTTCGCTGAAGTTTCAACCAATGAAACCTGACGTGTAGTAATAATTATTAATTGAAGAAAGATATAGGTCAACTGGTTATTTGTCATGCTATGGTAGTGTCGGAATCAAAATAATCAAACAGATTTGAGTTCAGTAATTTCTTGGGCTAACAATTCTTTTGCAATGGTTCTGACATGAATTCAGACATCAAATTTCACCCAGTATTGACATTAAAACTGTTTACCAATTTGTGTTTCCATTATGTCTCATGTCTGGTATTTGTAATGTGTTTCAGGAAAATGAGTCATAAGTCGCAAAAAATAGATTTTGAGATATCATAATATTTGAAAAGATAAGATCAAGCCCATTCGAATGATAGTAAACATTCTAACAATATAATATGTGTTTCTAGATTTTAAGTTTAATATTTTCGTTTTTGAATAAAAAGGTTTCCACTATTTCTCGGGGTCAATAAGTAAAGTAAAAAGTACTAAATGTAGTCCATATGAGGACCTTTAAAAAGAAAGGATATATTATATAGGTCGTCCTGAAATTTAATACATAAATTGAAGAAACCCTGAGTTATCACGCCTCAAAAGATTAGAACATTCGAATAATGTGATCTTGTGAATAAAACACTTTAAGAAATATCAATTTTGCGACTTATGACTCATTTTCCTGGAAGACATCACATTTGTGGTTTGTATAAAGATGAACTATGGCAGAGAGGCAGTACATGTGTCTTCCCTAATCAATGGGTTAAACTGCACTCCAGTATTTGTTGCCTTGGTTACCCCTTAGCTTGGATGGATGGAAACGTTAGTGGAATGGAATGTAAATGGTGCAAACAGAACGGAACCTTTTTTTAAATAACTAATAATGATAGAAAATTGGCAAATTACAACTTTTTTTCTCAATACATTTGGACATATGGCCACTGAATTATCCAAGATTCTGAATCTAACGATTGAAAACTAATAATTCATGGCTCAATTTTAAATCCTTTATTCACTACTGAATAATTTAACTGTTTGCTGATGCTGCCATCGAGCCATTGGCCTTTGAGCTTGTTCTAGGAGTAATGTCTGTAATTGGTGCCATCTGCTTTATGGGTGAGATTTTCAGAGCATGTAAAATTGGCAGCTATACTAAATCAGCAAATTCTGCTAAATTAAGCTGCAATTTGGTCAATACTAGGTAAATTCGAGTATATCAACATTGCATTGATTCCAGGAATCTGTTTGGTTAGGTTGAACTGTATTTTGAACTTTATTTTCGTCTGAAATGAGGGTTACTTGAGAAGATTGGTGAAGTTGAATGGTACATATTCTGAAAATCTGACCCATATTGTGGTGAAGCGCTCTCATGTGAACATCTTCACACTGTGACTTCTAACAACATAAACACAATTGCCTGTTTGACATGAAAACTATTAAACAAAGTTTAACCATACAAATCCCAATTAAACAAACAACAATATGGCCTTACTAGTGTTTCTACACTGTTAGTTTTTATTTGTTGAATAAGAATGTTCAATAAATCTTACTTTGCATTATTAATTACATAGAAAGGAAAAAACGAAGCTAAATAATAGCATGTCAGATGCGGTATCTAAAATATTGGCTTACCACAAGGTAGTCTGATCGGGCCTTTGATATTCATATTATATATGTCAATGACTTAACCGGCTGTATATGGATTCTTTTCAATAGACTCATTGGTTACAGCACATAGTTACGGTGTTGCAGTTCCCACATTGCACTCGCCCTTTCAACACTGCATTCATTCACTTGATGCAGTGTGTGACCTACTTGGGACAGTCCACCACCCGCTTTACTGACTTAGGACGATCAATTAAAGGTTAGGTTTAGGGTTAGTTTTAGTATTGATTTCTGTTAAGTAACATTTGACAGCTAAATCATCTGAATCTGAGTCTAGTCTAAGTAGACTGAGTGACATCATCCCCCGAGTAGGTTCCCATGCTTTGTGGTTAGGGGAATCCTCACAAATTAGCGGCTAGGTACAGTGGGGAATGGGCCACGTCCACCTGCAACATTGTAACTGGAAGTCAGCTCCACGCTGCAATGTGGCACCTACACACGGTACCCAAATAGGTTTATACCCGGTTCATTCTTTTTGTAGATTTAGACTGCCAATCACCCTCCCAATGTTGTCCCTCCCTCCTCCCATGGCCAGTCGCATTAAAATTGTTTTAGTGTTAAATCAATGTGCACACCATCGCCAACATAGGCAATGGTATTGTACATTATATCCTCTATGGCGGCGCTACTGGTGGCACTACTGGTGGCGCTACTGGTGAGACTCCAAGTTCACCCAAACTTACATGAGTACAGGCCGAGTGTCTTCCAATGTACAAGAGTGATGGCTGAGAAGGATACATGTTCCTGGTATATATAGTATTGCATACAACTTCATGTGCAGTTGTTGTACTAGTAAGACCTAAAGAACCTGGGTGAAATCTCATGCATATATGCTACTAAAAAGAATAAGGTAGGTTCCAAGGCCGGGGAAATAGGGAAATAGGGCATTATTTGGAAATGTTGGCGGATGCTGTCTAATTGGCTTCATCGTGTTGGGACAGGGGGCAGAGCTATGAGACTGGGTAGCTATGCATGCATAATTAATTATGCAACTGACGCCTTCTCGTCCAGGGTATACCATCAACATGACAGTTTTGTTTTATTCATGAGATGTATTTGTAGGGATGTTTTTATTTTGGGGCTACTTACCGGTTGTTGCACCATCAAGACATTTACCAAATTTGAAGACAGTGTAAAAATCATATCCATGTATTTCCAAGGTCATCTCATACAGCTTATATAGCTACTTCACTAGTAATTATCCACCCAGAAATATTGCAAACTTTTTTCTAAAACAAATGATATCAAATATAGAATATAAAAATACACATTAGATGTCCTAGTGTTTACTATCATTGGAATAGGCTCGAAGTCCTCTTTTCAAATATGGTGATATCTCAAAATCCATATTTTGGGGCTCATGACTAATTTTCCTAGAACACAACACATATCAGTGGATTTAATTTTAAATGATTTTATTGGCCACACCCTTTAATACAATTACAAAAATATGCATAATCAAGTACATGATTTTGTTCATGCATTGCCACTTCCAATCCTAGTATTAATACTCATACATGAAGTATGTTTTAATTATTAATCGGTCAAATTGGTTTAGATGACAACACATCAATGATAATAAAGATTGAATTATAGTAAGTGTGACAATCAGAAAGGAGATCAATGTTTTATTGGATTTTTAATCTGAATAGACAATCAATCAGAAACAAATACACCATCTGCACACCTAAACACCTAAACCCCTTTACCCCTATATCATGTACTATATATATATATATAGTTTTATTTCAAAGTACATGTACATCGAAATCGGAGTACAATATCTGCAACCTGCAGATCTTCCAATTGATCCTAAATATATCCTATAATTCATGTTGTAACACAGTCAATGTGTTAGCTCTTATTATAATACTAAATTATAGTTACTTCATTTAATATGTAGTTGGTCTATATGCTCTGTAGTTTTAAGCATATAGGGATAGGGTACAAGTGCACGGAGTTCACCCATGATTTATAATTATAATATTATAGACAAAGAACATTCTCCCGGACTTACCAAGCATTATGAGGCTGGAATGGTCATAATGGGGAGGGGGGTAGAGAGGACGGGCCCTGGAGGAGTGATGGGGGAGGGAGAATTGCCCTCCAGAATGTTCTAGAATTATTCAAAACAAGCAAATGGGGTGGTGACTCTTAGCCTTGGACTTGTATCCCTATTGGATAGGGGGACAAGGAGCTCCTCAAGCATTGATTATGATTGGCTAATGGAGCAGCTCTTTGTCCTCCTGGTAGATAGTGTAAGTTGCATGTATATGCCCAAGTGGGCACTTTTCCTTTGGCTCTCTCTCCCTACGTATCTGTTGACAACTCATCTCCTCAGTGAGGCTATATTACTGTTGGTGCAAAATGTAATCCAGAAGTGAATAAAAATGAAACACAACAAGAAATTCATCTTTCATGGACTTATATCATTGTAGGCTGTGCTACAATGTACAATGTATGTAACTGTTCATTTGTGAACAGAGAAATCAGATCAGAGTTTGTGGGGGAAATAATAGGCCTTTGTTGACTAGGTAGATCTGCAGAAATAACTATTTCCCAATAGAATACATCAGAATAAAGCAGAAATTCGCAAAGCTGAGAAAATGAATCATGAAACTAAGACCTAAATGTGGGTAAAAATGTGATCTGTTTTAGGAAAATGAGTCATAAGTCGCAAAATATGGATTTTGAGATATCACCATATTTGAAAAGAGGAGGTCAAGCCGATTCCAATGATAGTAAACAGTCTAATAAAATAATAAGTATTTCTAGATTTTAAGTTTGATATTTTCGTTTTTGAAAAAAAGGTTTCCAATATTTCTGGGGGTTAATAAACAGTAAAGTAACTAAATGTAGTCCATATGAGGACCTTTGAAACGAAAGGATATATTGCATAGATTGTCCTGAAATTTGGTACATCGATTAACATACCTATAAGTGACACACCCTCCAAAAATCAGAACATTCCAATAATGTGATCTTGTGAAAAAAACACTTTGAAAAATATCAATTTTGCGACTTATGACTCATTTTCCTTAAACACATCACAAATGCTTCCCTTACTTAACTGCACACTGGACCCCACCACTACACCTCACAGACCGGTCAACCCATGTTTATAGATAAACTCTGGCAAATCTTAGCTCATTCTAAAATTTAGTCATCAATCAACTTGGAATCCGGCATGATTACTCATTCAAACTTTGCAAAAGCTGGGGGCTGTTAGGCACCATTGGTGAAGGTATAGTGTCAATTGAAAACTGTCCGTCCAGTGGTCTGACTGTAGCACCACACTGGAGATGGTATAACGGCCTGCAAGCAATTTGTGAAATGCCCTATTTACACAACTTTAGTTATACAATAATGAATTCCACAGCTTCCTGGGTCCACCTAGGCACTGATTAAGGATTAGGGAATAAAAGTTAGAAATAAGAAAATGAAGCATTAATCTATGCGCTTATTACTTTCATCTTGACTCTTCAGAGAGATTGAAATATAGCTAAACTTAAATGTTACATTACCTATATTATTGCATTAATAAAGCATAGGCAAACCTAGGAATAAACATGAACAAAAACTACTCTACGAATTACAATAACAATATCAACAATAATAGTTAATACATGAACTATAATATGTGCTCTGTGGCCTGAGACGATTTCACTACCTTGAAATCACCTTACTTTGTTTTTGTCTATATTCATAAAGTTGATGCTGATGTGAGTAAAAATCAAGATTCAAAGTTGCCTGCCTGTAAGAATTATTAATATTTTAAAATTGTATGTCAAATTGTGGACTGTCTCCCAATTTTACATTCATTTAGACCACCTCCCACCATTAGTGATAGACCATAGAATTAGTGACTAAATGTGGCTATACCACAACTAGTCACGTTTTCATTTGAAATTTATAATTTGGAAAAAAGATTAATCATAGCATGAAATCACCCCTGAAACTTCAAGTGTGCGCAGCAGAACCCCACAATTGTGGACACAATGATTAGTTTCATGATTAGTTCTAGTAGTCTACCACATCTACAAAATTGTTGACCACTTCTACAATTAATTATACGGCCCCAATTGCAAGTGTGAGTCCACAGCTACACTTGCACACAAACGCAACAAGACACCACTCATAGATTGTTACACCAACCGCTCTTCTTCATGTCATCAGTTATATAATATTACACTGACCGCTCTTCTTCTTGTCATCAATCATAGAATGTTACACCAACTACTCTCCTTCTTGTCATCAGTTATAGAATGTTACACTGACTACTCTTCTTCCTGTCATCAGATTGTTGAGTACTAGACATGTTTGCATGTGCTTCCTGCTGCCTTGCTAGTGCAATATTGCCCATATGTGCCCTGAACCCCTCATCTACCAGTACACAACCAATTCTCTTCAACACCTCACTATTACACACATCAGCAGTAGTCAACATGTTCACCTCAGTACCACATGTTTGCCTTAGCTTTTGGTTTAAGTGCCAGGCAACATCTGATCTCTCTCTTCTCTGTTTGACCTTCTGGATTGATTCCAATATGGCAGACTTGACTGTGGGCATGTTGTTGAAGAGGTTGTATTGGCAGAGTGAGAACAGACGAGAGGTTTCCTGTTGGCTGTAGCTTGTGTTAAAGGTGCTATACATCTTCTTTAGGTCAAAAACTGCAAAGTCACCACAATCTATTTCATCCTTGCACTCTCGTTTCACGCCTAAAAGAGATTGTTATGGAGTAAAATGATAAACGTCAGAACTTTGCAATCAGACTTGCACCCATCACATGTGATATTGTTGTCAGATCAATTAGTGTGCTTGTATACCATCCAACTCATATACGTAAACATAGAATGATCCTTCAATACATTTGACATATTCCAACTATCAGCCCTGAGAACTACCAGATGAATGAACTATATGTGACAATGAAGAATGAATAATAGTACTTAGTATCTTTCAATGTCACTCTGTACTATGACTGTCAAGTTGACCCATATTATGCATATAATACCTGCAAATTTGGGAATTAGAATTTGAAATAGAAAAGTTTAATTATTCTGACTTATTAATTGAGATATCAACCTATATGAGGACAATTTCTCAGTCATCAAGCTCTATGAATTCATGTATACAAGCAGATGTTCGTTATCAGGCTAATATTTATGTTCATGTATGGCGTGTACAGTTCTATGAATATAAAAACAGTTGATCATGTTGAAATAACCCAATCATTATACTATGAACAGTAATTATTTGTCTCACTAGTCATTGACAATCCTACAAAGTTTTTATCACTTCCCATCAAACCCCGCCTATCATGATCTGTTAATTCTAATTTCATCTTTCATCACACAACATTTTACTTACTCATTGTTGTATAGCTATCATTCAATTCTCTGTTATTCATACTGTACTTGTTGAAACATAACTAAAAGTAAATCAAGATTCTAGGCACCTATCGGAAGACCTGGCTAATCAGTTTTCTATTTAACCAGACGTCAAACAACCTATGTAATGCAAGACCAACAATGACAAAATCTTTGAATTTAATTGAATTGAAAAGAAGCAGCACAAGCACCAAGAATGCTCAGTAATTATTTGCCAGACATACATACCTGGCCCTTTATAAGTTCTGAATGTCTTGTTCAACAGTACAAAATGGACAACTATGGGGCAGTGGATGTTTCCCTCATCCTTGAATACATAGCACTCTTTTATACCGTCCCTACGCACATCCTCCTCTGTGATGTCAATAGGTGGAAACAAGAGTCCATCTTTACGGGCAAGTTTTTCTGCTTGTTTTAGCTCCTGAAATAGCAAAATGAAATGTAAATCACAATGTGCTGACCATAATAGACAATTATAATATTCACAAAATACAAATGCACTATTTTATGTTTTTCCTGAGTGGCAAAAACCAAAAGGGAAACATGGACAAATAATGCACAAGTGATTTGTGATGTGTTTCAGGAAAATGAGTCATAAGTCGCAAAATTGATATTTTTCAAAGTGTTTTTTACACAAGATCCCATAACTGGAATGTCCTGATTTTTGGGGAGTTCATCATTTATACTTATATGAATCGGTGTATCGAATTTCAGGACAATATATATAATATATCCTTTAGTTTAAAGGTTCTCATATGGACTACATTTAGTTACTTTGCTGTTTATTTACCCCCAGAAATATTGGAAACTTTTTTTCAAAAACAAAAACATCAAACTTAAAATCTAGAAATACTTATGAGATTATTAGACTGTTTACTATCATTGGAATCAGCTTGATCTCATCTTTTCAAATCTAATGGTATCTCAAAATCTATTTTTAGTGACTTATGACTCATTTTCCTGAAACATATCACATTTGTGAATGCATCAACCTATACTGTTGTCAAGTTGAGTTCTATTTTCATGCCACAATAGATATATTTTAGCCTTTTCCACACTTCACATCAAGTTGTAAAAGGGTTATGACTTGCTGCATGTACAAGGCTCTAACGTTTAGGATGGTTTCCTTTCGTTATGAGTTAGTATTGGCTTCTCTGAAGTCAGTTTTTCATGATTTTGAAGGATTTCAACGACTAACTTGCACCACAACATGTTTATCAAGACCACTCTTATTACTGTACACTCACTGTCACCTAGAGTGAAAATGCATTGTATTACTTATATTAAACATTGACCTAGTGGACATAGTTAGTGGAATATAAGTTTCTGTTAGTCAGAAGATGCATGCCCTTTATTGGAATACTCACAATGGTGGATAAGGTGTGTGTTGTGTGAATTTAATGCCAGTGATAGTTGTCCCCCCACCCTTTGCCAGTAGCTATGACTATTAGGCGGTTAGAGCATGAGGTTATGGTCCTGAGTCTTGACTAAGGCTGCTGTGAACCAAGCCGAGGCGAAGCTGAGACTTTGTTCTGGCAGCCTTAGTCACAATGAAGGACAATGAACACATGCTCTAATGCCTTTAGTCTCCTTTTGTTGGGCTGTTACTATCATTAACAACAATTTAGAAATGATTTTCGAAGCAAAATAAACCAGTGGAAAGCCATGATCTTGCCGTTTTGGGCAGTAAATATTGTTTTGTACATTTTTTCATGTAAGCGGTCGGCCGGAAACAGAAGTCCAACACCTACCACTTATCTGTATGTGTATAACTGTCCCGGCCAGCCCAACAAATGGGGACTAAAGCTAATCATTTTTTAGAACATTGATTCCCATCTCACTAAATTTAAATCAAACTGGTGATACAAATACCTGGGTGTTGCTGACATCATTGAATTGAATTGAATTGTTTGATACATGATATTAATTGATAGTGTGAATATTTATTCTTGTGGTGGTACCTGAAAATGTAGTGCAGAACCCAACCTTTATCACTTTGCAATATCTGCAATTACCATGGTAAGTTAGATCTCATATCATTCATTCATTGGGACTGCAAGAATTGTACTAGGTCTAAACAAAGTACCAGAGGATATACCCTATTTCATTATTATTGTGTAAACCAGTTGGACATACAAATTAGATGAAATAAATAGAGACTGACTAACGAGTTCATTGAGGGAGCAAAAATATTCACAAATACTTAGGCTGCATGAATTTGGTATTACTCAAAATATAATACATTATATATTTTAGACAAGAAGGACAACTGAATATACAAAGTCACATTTAAAGTGGGTAGAAAAGAATCCACAAGAGTAAATTTAAATTTCTGATTGAAACTCTGCTTAGAATGCAACTGTAAATGAATTTAAGGAAATGTGATAATAACTAACCTGCAAAGGGAATGTATTTTCATCATCTCTCTCACTGTAATCAAATGATATAATGAGGTCAACCTGGCGTTGGGGCCGGATGAGAGCCATGGACGGGAGGTTGCACGCCAAGCCTGCATCCACTGTGAAGAAGGTCTCTGCATTCTCCAAGTTTTCCCCCTCATTGTTATCTTTATTGACTGCAAACCAAGTGAGAAATATTTTTTAATTCAACATATTTATTATACAGGACATTCATATTTGTCAAGCCTGTTATAAACTGATACTGTGTTTATGCGTATGTATAGCAGGTCCACCTTATCTTATCATCCCTGTTACCTAGCATGCCAGAACCACGCTGCGGCAACGGAAGGTATCTCTACTAGAGTAGACTTGACACAATGCCAGCCAGTTCCAACAGGGGGAGACACAATACAAAGATTCATATATATATATATATAAACACCCTTCCTGCGAACAGTAGGCAAAGCATAACAAGCTTTGTGAGAAGATCGGACCTCACTTGAAACTAAAGTTTTGTTCAGAGGTCCCAATATCTGATGTTCAAATCAAGCTGTTTTTATATTGCTTTGACCTTGTTTTTGAGTTAGAAATATAACCTTCATTAGTGTTAATGATTCACAAAAGCCTTCGCTCATATCACTATGAATCTGTGGTTCACTACAATGGTGCAGTGAGCTAGGAGATCTGAGTAGGGATTCTTTCCTGAAAAAATATTAAAAGTTGGACGAGACCCTAAAGGCAGATCTTATGGACGGTTTGGAGGAGGATTTGAACGCTATTGTCGAGTTGTTTCAGGCAAGGTAGCAAGACACAACTGACATTGTGAATAAGGCACTTGAAGACTTGGATAAGGTCATGCAACTCACGAAGGTCATGCAATAGGGGACTTGCATGTGCCACTGCGCATGTCTGTTACAGTGCATCTTGGGATAGATTCTGATGAAATCTGAGATACAAATATTTTACATTTTTATCAAATATTCCAAGACTGTTATCACCAATATCACAGCTTCTATGAATGATTATATTATATTGACTCTTAAGCGTTGATGAATATTCCATGCTGCACATGGCAGGTTTTCTATAGATTTCAGGCTGTACCCTTAATCCCCTAATACCATGCGAATCAAGATTCAAAATGGCGGCTATGCAATTTTCTCATCCAATCACTGGGCTTGCGTCAAGCTTTCTGTATGCACCTATTCTTAGGTGTTGTCCAGGGCCTGTAAGACCCTCCTTCAATAGGGGAATTGCATGTACCACTGCACAAGTCAGGAAAGATGGAGGTTTATGCTTTGGGAACATGTAAAGCCCATGAATATTGATACTAGAGCACCATTAAATATCCCATGATAAACTTGAGATTTTTTTTATGGAATTTACACTGTATCAGAGGTCCCATAATTCCATTTGAATCAAGATTCAAGAAGGCGGACATGCAAGTCCCCTATCCCCTTTGTACCATCAAGATAAAGAGACCAGATGTGCACAGCAGGAGTTCTGTCCGCAGAAAGCCCTAAGAATGGGGCAGGGCTAGATTAGTAGAATCTGCCCTGCTTTGGGGCGTTGCTGCCAAGAAGAATCAGGAAAAACTCAGATCAGAAAGATTTGTAAAAAGGGTAAAGACAAGTCATCTTGTCATGTAATGTCAGGTAATTATTCATAGGATGCAGAGTTCATAGTATGTATCGACCACTTGTTGCATTTGTAGCAAATAATATTTAAGGTGCCAGAGAACATGCTCACGAAATGGCACTTGATCTTCAGTGATATAGCATGACTAACGATAGTGTGATTCAGCATAATCCAGGCTGGAAACACAACAACGCCAATGGGCTTTCGCGGAGACATTATAGTCAGTGCAAACAAGCCAACTATGATGACTGGGGGCGCACAGGTGGGTGCAACGGGGAGGGGTTGTTTGACAATGAAACAATTGCCAAAGGTTGATGCACAAGCAAGAGCTTGGAGATGACACAACTCATCATGTTATTGCCTTGTTGGAGCAGGAATCAGAGCCCAAAAATGTGTCAAGTGAAAGCAACACATTCAGAGAGATCTGGAGTCATAGGTCAGATTTCTACCTGCAGGGAGCTCGCTCAGTCTATGTTGAGACATAAGAAATGATTGCCAGGCTGCCTTGAGACTGCTGCCACAAGTCAAGAGGCGTCTCTACTAGAGCCAGAATTGATACATTATGCCAGCCAATACCGGTAGGGGGAGACACAGTACAAACAATCATATGCATAAAAAGACACCTTCCTGCCAACAGTAGGCAAAGCATACCATGCTTTGGGAGGTGATTGGACCTCACTTGAAACTATGAGTTTGTGCCTCTGAGGTCCGAATTTCTGTTGTTCGATACAAGATGTTACCATATTGCTTTGACCTGGTGTTTGAGTAACAAAACTGGGTGCTAAAGGATATCTCTTGGTACCCTTGTTCTTTCACAAAAGCCTTGAATAACTACATGCATATTATATTATCCCTATTTTTTGGAAGTATAACCTCTCTATGTGTATAGTCGCTAGTATATGACCAATGGTACCAACTAAGCATGGTCATGCCCCCAGAAACTGTCAAGAAATGATTGGAACTGGGTATACATAACTAGTAACCATGGGTAGTTCCAAGATCGCGGCCTGCGGCTATTTTCCTGTTACCATGTTGTGGGTCGCACTCTGTACAGGATCTGTTGAGTGCGACTTGACCCAGAAAATGAATCCCAATTTGAAGTTTCAACTCAACAGTGTACACACAGAGTTGTAAGGGTCCTTTACTTTGGCTATTCGGGTGTTGATATCACCCAGTCTACGGGCGGGTTGAATGCCACAGAGCGACAGAGGCTATATTAGCACTGGCTGACTGAATGTTTAATAGAAATCAATACTAAAACTAACACTAAACCTAACCTTACATTGTTTGTCCTAAGTCCATAAATTGGTTGTCCTAAGTCCGTAAAGTAGTTGTCCTAAGTCTGTAAATGGAATCTCTTTGGTTTAAGGAAGGGTGAAGGGGATGCAATCAGGCAACTTGCAACAGTGTATGTATGAGGGGTAACGCCTGAGAAGTATGCTGTACTGAATGATTGCTAAGAACTGGGAATCAGTTGTGGATAGTTGTATATGACTATGGTAACTATGAAATGTGAACTATGAATTGTAATGGTGATATCTAAACATCCCTAGTTTGTTTGCCACATGACGATTGAACTGAATGGCCACGCCAATATTCTGAGGACAAGTTAGGTTCCTTACCTGTTTCACAAGCCTCATTTTGAGGACTGTTAAATGAGACACCCTGAAGGAAGTTCCATATTTCTGCTGATCTTGTTTTGCGGTCATTGAAAGCATTGGATCTCAGAAGTTTCTCCATTATGCTTACTGATTTCCCACCATCCTGAAAATAAATCAATATTCATATGTGATGTGTTTCAGGAAAATGAGTCATAAGTCGCAAAATTGATTTTTTTTAAAGTGTTTTTTTCACAAGACCACATTATTGGAATGTTCTAATTTTTTAAGGGTTGATAACTCATGGTTACATCAATTGATGTATCAAATTTCAGGACAATCTATGTAATATATTCTTTCATTTTAAAGGTCCTCATATGGACTACATTTAGTTACTTAAGTGTTTATTGACCCCCAGAAATATTAGAATTTTTTTTTCAAAAGTAAAAATATCAAACTCAAAATCTAGAAATACTTATAAGATTATTAGACTGTTTACTATCATTGGAATCGGCTTGATCTCATCTTTTCAAACATAATGGTATATCAAAATTCATATTTTGCGACTTATGACCCATTTTCCTAAAATGTATCACATATAATGTGTCTTCATAAGTAAGAAAATAATCCGAAAATCATATTTTATAATCATAATCTGATGTGCACAATTGAAAGATTTGACCCATGATGTTATTTAGGGAATAAAATGACAGACAGAAATAATAGTCCAGCTGATTTCCACATTGTCAAGAAGCTATGGGTTATAATAACATTGACAATTGACAAATAAAAAACATCTTAATCTTAATCTTAATAATATCCAAACTTCACTTTATAGAACCAGCAAGTATCCTTGGTGACTATGTGACTCTCACTGTCAATGTCTTTACTTCTCTTAACCTGAATATCAACTAAATATAAGGTAGTTGTCCAAGTGTTGAATATATCTACGATCCCGGTTAACTTCAGACGTCTTCTACTGTAAGTGAAAGCTGTTCAAGTAAGTTTTCCCAGAAAAAAACCTGAAGAGAAATGGGGAGCAAACCCCTTCACTCCTATTGTATATATGTGATGTGTTTCAGGAAAATGAGTCATAAGTCGCAAAATTGATATTTTTCAAAGTGTTTTTTTCACAAGATCACATTATTGGAATGATCTGATTTTTGGAGAGTTTATTACTTAGACTTATATCAATCGATGTATCAAATTTCAGGACAATCTATATGATATATCCTTTAGTTTTAAAGGTCCTCATATGGACTACATTTACTTACTTTACTGTTTATTGACCCCCCAGAAATATTGGAAACTTTTTTTTCAAAAACGAAAATATCAAACTTAAAATCTATAAATACTTATAAGATTATTAGACTGTTTACTATCATTGGAATCAGCTTGATTTCATCTTTTCAAATATAATGGTATCTCAAAATCTATTTTTCGCGACTTATGACTCATTTTCCTGAAACACATCACATATGTATATTGTTTATTTCCGGAAAACAGTACATGAGAAGGTTTACATGTATAAAATAATGACACCGGAAATGGGATCAGCCCTCTTCTGTGGCAGCCACAGCTCTTCCAGAGGGTCCCTTTTAGACTAGAGTTTTTAAATTATAGTTTAGACTAGAGTCATAAATTACAGTTTACAGATACAGAGGTATTAAGTGACTAGTTACCTACACTACTGCAATGGGATGCACTAGCTATAGTGTTATCAGGGTGTGACCTGTTACATACGTTTTTTTGTGTCATTCTTTTCGGACATCATCCTTTTTGTTTTACTTTAACTGATTGTGATGAGTAATGAAGTTTGAGAAAAAATGGGTCATGAGTTTGTATAGGTAGTCTATCTCATTTTCAGATCCAGCTAGGTCTTGGCATTCTTACAAACACTGCATTGACTGCTGTTTATACATCCTTTAAATTGTCTTGGGGACTAGAGGGCTTAGATGCATGTGGAGTAGCATTCTGCCGAACACTGTCCCCTCTTTATTGACTCAGAGTAGCCACCAGCATTCCCCTTATTAGAATGTGTCCATAGCAACCATGACCAAGGAAACGCCAATGTTATTGCTTTCATGTTAAAATGCATAATTGTTTCCCTAATCGACTGGAGTGTAACAGGGCCTTCTCTTATCCTGGGGAGGAATGAGATTTTCCTTCTCCATGATACACACCTCTGCCAACGCTTTCTGAAAGTCTTCATCCTCATCCCTGGCGTTCTCCACATTTACTGGTTGCTTTTCTTCTGAATCTAGACAAATATTGAAAAGAGTGAATATAGGCGGTTACATCCCAATGTACTCTATTAACTACATTACATGCTAAACCTAGAACTTGTTGCAAATAGCAGCCTTCCTATATATGATGCGTTCCAAGAAACTTGGATGGATACCCATTCATGTCTTAGTCACAAACATTTGGTTAACTCATCTAGGCTCACTATTGAGAGGCTCTGAGTAACTCGAGTGACTTGGTCAGAGTTCTTTGGCTGAGAATGTAACTTTCTTTTTCTAAGTAGCTTACGAGGGAGTATACCTATATGTGATGTGTTTCAAGAAATTAAGTTATAAGTCGCAAAATTGATATTGTTCAAAGTGTTTTTTTTACAAGATCACATTATCGGAATGTTCTGATTTTTGGAGAGTTTGTCATTTATAGTTCTGTCAATCGATGTTTCAAATCTCAGGACAATCTATGTAATATATCTTCTCGTTTTAAAGGTCCTCATATGGACTACATTTAATTAATTTACTCTTTAGTCATCCCCAGAAATATTACAAACTTTTTTTTCAAAAATAGAAATATCAAACTTAAAATATGGAAATACTGATTAGAATATTGGACTGTTTACTATCATTGGAATCGGCTTGATCTCCTCTTTTCAGATATGATGATATCTCAAAATTCATATTTTGCGACTTATGACTCATTTTTCTAAAACGGGTCACATATATAGCACTCACCTGTCCCATAATCGTCTCTGTTCATCTCCAGCATATTTTTTCCGAGGATAGCTAAAAAACTGCCCCACAAACCTGTAATGTAAATGAAGTTAATCATAGACGAGAAAAGAATGCAAACATCAAAAGTATCCAATAGGTGCTTTTATAATTTGAATTCAATATTTTTATTTTTGAACAAAAACGTTGCAATATATCTGTGTCAACAAATACTAAAATTCTCTATATTATATACGCAAAGTAGGTAAATATACACTTGAAATTTGGTACATGTATTCATATAAAGACAAGGACTAGACACTATGAAAACGAAAATTTTCCAACAAAGAGATTTCATCCATAATTGCCTGCACCATGGTGGCCCAAATCCAACCACTTTTTTCTTGAATAATGACTTAAATTGACGAAAATGTTCTTTTCTGTGACGTGTTTCAGGAAGCTGAGTCATAAGTCGCAAAATTGATATTTTTCAGAGTGTTTTATTCACAAGATGACTTTGTGTGAATGTTTTCATTTCTAAGGTGCTTAACACTGTCCATCGCATGAATACATCACAGACTTTTCTGTGAATACATGTACCAAATTTCAAGACAGTTTTTACATATACATGCATTTCTATGGTAATCTTACAGAGTACATTTGTGATGTGTTTCAGGGAAATGAGTCATAAGTCGCAAAATTTTTTTTCAAAGGTTTTTTTTTTTTTACAATATCTCTTTATCAAAATGTTCTGATTTCTAGAGGGCTTATCACTTATTGTCATATGAATATATACAACAAATTTCGGGACATTGTATTAAATATATCCTTGCGTTTTAAAGGCCTTTGTATGGAGTATATTTAGTTACTTTACTGGTAATTACCCATCCAGAAACATTGCGAACATTTTTTTTCAAAAATGAAAATATCAAACTTAGAATATGGAAATACTTGTTAGGTGTCCTAGTGTTTAATATCATTGGAATCGCCTTTTTCTCCTCTTTTTAAATGTGATGATATCTCAAAATCCATTTTTTGCGACTTATGACTCAATTTCTTGAAACACATCTCATTTCATTACTGTACTGGTTATTGTGTCCAGAAATCGTGCAAAGTTTTCCACAAAAAAAATATCAAATTCAAAATATAGAAATACTTATTGTTTTTTTGTGACATGTGACACCTTTCACTAAAGCACATCAAATTTAATGAGACAACTCAGCCATATTAGTTATTGGTTGCTCTGCCTATTTGTCAACTTAAATAGTTTCGTTGGATGAAGCAATTTTCTACTACATCATTGCTTGTCCAAAGGTGGATGAGTAAAACCCATTGAAAGTACCATTATGGTCCCTAACTGTGAGTAAAGTCAGGACCCTCAATTAGGAGTTGAGTGGGTCAGTGGTTATTAAGGCTAATATGTATGTATGTAATAACTTTATTTCCAATTTCCAAATCCAAACTATTTGTGCTGACACTTGTCTTCCTAGTCTCCTTGCATATCTTGCAACTTAAGACTTATTTCTTTGTGGCACATCTGAAGTTCCATAACAAGCTCTGGTTATCATAATGACATAGAACAAAGGTCCTGGGTATGATCATCTTTACACAAAGCAGTTTACACAAAGCAGTTAATATAACGTTCACTTCCAACTCACCCATGAGATAGTGCATGGATTGTTCTGGAAGTTGCTCCACAAGGACCCCATGGCTGAAGCGACTGTTGAAGAGGTTTGGTGGAATAGAGACAGCATGCTCAGGGATGCTGATCTCATACGGTGTATACTCCATCCATTCTGTAAGACAAATACATGGATTAACTCATCACTAATCATAAAATAAATGTTTTTAGTCACACTAAGGATAAATTGTTTGCCAACTTATAGGACTACAGTCCAGTCTTACAACCATTGAGCATTGGCTGTTGGGTCAATTGCTTAAATAAAAAATAGTACAAGCATAGATCAAAACTGCAGTCTGACCTTGCACCCTGAGTCAGATGTCCTGAGAGGGAAATAAGGCAATGGAAATAGAGCATGTCTGGTTGGACAGTGAATAGCACAAAGGTTATCTTGGCTATATAGCTAGTGTCACATATTACTGTTGAATCACCATTAGTGGTAGGGAAGTTAACTAAAAGTCGGGATCAATTTAGTTTAGCAGTGGGCTGGAGGGAGGACTCTATGTCAAACAACAGCTGAGGGCTGAAGCAATGGATCTATTTCACAAAACAGCTGAGGGCTGTAAGGAGGGAGGGATCTATTTCACACAGAGGGCTGTAAAGACCAAGGGATCTTATGATAGGATGTAACAAGTCTGGTTTTTGACATACTGTACACATTGCCCACAAGTTTTTTTCGACCAGGAATTTCACGAGAAGCTGCAGGCTTTGAATGATATCCCTGGTTGAAAACAATTTTTATACAACGATCTTATATGAATGAGAACTATCACGCATGTAAATATTGTCCAATAAAATTTATTAAAAAAAAAAGAAATATTGTAAAATTAATGAATAAACAAACTCTTTAATTACTCCATGTTGGTGTGTGTACCACATGCTATTTGTATGGGCGGGAATAGTGTGGTAATCTATCACAAAATCCACACGTGAAGAATTGGGGTAGTAACAGGGGCTCCCATCAGTTGATACTATCATCTGATCATATCAACCAATCAGATCAAAGCCTTCTCCTGGGTTTTGGGCGGCTGGTCCAAACATACATCAAGTCAAGATCTGGCTGTATTTGTTTTTGTAAGTAAAATGCCTTTGTCATTCTTTAATATACTTGAACATAGCAACGTGGGAGTAAATATAGTACCTAAATTTGAATGTTGTACTTAGGATACTTTTGCACTGGCCTTGAAGTTTGTTTTTTTTCGTAACCCACTCGCCTATTGGCTCATGGGCCACGAAAAAACAAACAACTCGGCCAGTGCAAAAGTGTCTCTCATACCACATTCTCATTAGGTACTATCTGTTTACCTCACTTCACTCCAATGGTCCGCCATATTGATTTTTTGATACCAAAGTGCTAGACAAGCATTCAACTGATTGGCTAATGAAAAACGGCAGGGACGGCATATGACGTCACAAATGGGTGTAACGTCAAGAGTGAGAGTAACGTCAGCCGATAGGGAGCCTTCTTATAATTATGCTTAAAAAACATCATATTTTCATGCGTGGATCAAGTCAACAATATATGATAGCCCTGATCGCAGATATTTGTATTTTGTACAATTTCAACACAAAAATCCTTGTAATGGTTTTCTTGCTGTCCTTAAATGGCAAAATAATGATAAAGTATTTTACAAATGCTTCAGAAAACACATGACCTAATTAATCTGCTTAATACTTAGACTTGCAGCATCAACCGACCTGTAGATTCACTAAAACCTGTTGAGGAATCTTAGAATATTACCATGGAAGTCCAGTGCTGCTATTCTCCGCTTGACACGGACACTGGTGCAGATGGGTAAGGGTACCGTGGCTCCCTCAAGTTTCCCCTTCTGCTCCGACAAAGTTACCAATTGTTTCTTACAATGACAAAAAGGATTTATCCATTATTTTGCTCTAGCTATAAATGATAGATAGATGAGTCATAAGATTTAGGCAATCTCATACAGTTTTCAGATTAGTTCAAATTAATTTGGTTTCCATTTGCCTTTTGTCCAAATTCTCTTATTTTATTGCACGATAGTTTGCTCTATTTAAAATTTGGAAGATTCTCCATTGTTTTAGTGACAATATATATAAGTGTGTGTATCATTGGTCCTCATTATCAAAACATTGCTTAGGCTGTGTTTCCACTGGCTCGCTCTTTTAGACCGCTCATGGTCCGCTCTTTTTTATTTCCCTAAGCGCATAACAAGCGAGGACAGAGCGAAACCAGAGCCGTCTAATAGAATCGGTTACACCGCTTTCTATGTGCTCTTAAAACCGCTATTTGCGCTTCTTTTTGATGTTGCGCTCATATTTTTTGTGTTTGATATGAGCGCAACTACACGCCACTCTTTCTGCCTGTTAAAGTAGGGACCAAGAGGCCAGTGAGAGCGCACCAAGGGATTTACCATTGATTTCATGAGGAAAGAAGCGAACCAGTAGAATCGCTCTGCGCTTGTATTACGCTAAAAATAAAAGCGGACCTAGAGCAAATTACAAGCGCACTATAAACAAGCGCAGCAAGAGCGAGGCATGAGCACATATATAAGCAAACCAGTGGAATCGGACCTTTAAACCTATATTGTGCATGCTTTGTTGTTTGTTACTAGTGCTTTACAACATGTGCTTTATTCATCAGAACTATCAGGATATTGGGTTTGAAAGAGAGATACAATCCCAATAACATATTATAATCTTGAGTCCCAATCAGTCCAGTTTTTGTCTGTGAGCTTTATGTTCAGAGTAAAGTTGACCACATTGAATTTTTCTGTATTAATAGGAAACTATGTTGTTGGCTCCATGTGGTTATGCTTGTTATGTCTTCCTGATATTGCCCATTAAGAAAGTTCGAATTTTCATGATTTTTGTATATTACTGTATCCTATAGTCACAAAGTTGACATTTTTCAAAGCTTTTTATTCACAAGATCTCTTTGTTGGAGTATTTTCATTAATGTGGTGTCTAGCCCTTGCAGTTGTACAAATGCATGTACCGAATTTCAAGACAGTTTATTAAATATATCCTTGAATTACTTAAATGATCCATTCAGTGTTACATTTACTTAGGCTACCAATGATGTGGAGCTTGCTACCCATAGTTGCTATGATTATGTTACTTGTAAAGTTGTACTAGAGTTTACCCATAGTTGCTATAATTATGTTACCAGTAACGTTGTACTAGAGTTTACCTGTAGTTGCTATAATCATGTTACTAGTAATGTTGTATCAGAGTTTATCCATAGTTGCTATCATTATGTTACCAGTAATGTTCTGTAGCAAGTTTTTGTGTTAAAATTAAAAGATTGTAGTTGGTTCCGCTTTGATGATACTTACATTTTCCAGGTAGCAGTACTTTAAGTTTCCTGCATACCAATCTACAAGGCTTGCATGCTGCCCACTCTTTTCCTTCTCTCTCGCTTCTTTTATGAATCTGGAATCATCACATCAGTGTATTTCTATCAGAGCCCTTCTCAGTCAAAGCTCATTCTCTCCGATTACATCAAAACACAACGTACCAAATTCAGTCATTTCGTGACTTATATCAACATATTCAAAAAAATATTCTGCTGCTCTCAGGCTATATACAAGAATTTGAACTCAAATCAAAGAGAAAAAACTGCCAACGGTTGACAATGATAAGTGAACTCATCACATGAAGGGATTCAGGCAGGCCCTCCAGATACAAATGGAGACGTTTTAGGAGCCCTTTAGAAACAACAACTGGACAAAATCATCCTCAATTTCGGTCAAATGACCTTTAGATGGGTGTGAAAAGATTGGATAAAGAAGTAGGAAATGTAAATTTATTGACAAACATTTCCTGAAATTAGAGCTTTAACCTCAGTTAAAAACAACATATTTGTTACTGCTTTTTGCTGTGTTCTTTCACAAGTCTTTGAGACAATTTATGAAGGAGCTTGTCCATTTCTTTGTGCCTTAGTGCTTCATAAATGTACCGATTCATATGTTTGGGAGAAATTTATAATTGGCAGTTGTAAATTCTACTGAATTAGGCTGCAATTGGCCAATACTAGCAAGATTTAAGTATACTTGGCATTGTGTTTATTCTACCAATTTGGTTGAGCTGTATTTTGAACTTTATTTTCGTCTGAAATGTGGGTTATTTAAGAAGATTGGTAAAGATGAATGGTATATTTGCTGAAAATCTAACCCTCCTGTGATGTGTTCACTTATTTTCCATATGTCTTGGAGAATAGTAGATGTATCAATACCATCAAACTTTGGGTAAGATCTGTACATTGAGATAAAGAAAAAGTGTTATCAATGATCCACTCAACCTGTACACTGCACGGGGAAGCAATCCTGTTGCATTTGGGCTTTTAAACTTGTAGGCATCCTGCAGCAGATCGGCTGCAGTCAGGTTGGGCCAGTCTGGGTTTGAGTACAGCTTAGCAAGGCACCTAAACATGGTCAAAACATAACATAGGATTCTCTATTTTGGAAAATTAGGTATCAAGCTTTTAGTTGGTTAGCAATTTCAAGTCACATAATTTTACTTAAATCTGTGTTTTTAATCGTAATAGTTAACAGTTGTTTAACAGTTGGTTAACAAAACTTCTCATTGCTTCCATACTTACTATTAGTTCTCATCACAGTTCATCATGTTAATTGTTACTTATTCACTTCATTACTAAGTAGAAGTCTGTCACTTTTATATGTATTCAAACAACACTAGGTTTGGGATTACCAAAGATCAACCATAACACAAGTGTTACCAAGTGTTACCTCATGCCTGAAACTAGGCAAAAAGGGCCTGTAGGCAATCTAGGTAGGTCCCTGAGAGTTCAAGGTATTTAATAGAAACATATAACAGAGATACTCAGAGACTTCACAAAACAGTACAAGTTGAGGCATACAGCATAAATCAGAGACACTCATACACATATGTGATGTGTTTCATGAAAATAAGTCATAAGTCGCAAAATTTGTACTTTTCAAAATAATTTATTCACAAGATCTATTTGTTGGAATGTTTTGATCTTTGGGTTATCTAGTCCCTGTGGTACCATGAATATATGTACTAAATTTCAAGACAGTACTTTAGATATATCCATGCATTTCTAAGGTTATTCTATGGAGTATCTTTAGCTACTTTACTAGTAAGTGTCCTTCCAAAAATATTGCAAACAATGTTTTCAAAAATAAAAATATCAAACTTAAAATATAAAAATACTTATTAGGTGTCCTAGTGTTTACTATCATTAGAATCACCTTGATCTCCTCTTTTCAAATATGGTGATATCTCAAAATCCATATTTTGCGACTTATGACTCATTTTCCTAAAACGGATCACATATTGACAATAGTATATGAGACAAACTTAAGTCTTGATATGTTATACTTGCAATGATCATGTGGACTGATCAGACATAAAAACAACTGGCTTCAGCAGTACAAAATAGTAGTGCCCTCTTGTGTAATTCATCAGAACTAATCTCCAGCACCAATCTGATGTTAGCTAAGATATACTGGAAGTTCTGGACACCCTACCAGAGGTCTAGTATAATTCACATTGTACACCGCCCTATTGATTTGGTTAGAACCTGAATTGTTGGGGGGAAAAGGATTGTAGTATATCAGGTTTGCCGGTGTGGGTGATGTGGCTGGTGTTCAAGGAATGGAATCAACCCTTGTCTTGTACTGGTTGTTATTTATTAAATCACATGTTTTTCGCCGCAAGTTGGGCTTCATTAGGTGTTGTTTGGATGTGTTGTCCAAAAGTATTACACAAAATGTGGAGCTTAGATGTAGTATAATTTCACAAACAAACACTTTTTTTTTTATTATTATTAATTGTTGCTATTGTCTAAGAGTTATTGTGCTGGTTCTGTAGGTGGAGTGGGGTGTAGAGATCCTCCCTACATGGTAACCTTGCCTATTGATCTGGTTACAACCTAAATTTAAAAAAAGTAAAGCTAGCCAGGGCAGAGGTGCTTTAAGTTGCACCTCCAGTCATATGTCCTATTTGTTTGGGTGTGTTGTCTGAAAGTAATAGACACCAACATATGGAGCTCATGATTTTATAATTAAAATTATTATAGAAAGCACTCACCAGGTAGATCCTGAAACTCCAGCTAGATAGGTAATTGTGTCAAGGACTTTGGAGGACTGGAAAGCTGCAATGGCTGCTGAGTAACAGATGAGGGCACGCTGACCACCACCAGACCCCATGACAGCTATCACCGGCACCTGAGACATTAACAGGAATGTATTATAGGCTATAATAGCACTGAGTTGTAGCAAGTCAGAAACAGCAGAGGTGGCCTGTGTATGACTATATGGATTATTGTCATAGTTTTTTTGTTTTTTTTTATTATCATTTTTATAGGACAGTGCATTTCAATTTCATGGACAGTGCATTTCAATTTCATGGCCTCACAGTTAGGCAATTTTATGACCACCTGTCTTAAGATCTAGGCAATTGTTTTCTTTTAGTGAAACAATATACAATTTGATATACAATAGTTACGAAAAGAAATATCTAATTTTGTACATGTTTTGCTTACATCATTAACTGTATTGTGTTCAGGACATTATTTGATACTCTAGGTAGTTCTTTGACAGACAAAAACATGTGGCATGCATGCACAAGCTATGTGGCATGTACAATGAGAACATACTACTCACCACCATGGCTTGCTATAGAACCCCCCTCTTGTATATCATGCATCCTCCTCACTCTCCACCATGGCTTGCTGTAGTACCCTCCTCTTACTTACCTCTTGTATATCATGCATCCTCCTAACTCTCCACCATGGCTTGCTGCAGTACCTCCTCTTACTTACCTCTTGTATATCATGCATCCTCCTCACTCTCCACCATGGCTTGCTGTAGTACCCTCCTCTTACTTACCTCTTGTATATCATGTGGAGCATCCTCCTCGCTCTCCACCATGGCTTGCTGTAGTACCCTCCTCTTACTTACCTCTTGTATATCATGTGGAGCATCCTCCTCGCTCTCCACCATGGCTTGCTGTAGTACCCTCCTCTTACTTACCTCTTGTATATCATGCATCCTCCTCACTCTCCACCATGGCTTGCTGCATTACCCTCCTCTTACTTACCTCTTGTATATCATGTGGAGCATCCTCCTCACTCTCCACCATGGCTTGCTGCAGTACCACCTCTTACTTACCTCTTGTATATCATGCATCCTCCTCACTCTCCACCATGGCTTGCTGCAGTACCTCCTCTTACTTACCTCTTGTATATCATGCATCCTCCTCACTCTCCACCATGGCTTGCTGTAGTACCCACCTCTTACTTACCTCTTGTATATCATGCATCCTCCTCAATCTCCTTGCTGCAGTACCCTCCTCTTACTTACCTCTTGTATATCATGTGGTGCATCCTCCTCACTCTCCTTGCTGCAGTACCCCCCTCTTACTTACCTCTTGTATATCATGCATCCTCCTCCCTCCCCACCATGGCTTGCTGCAGTACCCTCCTCTTACTTACCTCTTGTATATCATGCATCCTCCTCATTCTCCACCATGGCTTGCTGCAGTACTCTCCTCTTACTTACCTCTTGTATATCATGTGGTGCATCCTCCTCATTCTCCACCATGGCTTGCTGCAGTACCCCCCTCTTACTTACCTCTTGTACATTATGTGGTGCATCCTCCTCATTCTCCACCATGGTTTGCTGCAGTACCCTCCTCTTACTTACCTCTTGTACATTATGTGGTGCATCCTCCTCATTCTCCACCATGGTTTGCTGCAGTACCCCCCTCTTACTTACCTCTTGTACATCATGTGGAGCATCCTCCTCATTCTCCACCATGGCTTGCTGCAGTACCCCCCTCTTATTTACCTCTTGTATATTATGTGGTGCATCCTCCTCATTCTCCACCATGGCTTGCTGCAGTACCCCCCTCTTATTTACCTCTTGTATATTATGTGGTGCATCCTCCTCACTCTCCACCATGGCTTGCTGCAAGACCCCCTCTTACTTACCTCTTGTATATCATGTGGTGCATCCTCCTCCCTCTCCACCATGGCTTGCTGCAGTAACCCCCCTCTTACTTACCTCTTGTACATTATGTGGTGCATCCTCCTCACTCTCCACCATGGCTTGCTGCAGTACCCTCCTCTTACTTACCTCTTGTACATCATGTGGTGCATCCTCCTCATTCTCCACCATGGCTTGCAGGGCCTGCAGAACCCTATATTTTCTCTCCAGAACAAAGCGCTTCTCCTCCTCACACAACTCCTCGCCATATCGCACATCAGGCTTACTCCTGGATAAATACAATAAAAATACTCTGTCTATCATTTTGATTGCAGCAATCAAAGAACCGGAAATCATTCATCAAAATTATTGCTATATATTTAAGTGAAATTGATGTATTGTAGACCACACTATACTTGCACGGTGCACCTGTGGCATCTTTGTATGTGTGCATTTTCATGAGTGTTTTGTGCTGCTTGGTCTGGACCTACCATTTTTACTATTCCTACTGCTATACATTGATTTATTGTTTGTCTCTACTACAGATCAATTTATTAAACTGCTTTAGATCGATTGTATTAACTGTTACCTAGATGAAGTTTATTATCTCTGTACCAATGGCTATGAATTGCTTCCCACTTTAACTTTAACTAAATACTCCTAGATTAGATATTAGAAAATAGCCCTGAAGTTTATTTTGGACATAATAATATAAATTCAATTTTTTTTTCCAGTAGCAACTAGTCAGAAACCCGCTGGAGTCCTGGAAGTTACCTTTCAGATAGGGGACTCCTTTTTGTACACCTTCTCATACAAATAAAAAATTCTTTGAATTGAATTGAATAGAACAAATAAAATAATAGTATAGCTGTAATAATAACTGTTACTTACACTGGTATCCTTTTCAGAGTAACCTCTATCTCACTTCCCTGAAATCATCAAATGTTTAAACAATGAATTACTTTTTGAAAAAAAGACATAACTTTGGCATGAATGGCTTCGAAAATATTTGAGTGGGAGATCACTAAGGTTTGTCATCAATGGTAACTTATCCTCATCTCTGTGGTGTACCCGAGGGACTTTGTTAGGCCCTCTATTGTTTATCACATACATGAATGCCTTACATAAGGTTGCAAAGCATAGTCACATCCAGCATTTCACAGATGACAGCTTGATGCTCTGGAGTATTATAAATTCTTTGGGGTGGAGATCTAGACAGGCGAATGAATTTTAAGGTCTTCCTCGTTTGTAAAATTAATATTATTAGGTCCAAACTTAAGCCTCTATTGTAGCTATATGGGATCTGTGATGAAAGAACCTTATTGCTAATATTCCAAACTACCATTAGCCAACATAGTAACTATGGAGATATATTTTACTCAACAGGAAGTTTTGAGGGGAACAGGCAAGAAATTAAAAGTGCCACAAACAAACTGCAAAAGTTTTAAAACATTGTATATATGGCCACTCTCTGGAATGGGTTACCTGCCCTGCCCTAAAACATAAAAACCAGGGAGGATTTCAGAAAGTGTCTGAGGAATACCTACCCCCATGAATTTGAGCAATTTTTAAAAATCTAATTGAACATCTTGTCTCATAGGAACAATGTATAACATGTAAATTGAATATCTTGTGTCAGACTAACAATAATAGATGGATAACAGGGGTATGGGGGTAGAAAATAGGCATGTAAGAAGGTCACCCTTCTAGGTTTGTCTTCTGCGATCCTTGTAACTATGGACGGTTTATCAATCATTGGGACATACTTTACTTTCAAATAAAAAGTTGATGACACCAGGTTCAAAAGCGGAGTCTGCTTGGCAGCCATATCTTGGATCATGCCTAACAAATCATGCTCCCGCTCAGACATAGAAAGCTTGGGATATTCTTTGGACTCCTGCATCATATGGATCTGAGTTTTATAAGCGTACTGATTAGCCATGGTTTCCAACTCAACTGCATTCACGATCTCAACTCATTGTTGATTTTGTTCAGCTGCTGGATATGATTATGCATATCTCTGAATGTGCCCGCTCTCAGATGAAATCAAGTCTCATCCATCTCACTTGTCATCTCATCAGCCACCTGCTGAAAGCAATCCCTCAAAACCTTTGGGTTAGGAGAAACTGCTGTTCACCAGACATAAGTCCGGACCTATTAGTAGGGGAATGTGTCAACCTTTTGACTCTCTCAGTCCCAGGTCTATCCATTCCGCAGCTTTCGGTGGGTCCACCTTAGAGGCAATCATGGATGTGTCTCTTACAGCCATGATACTCGGTAAAGATTGAATCATTAGAGTTAAAATTATGTATATAAGATTTCACTTGTGTATCATGGGATTATCAGGTTAGCCTGACAATGGTCGCAAATAAAATTTTTCTAAAAAAAAAAAATACCATTTACAGGCGGACCTCTCGGAGCAAGCAGCATAAGATCTGCTTCCACCATTTCGCACAGATTTTCTGCAACTGTAACTTTGATAGGCGGACCTGGAAGATCTGTTTGCAAGAGGCTCCTGTCCATCTCATGTAACTGTACTTATCAACTTGAATAAAAATCTTTATACAATACATAAAACTACAGGACTACAGTGAACGGTTATATACAATAAACCTTCTGCAGTAGGTAGATCCACATGAGAGTGATTTCTAAGAAAAGAGGTAAAAAAGCGGAGTTTTTTGTGTCACATTTTCTCGGAATTTGTTGTTTTACAAACCATTTTTCTTATTTGTATATATGTTGCTACTTTAAAATAGAGGCTCGAAAGCAAAAAGAAATCGCGGATGTAAGGTACTGAAATATGTCTCATGAAATGTTGTTAAACACTTAGTATATAGAAGTAAAATTTTCTCCCAGATTGTCATGTAATTAATGAAGTTAATCGATAAACAGGTAAAATACCTTCATTGGGGAGGAGACATAAATCTGCCTAATAAAGATGTTTAAACAAAAATGAGGAAGAGGGGAGGAAGAGTGGGGCGGGGAAATCGGAAGCACTTGATTGGTTGCCGCTTGGGGAATATGTAAAGCTACTACAAATACAATGATACAAATGATAAAGAGAAGGACCATTGATTAGACAATAGACCAGAAACGTAACAGGAGCTTACTTGTTGACTTTTGTTAATTAAAGGAGTTGGGAGAGCGAATCACTACAGCATTTAATGTATGTTCTTAATTTACATGCTGATTCTTATTGAAATATTCATGATCTCTGTGAGGAGCTTGAGATTCGGACCACAGTCCTTAATCTCACCTCAAGGATTGAACAGGAATGAAACTGAACTTACAAAGTATTTTCTCTATACTTTATTTTTCCCAGAGGAGCTCTTTAAACATATAATCCAACCATATTAAGAATATTATCCACCCTAGACCTTTGACCCAGACAATAATTCACATTCTTGTTGTTGTTGTTGAAACCATTAATTCACTATTTAAGAAAATGACACTGTTATTAATTTGACACTGTTGACATTCTTATCAAATAACAATAGTATTTAAGCCTGGAAGAGATCCAGAGTTGATACACAGAAAGTGCAACACTGGGAAATCATCTCACTGGAATGGAAATAGGCAAACTGATAACAAATGTAGTATTCAGTAGAAGGAGTTGAATAAAATGATCAAAACAAAGGCCAATATGAGTATAACTTTAGATGGTATGGACACTTAAGAGGGCACTTATGTTTTAAAAAGTAGATTGTTATGTAACATTACATAACATTGTGTAACCTCATTATATTTCATTAATCATAAATTATCACCCATTTATTATATTATCTCATTACTTAAAATCACTAATTATATTGTCACCTTGTCAAAAACAAATGTTTGTAGGACATCGGGTCCATCTGGCAGGAGTTGCAGGTCATAGTCTTGAACACCGAGAGGGTCGTCACACAACATATCACCCTCCCATAGCTCTAGTCCTGCAGGGGGAAGAAAGTAAAGAGTAGAAAATGAAGGAATTAAAAGATCTGCACAGTTTAAAACTGTACACTTAGCTGACATACCCTGGAATACCCTGCCACGAGATATAAGATCTATTGATGAATATCATGTATTTAAGTCAAGGTTGAAGATACTGTTTGTGAAGCTTTTTAATGACAATAATGAAATTTGGACCACTCCAGAGTGGCTGGCACTGGCCAATGACTAAGATCTGTACATAATTGCCTTATATAATATAATAGGTGATGACAGCTAGTGACACTAGGTGGACACATAATTGATTTGCCTACACTGTACTTACTTGTGTACCTAACCGTCAGATGGCAGCATGTGTGATATGTATTTCTATATCTGCCTGTTGTATAGAGCCCTAGGCTATGTTTATTTGGAATATAGCAACTTGATTTTTCTCAGAATTCTTTGTATATTGTTGATAATATGGAAATTGACTGCGTCTAAACATGGCCTGTCATGAATCTGACACTGTCCCGGGTGTATGGTTTTATCAATTCTTTATTTTTATCCTCTCCATTATTACTGAACGCTTGCTGTGAAATAACCAAGTGGTTAATGATTATTACTTTATTTGTAGAATTTTCTATTTATTTTTCTAAGAACTTTTTCTATAATTGTTTAAAGCAGCTTTTCTGTTGCATAATGTCTGGCTGAATACAAATCTTAAAACAAACAAACATCTGTCAAGAATTTTGTGCCTTTTGTTCCATTCTTTTCCAAGCTATTTGAACAACATTTTGGAGGAATACGTCCAGTTGTTTTTGTGATAGGGTTTCTAAAATGTCTCAATTTGTATTTCCAAATCATTTCCTGTGAGTAATTCACCTATTATTGCTCACTGATTTTTGCCCAATCAAATTCCTTCATGGCAGTTGCCAGCCAAATTACTGGTCACCAATGCTCATTTTGTTTTGGCTGTTTAACCTCCTATTTTTGTTTAAGCAGCAAACAAACTTTTAAATGTATACTCACGTAGAGTTTTTTTGGCATCTGGATTGACATGGAACTTGAGCTTCTCATTCCAGACTGGGTTTTTAGTGTTGTCACATGTGGAAGTCTTCTGTGCTAGAGACTTGTACCCAACCACATAAGCCTTGACATAGGCATCAGGAGTATCAACTGTTGGCAGTAAATCATGTACATTTATCAAGGGTTGTGCTGCTTTCCAGGCACAATAGAAACTTATAACAGACTGAGAAACTTATGTTGGACCACTGGGGGCTTATTCAACAATGTTGGACATTTCATCAATCTAAGAATGTCCATGCGGCCGCCATCTCCCAACCAATCAGGACAAGGCTTTCGGCAAAGTTTGCCTTGCAATTACACATCTGTATGATTACAAATAATGCTCGCCTGTCAGTGCTTTCTAGTTGTAGATACTATACTGTAACTATAATATTTCAATTATGAATAGTTGTAGAAGGTGGATTTCATCTTTCAAACAATTATGTTGATATCTCAAAATCTACTTTTTCCACATTGTGACATTTTCCTGTAACACATGCCATATATAACAGAACAGCCTTTGTACAGAGGTACTTTACTGTTCAATGAGTATACTCACATGCATCGCTGAGCTTGCCATCTGTGATGTTCCTACCATTCAGTATATTCACCTCTATGATGTCACACTTAGGTGGTTGTAGCTGAAAATGTACCTTCACTTATTTAGCAGACTGAACAGAAGCTTTGTTATTATAATAGGGTGGCAAAGGAAAACAGAAAATGTACAGAAATGTTTCATATTGTTGTACTAAAACAGATTTCTTACTCTTTTGAGGAGAGAGGAGAGTGTCACTGACAATGAGATGAACACAGTATATATATCGAATTTGTATTCAGTAAATAAAACTTTTACAGAATTGGACAAGTACATCTATGAATAGATCTTCCAGAAAAGCCCAAACTTAATGGGAAATGAAATTGTACACAATAAATTGTCATTCTTTTGCTACATTGGTCAGATTTTTTAAGAGTATTACATCTTATCGCTTAGTATGATTTCAGAATTTTGTTTTACACTGCATACTAAGGCTCATGGTTAATTTTTAGTAGAGTACAAAGGCTAGTATTTGTATAACCAATCAAATTTACATTTTTGCGTTGAGTTAATGTTACTATTTATAGATGTGTATCTAGATATTTACAAGTTGACGGTATGATAGCTTGATCTTGCTCAGAATACACTAAGCATTTTAAATACTACTCTTTTCACCAAATTCATTACCATTGGCAACAATAAACAAATCCCCATCCTCCCCAACGTTGATCTAGAGAATAGACTACTTTCTCTTATTATAATACTGAGAACGTAAACCATTTGGTTACACAGTAATAATCTCCCTTATCATTGTAAGAGTAACTAATTTGCAAGAATGTATTTTTCAAAGTACTTTAATGACAAAATCTTTGTATGGGACTATTCTGATTTTAAGAGATTTAGCACATTTAGTCATATGAATCTTGGTTCCAAATGTCAGGACATTGTATTAAACATATCATTGCATGATGAAGGACATCCTATGGAGTATATTTAGTAACTTTACTGGTGATCGTCTAGACAGAAATGGTGCAAACCATTTTCTTTTCAAAAATAAAATCAAACTTAAAATATAGAAATATTTATGAGATGTCTTACTGTTCATTATCATTGGAAACGGCTTGATCTCATCTCTTCAAATAATGATGATTTCCCAGGACAATTTTTGCGACTTGTCACTCATTTCACATATAGTTAAAAGCATCAATGTGGTACACTCAATAGTTAGTATCCCCAGAAATAATATTACTTATATCAGAGGAGGTTATTCTATGACAATGATTTGTGCTTTTTTGAATTCTTCAGAGAACTAAAGCAAAGTCTCAGAGTGCTAAGACAATGCAGAGGGGACTCAATCATTAGGAAAAGACTTTTGATGAGAAATTCAGAAGGTATTTCATGAAGAACTCTTGGACCATACAGTTTGATAAGAAATTGCATTAACTAAAATATGAAGTTATGCAAGAACAAAATGAAAATGAAACAAAAAAGGAGGTGTTGAACAGTAAATCTTTATGTCTTGGGATAAAAACGCAACCTGGCATAATATCTCATACACTGTATACTCACCCCACTAAATGGAAAGGCATTGAATCTACAATAGTGAAGATCAATAGTTAATGTGGGTGGAAGGGGGGGGGGCAGGTGGTCAGTTTTTGTTGTTGAAAATGAAAACATTCATACATGTACAAGTAACTAGCTTAATAGTAAGATCCCCGCACAACGCAATATAGCGGTATGCTTTCTAGATTAAAACTGAGTACCCTTCGTAATCTGTGGATTAGAACCTAGTACCCCTTATAACCTGTGGATTAGAACCTAGTGCCTGTGTAACCTGTGGATTAGAACCCAGTACCCCTTATAACCTGTGGATTAGAACCCAGTACCCCTTATAATCTGTGGATTAGAACCCAGTACCCCTTATAACCTGTGGATTAGAACCCAGTACCCCTTGTAACCTGTGGATTAGAACCCAGTACCCCTGTAACCTGTGGATTAGAACCCAGTACCCCTTGTAACCTCTGGATTAGAACCCAGTACCCCTTGTAACCTCTGGATTAGAACCCAGTACCCCTTGTAACCTCTGGATTAGAACCCAGTACCCCTTGTAACCTCTGGATTAGAACCCAGTACCCCTTCTAACCTGTGAATTAAAACCCAGTACCCCTTCTAACCTCTGGATTAACCCAGTGCCTGTGTAACCTTCAGATTATAATCCAGTTCCCCTAGGAGTCCTTAACTAATATCTATCTGAACTTCATTGTATGTATTCTATACTTATCCCTGTGTGTTTTCCGGGTCAAATTACAAAGCAGGTGTTTGCTAATGATTGTACAACAGCCACTATTCATGGATTGTGCAACAGCCCAAATATAATCCACTGTTTAGGTGCATTGAGGTGTGGAAATTACACTCACATGTCACTGGCTTTTCCATCCATGTTTGTCAATCAACTGCTGAACCTGATGTAGCGTTTTTTGCACTTTTCTCACCTGGAAAATATAAAAAATGATCCAATAATAGTTTTATTACTTTTGCATTCTTCTTGAGAGTTGCAACAAGAGGAGGACAATAGAATGGTTTGTGAAGTTATCTTGGCTGAAAATGTTATTTTGAGGGGCTTTTTCATCATGGACCTTCACACTCTATTAGATTCTTACACTACAGTTGCACGCATTTTTATCCCAAACTCGGTGGTACAGGGATACAGTGATAATGTATACATATGTGAGGTGTTTTAGGAAAATGAGTCATAAGTCGCAAAAAATAGGTTTTGAGATATCATTATATTTGAACAGATGAGATCAAGCCGATTCCAAAGATAGTAAACAGTATAATAATTTGATGAGTATTTCTAGATTTTAAATTTGATATTTTCGTTTTGAAAAAAAAAGTTTCCAATATTTCGGGGGTCAATAAACAGAAAATTAACTAAATATTGTCCATATTAGGACCTTTAAAACGAATGAATATATTACATAGATTGTCCTAAAATTTGACACATCAATTGTGTAGGTATAAGTGATAAACCCTCCAAGTAATTCCATTATATATGTATTGACTTACCCTGTCTCATGAATTCTTCTCATTTTATAACTTCCCAACTTTCTTTAAAAATCACTAAAATATCAATTTTAGAAGGTTCTGCATATGAATTGCAATGCTAAACGTAGGTAAAATAAGGTAGAGGTAATTAATTGATAATTAATAAAGAATATGATAATCTGATACTTATGTTGAAGGACAAACATAAGTAAATCATTAATCATTGAGAAGTAAGTTTATAACACAATACTTGTATGGAAGAGAAAATATAGATGAATAAAGGTAATAGGCCTATTGCCCTATCGGCGCACATCTGGTTTTCATGATGACCGGGAATATCGGACAGGGGGAGCGTGGGGGGTCACCATAGGCTTACCCAAGGAAAAGCACTTTCTTCCTAAGTCTTTCTCTCTAAAATCCGTTTATTTCTCTCATCATATATTGATCATTACAATATAAGTGTTATCATGGCAACAGGGGGTACATTACCAAAATGGTCAATGTAGAAATAGACGTTAGACCCTCTGCTAGTGGAATTAATTAATCTTTTGGGCACCCGAGTCCCCAGTTGTATACATTACATTGAGATATATAGAAAATCTTGATTCCTTCAAAACAAAAGCCTATACTTGTGATTGAACCATAATAATAACCATAAGATAAGATAAGATAACCAATTCTTTATTTCCAGAAAGTAAGAGTGTACACGGAAAATAGATCTCTTCCAGCCCATGCCTTCTTCGATAACCTTAGTCTTGGTTTGTTCCCTAAACTACTTAAGTGTTAAAGTCTTAATAAAATGAAATAAAATAAAATGCCATATACCAAAATCTGGTTTTTACATGTTATCTAGCTACTGTATATGTCCATCCTTTTTAGAAGGACATTAGGTAATAGTACTATCTAACCTAGCTTTGTCACACTGGAGTTAAAATTAAGGTGACATGGCAACTAATTAAATGTGAGTAAACATGACAAGAGGAATGTGACTAACATGACAAGAATACACAGCTAAATAAACATGTGTTTTGGTCCAGAGTCATAGATGAAGTCAGAGAAATCAAAGTGGGGGATAATAGCCATTTTAAAAAGATCGTGTTTCGCTTTTTTGGTTTTAATTGGGGCCTAACTTGCTTAACCTGGGAATGTCTCCTCCTTCCCTAGGCCTATTTCTCAAAATTTATTAGAAAGAGATTGCTTCACATTTTGATGATCAATACCAATAACAGAATTCTATTTTTCCTCTGTGTGCCTATTCAGAAGAAAACGTTACAATTTAAATCCTGACATAATGGTACAAAGTAAAACACATCAAAACTGTAGACAAAAGCATCCTCATTTAGTCCTCAAACCTTAAACCTCATATCAAAATGCAAAAGTGGGGTACTCCTGATCTAATTTGCTCCCAATAATAATATTTATATTATAGGGAATCACGGGCATTTGACAACCAATTGGTAGAATTACCCATATCCCTGGATACTCACAAGCTGTTATGCATGTGTATACATACATTTTTCAGAATTTCTCTGACCGAATGTTCTCTAAATAGTTATTCAAGAGTTTGTTTTGGTTTCATCATGTTCTGTTTTGTCAAGCTAATCACATAATTTAGCTTAAGTTTCTAAAGTAATTCCATTATATATATGTATTGACTGACCCTGTTCTTTATAGTAGGATGGAAGGGTAACATACCTAATATTCCAGCAGCTCAATCCTCTAATGCCAGAAGAACTTGTTTACTGATCTCTTCCACTACAGTCTGACTCTATTCTGTGCTTTTGAAACTCTAACCTTAGGTTAATGTATCAACATATGTCTGTTTCTCCAGCAGGCTGTATGACTGAATTGTCTGATGTTTAGAGCAGTAATACTGTAGCAATTTTGGTCCTCTTTGTGGTCAGCTAGTGTAAAAATACCAAGAGCATTTTGCCCAGAAATTTGATATTATGTGAAGTCGTAAGTAGGAAGTTAGAGAGAAGTTGGCCCAGCATAGAGTGCTTGAAGGCTATATCAAAGCATTTGACTTAATTTGTTCATGAACATGGACCACAGAAATATTTTGCTGACCTGTCCCATTCTAATTGGATGAGAGATGATCCTCCAGGGCCACATGGACTGACAGAACTCAAACCTAACTTGCAAAGGCCATCTGTTGCCAACGTGATTGATGGAGGAAACCCTGCCCCTCCTACTACTACTCCATAATTGAAGGTACACATTTTCACTAACATTTTCTACAACCAAAGTGTGACATAATAGAGGTGAATGTACTGAATGGTAGGAAGACCACAGATGGCAAACGCAGCCATGCATGTGAGTACCTCTCACACTTAATGTATAATACACACTTAATGAATAGTACACACTTAATGCATAGTACACACTTTATGCATAATACACACTTAATGCATAATACACACTTAATGCATAGTACATACTTAATGCATACTACACACTTAGTGCATGATACACACTTAATACATAATACACACTTTATGCATAGTACACACTTAATGCATGGTACACACTTAATGCATAATACATACTTAATGCATAGTACACACTTAATGCATAATACACACTTAATGCCTAATACACACTTAATACATAATACACACTTAGTGTATAATACACAATTAATGCATAGTACACACTTAATGCCTAATACACACTTAATTCCTAATACACACTTAGTGTATAATACACACTTAATGCATAATACACACTTAGTGTATAATACACACTTAATGCATAATACACGCTTAGTGTATAATACACACTTAATGCATAATACACACTTAATGCATAATACACACTTAATGCATAATACATATATATGTCTATATGTTTCTGACAATGACCCAACCCCCCACCAGGTGGTACAACTGCCGCTAGTCATCACAATAGCGGGAGACTTGAACTGACAAATACAACTTACCCACCAAAAGAGACAGACATGGCTTTGCAGTTTTTCTTTGAATCTCTGTATTTATCTCTCTATAGTCACAATGGTTGCTAAACTTTGTGGTGCTTGTGGGTATAAGCACCTTCGGGAGGGTCAGAAAACCTGCCGTTTCAATAATGAAGTTGTTGCCGCTGCAAAACTTGCCAGTGGTTTAGAAGAGGAGGACAGGCAAATGTATTTTGATACTGACACTCTAGAGTCCATTGTCACCGACGAGGACCCCGCATCAGTCAAGAAGGAGTTTATAATAACTGAGGCTATTCCTCTTTCTCCTGCTGAAAGACAGAAACTTAACAGACAACAGTCAGTCTGATAAAGTATGTGCCTTAGTGGTGGGTTTGGATACTTTATCCAAACAACACACCACTGTTTTGGCAAAATTGGATGCAACCGCTGCTGGTGGTCAAGCCGGTGGACAAACTGCTCAATCCAATGTCTAGAAGCCGGCCACTACCAACCCAGGTGCATCTAGTTCAACCGCAACCCCTCCAATAACCGCAACCCCTCCGCATAATCCAAGGAAGCCACAAGTCCCGTCCTGGCGTTCTATTCATACGGATATTGACAACGCCTTGACCTGGGCATCAATGTCTAATGCTATCACCAGCTTCAATAATTACTGGTTCCCTCACCACCGCCCTCCAGGCCATAGCCATTACTATTGACCTGGACAGTCAGAAGCAATCCAAAGGTATTCTATTACGCCCTGATTTTTTTGTTCAATATAGGGATAACTCAACTCAGTTAAGGCACTTGGACCCAAAGGAATTGTCTTACTGCAACTTGATTTATGGCATGAATGGCCTTGTTCTTTTGAACGTCACGCTGCTGTACAAGGCAGTCAGGATGTTGAGTGCTACAAAATATAGACCCATTGTAAATTAATGGTTGTCCTTTGACCAGAGCTCCAATAGGTTTGTAGAGAGGGAAGTCACAAGTGTTGGCATGCTCTCCCATTGCATGAGAGAGCCAATCTCTCCCCTACCCTACCATCAATAAGTCTTGTTCATCCATCCCTCTACCCTCCCCCTTTCCAGACCGACCTGGGGACAAAAGTAGTGCCCAGTAATTGGCATAACCGTTCAGCCTTGTGCAAGCTGCACACATATTGAAATTGTGGCGAATTGACAACCTGGCAGCTTAATAAATCTCACTGGATTTAACTTTAAATTATACACTATATGGTGTATATATATCTATGCCAGCCAAGATTCTTGAGACTGCTGTTCAGCCACACTAACAGAACATTTTGAATCCAACAATTTATTCAATAATCTCATATGTTGATACGACACCAAAACCAGAGAATCAGCGATTTTTGTGAGGTGATTGTTATTTTTCAAGTTTCAAGTACTTTGATGATTGATTTTGATCTTGATTTCGATACTAGGGTGTACCTTCATCAGGGAATTCATTTAAAAGGAACCAATATGGTTTTAAACTAATTTAAACTATAAGTTACCCAACAAAACTCTTTCTTGATTTCAGTAAACCATTTGATACTATTCACCATCAAATTTTATTAGTCAAACAGAAATCTTATGACATCACTGCCATGGGGCTCCTTCGGTTTTCCAATTATCTTAAAAACAGGAGGCAATTGGTTACCATCAACTGGCTTGGAGCTAAGCAATAACAATAACTATTATTATGCAAATATCAGTGGATTTTGTTTTAAATGATTTTATTGGTCACACACTTAAATAAAATAACAAAAATATGCAAAATCAACTTGAAGATTTTTTCATGCCACTTGAAATCCTAGTATCAAAACTTTTAATTTCAATTATTAGTCAATCAATTGGTTTTGATGACAAAATCATCAATGAAAATACAGATTTAAACTATACCAAGTGTGAACAGGTGTGAACTATTCATTTGTGAACTGAAAAATCAGAACATTATTTTCAGTGAGATTAAAAATTGACAGTTTGAATGTAATCATAGGCCGTTGTCGAGCTTAACCATTTCTCAAGTGAATTTAACTGAACACAATATCATGATTAATGGATTACTGGCCCGGGTCACAGAGGCAATAATGTAACATAATAGACTGCACATATCCTGCAGCCAGTAACTGGGGGACTGCTCTGAATCGTTTTGTGCATGTGCAACTCATTAGAGGGCGCACATTGTACTTAACTGCCCACTGGACCCCACCCCTTTACTTAACTGCCCACTGGACCCCACCCCTACACCTCATAGACCAGTTTTTCTAGATACATTCTGGCAAATCTTAGCACATTCTAAATTATAAAATTCAGCGATTAATCAACTTGGAATCTGGCATGTTTACTAATACAAACTTTGCTAAAGCTGGGAGCAGTTAGGCTTAGTGTCAATTGGAAACTGTCTGTCCAGTGGTCTGACTCTAGCGCCACACAGGAGGCAATTTGTGAAATGCCCTATTTACACAACTTTAGTTATACAATAATGAATTCCACAGAATTTCTGTTTCCTTTAGGCTTCCTGGGTTCATTTAGGCACAGGTTATGGTTTAGAGAATGTAAGTTAGATATAAGGAAATGAAGCATTAATCTACTTCTTCTTGTCATCAGTTATTGAATGCTACATTGACTACTCTTCTTGTGGTTCTTAGATTGTTGAGTACTAGACATGTTTGTACCTGCTTCCTGCTGCCTTGCTAGTGCAATATTGCCCATATGTGCCCTGAACCCCTCATCTACCAGTACACAACCAATTCTCTTCAACACTTCACTATTACACACATCAGCAGCAGTCAACATGTTCACCTCAGTACCACATGTTTGCCTTAGCTTTTGGTTTAAGTGCCAGGCAACATCTGATCTCTCCCTTCTCTGTTTGACCTTCTTGATTGATTCCAATATGGCAGACTTGACTGTGGGCATGTTGTTGAGCAAGTTGTATTGGCAGAGTGAGAACAGACGGGCGGTTTCCTGTTGGCTGTACTTGAAGTCATAGGTACCATACGTCTTCTCTCGGTCAAATACTGCAAAGTCACCACAATCTATTTCATCCTTGAACACTCGTTTCACACCTAGAAGAGAATTAAAATCATATATGTCACAACTTTGCAATCACACCTGCACCCATCACATGTGATATTGTTCTAAAATCAACTTGTGTGATTGTATATTGCAATCACACCTGCACCCATCACATGTCATATTGTTCTCAAATCAACTTGTGTGATTGTAGATTGTCCAACTTTTACATGTACATAAAATGGTTGACATATTCAAACTATTGACCCTGTGAACCACAAGATGAATGCACTAGATGTGACATTGAAGAAGCAGCACAATCATTGAGAATCATCAGTAATTAATTGCCAGACATACAGCACAATCATTGAGAATCCTCAGTAATTAGTTGCCAGACATACATACCCGGTTCTTTGTAGATTCTGAATGTCTTGTTCAACAGTACAAAATGGACGACTATGGGGCAGTGGATGTTTCCCTTATCCTTGAATACATAGCACTCTTTTATACCATCCCTAAGCACATCCTCCTCTGTGATGTCAATAGGTGGAAACAAGAGTCCATCTTTACGGGCAAGTTTTTCTGCTTGTTTTAGCTCCTGAAATAGCAAAAGAAAATATTAATCACAATGTTCTGACCATAATAGGTAATACGATTGAACTAGAGGTGAATATAGGGTGACATATTCACTATGCACAAATGCATTGTTTCTTTTTTTCATGAGTGGCAAAGCCAGAAGGGAAAAACGAACAAAGTAATGGACAGTACATTATAATCATTTGTGTTCTTAATTATCCAGGATGTAGACACCTTAGACCATGCAATGACATATGCATGGATTTTGTTCTCATAGATAGAATTGGAATCTTATTTATATGCCTGTGTCCAAATAGCCTTAACACAGATGTGAGAATCCATGACAAACACATTTTTAGAGCCCCTTCACAGTTACTTAGCCTGCCCACAGTTGGTATTACACAAACATATATATTTTTGACGAGAAGGACAACAGAATGTACAAAGACACATTCAAAGTGGGTAGAAAAGAATCCACAAGAGAAAATTTGAATTTCTAAGAGAAAATTTGCTTAGAGTGTAGCTATGAATGAAATTGGGGAAATGTGATAATAACTAACCTGCAAAGGGAAACTGTTGTCATTATCTCTGACACTGTAATCAAATGATATAATAAGGTCGACCTGGCGCTGGGGGCGGATGAGTGCCATGGACGGGAGGTTGCACGCCAGGCCTGCATCTACTGTGAAGAAGGTCTCTGCATTCTCCAAGTGTTCCTCCTCTTTGTTGTCTTCATTGACTGCAAACCAAGACAGAAATATTTTTTTAATTCAACATATTTATAATACTAGACATTTATATTTGTCAAGCGTGTTATGAATTGATACTGTGTTTATGCATATGAATAGCAGGTCCACCATCTTATCATCCCTGTTGCCTAGCATGTCGGAACCATACTGCGGCAATGGAGGGTATCTCTAGTAGAGCCAGAGTAGACACAGAATGCCAGCCAGTTTCAACAGGGGGAGATGCAATACAAAGATTTATTATAAAGTCTGGGAAGCAGGGTGTTGGAGTTAGTGTCTGTTACTACAATCTCTGGTGGGTTGTCTTGATCAACCTGTGTTATCGTATTTCTGTTTGCCATAGTATGTATATAAAGACACCTTTCCTGCAGGTGGTAGGCAAAGCATACCATGGTTTGTGAGAAGATTGGACCTCCCTTGAGACTATGGGTCCATGCCTCCAATGTCAGAATATCTGTTTTTCAATTCAATTTGTTACCGCATTGCTTTGACCTGAAGTTTGAGTAATAGAACTGGGTGCTAAAGGATATTTCTTCGGTAATATTGTTCTTTCACGAAGGCCATAAATCATACCCTTCACTATATGATATTATGTTATCCCCATTCTTGGAACATAACCTGGCTATGCATATAGCTGCTAGTATATGACCTATACTACCCACTTGGACAACCCCCCCCCCCCCCCCCCCCAGAAACTTGTGAATAATTGATTGCTAAGAAGTGGGAATTGGTTGTGCATAGTAGTATATGACTATGATAACTGGGCTATCAGGAAGACCTGAGTTCAGAGGATAATTAGAGCAGTTCCAGGGTATTGTTATGAATATATATGATGCAATGTCAAATTTTATGTAACAGGATTTGGAATAAAAATCTTTATTATTATCTTTATTATTTTTATTATTTTAATAATGGTGATATCTAAACATCCCTATTTTGCATGACACATGAGATTGAACTGAATGGCCACATCAATATCTGAGAACATGTTAGGTTCCTTACCTGTTTCACAAGTCTCGTTTTGAGGACTGTTAAATGAGACGCCCTGAAGGAAGTTCAATATTTCTGCCGACCTTATCTTGCGGTCATTGAAAGCATTGGATCTCATAAGTTTCTCCATTATGCTTGATAATATTCCACCTTCCTGAAAATAAATCAACTTTCATATAATGTGTATAAACTGATAAGCTAGATCATTCATTCAATCAGGACTCCAACAACAAAAGGCCAAACAGAGTGCTGGCCTGACACCAGCCTTTAATTAAACAGAAAAAAGGGAAAAAATAATGTGAGTAAACAGAGGTCCAGGAAGGCTAGAACTGTACCATCTTTCTCATTCAGTTTGTTAAATATGTCAGAGAAATCTTTGTGGTGGGCATTTGTTATAAATTTTCCCTGTCAAAAACCATATTGATATTCCTTCATGACGTTATCACCCTCTAAAAATCTCATTGACTGCTTGCCAAGAAATTCTTCAAGCACTTTTGCTGGAAATCGGATGGCACTTATCAACCTATAATTTGTTGGCTCCGATCTAGTTCCGTCTTTAAAGATTTTGGGTATATTTGCAGTTTTGACAACCGCAGGGATTTTGTTTGTCTTCAATGAAATATAGCATAAATGTGTAAATTGGCTCAATAGGCCTAATAGACAGGGCTTTAACACTTTGGTAGAGAGCATTGGTATGCTGGATGCGTTTTAGACTCCTATTGATTTAATTAATTCAACAACTGACTCTTCAGAAACCTTTTCAAATGCCTTGTGACTTTGTTCATCTATGGTTGGTCAATTAATTACCTTGGCTAAGTTAGGGCCAACTGTCACAAAGAAGTCATTGAACAGAATTTCACCGTCTGCCTGAACAGTTCCCCCCCTCCCCCTTCCATCTAACTTGGTCATGGTTCCTCAGTTTTTCCGGGGATATTATACTTTGTATGTCATCCCACAGCTTCCCTTTATTGAGGGTGAGCTGTTCTTTGATATAGTCATTTTCTATCCAGTACAGAGGTCCTTTTTACTTTGGCAAATACCTAATATCGTTGATTACTCATTTTAACAAGTTTGTCCTTTTACCATGGAGGTCCTACCTTGACCCTGTTAAACTCCTTTACAGGGGATATTGTGTCTAGATTGAATACAATTCTGTCAATTATTATGGGATTAATTTCCCAAGGTTTGGTGTCGGAAGATTTTGCTGGAAAATAAACCCCAAGGCCCGTTAGCGCACCCCTCCTTCCATTTGAATGTGCCAAAACATCCCGACCTTGAACTCTGAACTTAGAACTGTCATGGCTGATGGTGGCGAGCATGATAATGTTTTGCCAGAACGGAATTGACAAATGGATTATTTCCTATTTTGTTGACATCCACCGTTCCGCAAGCAAGTACAATGATATTCGGAACATTATCGGGTCCTATACCTAGTCGCGCCAATACCTTACCGCAACGTCCTCTTTGCGCCCACCTTACCACTGCGCGCTTGATGGGCCTGGGTGGCCTGACCTGGCCGCGACCTGGCCACTTGAGGTCAAAAACTTCTGAATTTGCCTAATGACAATGAAATAAAGCCCCCACAACTCTAATTTGTCTAAGAAAAATGACAACCCAATTTTCTTGCACCACAAAAGATATTTTTGAGAAAATAAAAAATTAGTTGTCTCTATTGAGACCCTCTTGAGTCCTCACATTTGAGGCATATGAGTAATTCTTCCAAACGGGCAGCATTTGATTTCAGAAGGCCATTTTTTACGAAAAAATAAAATTCGGACAATCTCTACAATTGTAGGTGTACATATAGCGGGAAATATCAGCATAATGCAGGTGAAGTTTGGGAAGGCTTGGACCAATATTTCGATCCGAAACCTATGATTCAGATACCTATATTTTCCCTATTTTTTTGCCCTATTTCAGCCTCATTAACCTCGATTAATCAAATTTTTTCGTGTAAAAATGAGATATATTACTCACTAATTCGTCCAGCAAAATTAAATAAAAAATCAAAGCTAGGGAATGGAATACATTGATGGGAGCGAGTCGGCCGTCGGCCGGGAGCACAAAGCAAGTGTGCGGTATGCCTAAGCCTATGAGCGCTTGCATATTAGCATTCTCAAACTTTACCAGGGTTCTAATTTCCCCTCAAAGGTCCACTAAGAATGCACCGATTTGAAAAAATCTGTTTGTTTAATTTAGATCCACATTTTCTCCAAATGTACCTGTATGTTTCCAGTCCCCCACATGCTTTAAAAAGGGCCGTTGCTAGGGGCAACTGAATTCAATACCCTCTACTGGTCTTTACAGTTGAACATTTGAGATAGACAGATTTGTTGATTTTGTATCTAAAAGTAGGAATTAACAGATGCTTGAACGAAGTTAAGCTTAAAATCATATCTCACAATGTCAGAATAATTGCTCCCGTTGCCTGTGGGCGGGACGTAGGAGGCCCTGCCTTGGTCCAGTGGTCACGGGAAGGCCGGGTGCCTTGTGGCAGGCAAGTGCACAAGGCTTTTTCGCGGAAGTGGTTGGTCGCGGTAGGGTCTATGCGCGGTTCAGTGTGGGTGCGGTTTGGTATTGGCGCGTAAAGGTCGGCCCCCTTATTATCGGTGATTTTTGTTGGAGCTAGTGGTAGTGATATTGATGCTACAAAGCAGTAGATATATGGCACCTGTTTCGCCTGGCTGTCACTAGGAAGCGACCATTGTATCACAACATTGCTTGCACAATCTCTATTGTCGTCAAGTTATGGCAATCCTTTAATTACTTGAAAATGGCTAATATTTCCATCGGAAACAGTGGAGGAAAGACTTTTAAGTGACCAGGAATTCATAAATGTTTCAAACTCAACGCAGAATAGACGACGAACACCTAGGGAACTTGGAAACGCCAGAACCACTGCCAGCTATTATAATTTACTTGATCCACTCAAATAAGTTACTTGATCCACTTGATCCGGTCACATAATTTACTAGATCCGCTCAAAACATTAATTTATCACTATCCACAACCCCAGCAGAATCATCACTTGTATACATCACAATACATCGTTGAAATAATGGAACTCCCTTCAATCCTAGTTCCTAAGTATTTTCAATTTGAGGTTCTTAAGGGACCTAGCTTTAAAGGAGATTAGTACACTTGTATTCTCTTCCTTCTTCCCTAATTTGAGCAGAATAATAATACATCAATAGAATAATATGCAAAATAGCACAATTGGAAAATCTGACCCATGACATTCTTTTGACAATAAAATGACAGAAAGAAATAATAGTCCAGTTGATTAGTCCAAAATATACTTTTTCATAAAAGCATAATATTTGGCATAGTGGTACTTTTTTTATGTGCTGGTGATTTTTAGCTAAAGACCAAATCTGGAATGTTGATTTGCTATTGTAATCAATACCCAAAACATACTACCCTGGCATAAAATGGGGTTGATGAAACTATGGATGTCAAATCCCATGGCAACCATGACCAAGGAAACTCCAATGTTATTGTAAAAATGCACAATTGTGAGGTGGTTCAGGAAAATAAGTCATAAGTAACTTTGAGATTTTATCAATAATTGAAAAGATGGGATGAAGCCAAATCCAATGATAGTAAACATTAAGAGCATCTAATGAATATTTCTATATTCTAGGTCTGATATTTTTATGTTAAAAAAGAAGTTTGCAATATTTCTGGGTGGACATTCACTGGTCATGTAGCTAAAACTACCCTAACAAAGACTATAGATATATTTAATACACTATCTCGAGATTTGGTACATATATTTATATGGCTAGGGGCATTAGATACGCTGAAAATGAGCACTTTCTCAGAAAAAGATCCTGACAATAAAACAATTTGAAAATTAACCATTTCTGCGACTCATGACTCATTTCCCTGAAACATCACAATTGTGATGTGTTTTAGGAAAATGAGTCATAAGTCGCAAAAAATAGATTTTGAGGTACCATTTTATTTGAAAAGATGAGATGAAGCTGATTCCAATGATAGTAAACAGTCTATTAATCCAATAAGAATTTCTAGATTTCAAGTTTGATATTTTCGTTTTTGAAAAAAAAGTTTCCAATATTTCGGGGGTCAATAAACAGTAAATTAACTAAATGTAGTCCATATTAGGACCTTTAAAACGAAAGAATATATTACCTAGATTGTCCTGAAATTTGACGCATCAATTGATATAGGTATAAGTGATATCCCTCCAAGAACTAGAACATTCCAATAATGTGATCTTGTGAAAAAAACACTTTGAAAAATATCAATTTTGCAACTTATGACTCATTTCCCTGACACATCACAATTGTTTGCCTAATCGACTGGAGTGTAACAGGGCCTTCTCCTCTCCTGGGGAGGAATACGTTTTTCCTGCTCAATGATACAAACCTCTGTCAACGCTTTCTGGAAGTCTTCATCCTCATCCCTGGCGTTCTCCACATTTACTGGTTGCTTTTCTTCTGATTCTAGACAAATATTGCAAAGAGTGAATATAAGCGGTTACATCACAATGTGAGCTGCATTACAAGCTAAACCTAAAACTTGTTCCAAATAGCAGCTTTCCAATACATGATGCATTTCAAGAAAATGAGCTACAAGTACTAAAATTGATATTTTTCAAAGCGTTTGTATTCGAAAAGAGATCAAGCTGATTCCAATGTCAGTCAACACTAATAACCTCATAAGTATCTCTATATTTTATGTTTAATATTTTTAATTTTGAAAAAAAAGGTTGCAATGTTTCAGGATGGGTAATTACCACTTAAGTAACTAAATATACTCCATACAAAGGCCTTCAAAACGCAAGAATACATTTAATACAATATCCCAAAATTTGTTACATGGATTAATATGACTATAAGAGCTAAACCCCTCAATCAGAGTGTTTCAATGAAGAGATCTTGCGGGAAAAAAACTTTGATAAATACCAATTTTGCGACTTATGAGAAATTTTGCTAAACACATGACACAACACATGACACACCCTGACCGATGCAGTGGCCACTGGACCACGCACTGCACCCAACTGCACCAACACAACTAGAAACTTCATAATTTACATATAATAATCTTTTCTAATAGCTTACCTATCACCAGAGTAATGCTGGTAGTTCTTATGATTTTAATCAAATGGATACCTATGGATGTCTTAGTCACAAACATTTGGTTAATTTCGGTCTAGGCTCAGAGTTGAGAGGCTCTGAGCAACTCAAGTGATTTAGTGAGATGCTTTCACTGAGAATACAACTTTATTTTTCCAAGTAGCTTACAAGAGAGTATACCTATATATAGCCTCACCTGTACCATAATTGTCTCCGTTCAACTCCAGCATATTTTTTCCAAGGATAGAAAAACAACTGCCCCATATACCTGTAATGTATAAGATGTCAATCAGAGACCAGAAAAAGATGGAATGAATGCAAACATTAAAGCAATTTAATAAGTACTTTTATCATTTCAATTCAATACTTTTACTTTTGAATACGAAGTATATCTGTCTCAACAATTACTGGAATTACTAGAAATATCTTGAAAATAAAACACATCTACTCTAAAACACTTTGAAAAATATCAATTTTGCAACTTGTGATTTATTTTTCTGGAACACATCACATGTTATATAACAAATACTAGACATTTTGCAACAAATATATCATGACTTCTGAACATCTCAGCACAATTCATGCAATGCACATAGAAAATAATGAGATTCAATCTATCAGCAATGTATCAGACCCTTTATTCACAGTTCAAAGTACATGTTTTGTAGCCCAAGTTATTCTGACTGTTTCTCCTCTAGTTTGCTTTAGTTTGTTGCTAAACAGTCAACGACCAACACACTTTTATTCCATAATAGACTCAAAGCCCCCACTTAATACTTTAGAAGAGTTTCATTTTCTGGCTACCTACTTTTATCATAAATAAAGCATCAACATGATTTCTGTGGTATTAGTAGATGTATTTCATCATTATTTCCCACTCATTATAGTGCACAGTTACACCAGCAAATGGCAACAAACTTCTGTATGAATGTAGTGTCACCTGTGAGGTCTGCTGAAACTAACTAAGTTGTTAGTTTAGCTAAACAAATACCCAAACACAACTTTTCTTCTTTAACAATTGGTCTGGTTTAATTCATGAGAAAAGAAACCTAAATACTTGTACATTTGCAGAATATCAACATAATCTTGATGGATTTTAATTACCTCTGCTTATCCATAATTCCCTGTACCATGGTTGACAAATCCAATCACTGTTTACTTGAATAATGACTTAAAGTAAAAATGTTCTTATTTGTGATGTGTTTCAGGAAACTGACCCATAAGACGCAAAATTGCTATTATTCAGAATGTTTTATTCACAAGATGTCTTGGTGTGAATGTTTTAATTTCCATGGTGCTTAACACTGTCCATAGCATGAATCTATATTGCAGTTATTTCATTATGTAAGACATACAAAGCATACATGCAAAAACACATGTGGCATCACACATACAATAACTAATAATTCTTGATTGGTTCATTTGTACTTGACTGCTGCAATTAACATTCATTTCATTGATTGGCTAATGAGTGTTGGTGACACATATATATACTTAAGAGGCTGTACATTGTAGTTACGTTATTTGATACAGGTCCAACCTAACCCTGCACCTTAAACTCTGTAAAGTTGACCCCATTTTAAACTTCATAGAAGATAATACAATCCTCCCAATTATGATGGTTTCAAAACAACTAAAACTTGTATTTCACAAGGAGCATCACTGACTCCACACACATGCTGATGACAAAAGTACTTCAAACTCACCTATGAGATAGTGCAGGGGTGGTTCTGGAAGTTGATCCACAAGGACCCCGTGGCTGAAGCGACTGTTGAAGAGGTTTGGTGGAATAGAGACTGCATGTTTAGGAATGCTCACCTCATATGGTGTATACTCCATCCATTCTGTAAGTACAGTAAAGTGATCTGCTGTATTAAACTATGACTGAGTGGTAGAATTCATGTACATGTATATGTCATATACTCCATCCATTCTGTGAAACAAATACATAGATTAAGTCATCACTGGTCATGAAATACATGTTTTGGGTCACAGTCAGGGCAAACATTTGCCAACTTATAGGACTACAGACCAGTCCTACAAACGTTGGACATCTGCTTCCAGGTCAATTGCTTAAATCAATGATAGTCCAATAACATATGTGGGACAGCACAGATCAAAACTGCAGTCCACCCTTAGTCAAAAGTCACATCTTACAAATGCTTCAGAAAAAAACATGACCTAATCTGCTTAATAATTAGACTTGCAGCATCAACCAACCTGTAGATTAACTGAAAGCTGTTAAGAATTCTTTGAATATTACCATGGAAATCCAGTGCCGGTATTCTTTGCTTAACACGGACACTGGTGTAGATGGGTAAGGGTACGTTGGCTCCTTCCAGTTTCACCTTCTGCTCCGACAAGGTTGCCAACTGTTTCTAACAATGACAAAAAGGTATTATCCATTATTTTGTTCCAGCAATATTAGATATAACATGTTTGGTGTTTAGCACATTTTTGCCCTAAAAATTAGGTACACTTTTTATTTATCATTAATATTTCATGATGTTGGGTTTGAAAGCGATATAAAATCCTAATAATTTATATTCTGCTGTCCCAATCTGACAAGAATGGTCTTTTAGGTAAAAGTTTTTGTTTGTTAGCTTTTTGTTTAGAGTAAAGTTGACCACATTGCTTATTAAGTCTTCCGAAATTTGCTAATTAAGAATATTTGAATTTTTATGATTTGTGTACATTACTATATCATATAATGTAATCCTTTAGTTCACACAACAGGAGTAAATAGAAATAGGAACTATTATGTGACCCGTTTCAGAAACATGCCTAATAAGTCGCAAAATATGGATTTTGAGATATCACCATATTTGGAAAAAGGAGATCAAGTAGCTATAATCATGTTACTATTAATGTTGTACTAGAGTTTACCCATAGTTCCTATTATTATGCTACCAGTAATTTTCTGTTGCATGTTTTTCTGTTAAAGTTATAACATTGTGGTTGGTTCAGCCCTGATGATACTTACATTTTCCAAGAGACAGTACTTTAAATTTTCTCCAAACCAATCTACAAGGCTTGCATGCTGCCCACTTTTTTCCTTCTCTCTCGCCACTCTTAGTAAGCTGGAATCATGACATCAGTGTATTACATTTAGAGCCCCTCTTAGTCAAAGCTCATCCTCTCTGATTACATTTAGAATTAACTACTACTAATTTACTCATTTGTGACTTATATCACCAGATTCATGAATATTCCGCTGCAGATATATGTGATGTGTTTCAGGAAAATGAGTCATAAGTCGCAATATTGATATTTTTTAAAGTGTTTTTTTCACAAGATCACATTATTGGAATGATCTAATTTTGTAAGGGTTGATAAATCATGGTTACATCAATCTATTTTTAAAATTTCAGGACAATCTATGTAATATGGTCATTCGTTTTAAAGGTCCTCATATGGACTACATTTAGTTACTTTACTGTTTAGTGACCCCCAGAAATATTGAAAACTTTTTTTTTCTAAAACGAAAATATCAAACTTAAAATCTAGAAATACTTATTAGATTATTAGACTGTTTACTATCATTGGAATCGGCTTGATCTCATCTTTTCAAATATAATAGTATCTCAAAATGTATTTTTTGCCACTTATGACTCATTTTCCTAAAATACCTCACATATATAAGAATTTGAACTCAGATCAAAGGGAAAGAACTGCTGCTGGTGGGCGATGATAAGTGAATTCATAAGATAAGATAAGATAAGATGTTGTTTATTTGTCCTTGAGAATACAGAGCCTGTGTTAGAAATAGAGACAAATAGGTCAACATGCCTTATGATACAGCTTAGGTATCATCACCTGATCGGTTTCCGGCAAGTCCTCCAGATAACATTGGGATGTTTTGGGAGCCCCTTGACTTTTAGATGGGTGTGAAAAGAATGGACCAAGAAGTAGGAAATGTTAATTTTTTGACAAACATAAGCTTTCACCTTGGTCAAAAACAACAGATTTTCTAGTGCATTTTGCTCTCTTCTTTCCAACGTCTTTGACACAAATTTTAAAGCACTCTGTCCATTTGTGTTTGTTCCATTGCTTCATAAAAGTACACATTCATACATTTGGGACTCACCAAAATCATTTCTTTGGTCAGATTTGAAGAAACTTACATTTGGCAGCTATACACATTTGTAAATTCTGCTGCATAAGGCGGCTATTGGCCAATCCTAGGTAAATTCATGTGTGGTAAACAGATTTGTGGGCACAAGTTTGCAAAATTCCGAAAAAAATCACCATAATGATTTTTTTTTGTTTCAGCCAGTTTTATTTACCCAAATTTACAAAGGTGCCATCACTGAACAGGGTGCTTAATTTGAACAACAGAAAAATCTCAGTCTGCACAGCTCAAGTCTGTAGTGACAGCAAAGACTGGATCCCCATGCAGAGCTACTTGTATACTTGGCGCACCATCCATCGGAGGGTGTCTGTAAGTGTGGCCTGTACGATGTCGTGTTTTGGCCCTCTGATGGAACTGGCCAGAACAGATGGTTGTCTCAGACTCTAGCAAAAGTGGGCCTGCTGCCATAGTCTGGTTGGAGTTGTAGTTGGATGACAGTGTCAATGTTATGATGTATTTGGAGGTGGACCCACTACACTGCCCCCTTACTAGTTGGAGTTGAGGAGGTCCACGGTAACTAGTTATGCAGGATTAGCCGTGGCACCAAGATCCCTTTCACCCTAGACCATTGTCTGCAGCACAGCACATGTGTTGCCAGTCCACTGCATGGGTCCTAGAGCAAGGCCTTTGCTCACCCACAGGGTTGGAGCCTGTTATCAGTCTAAAGAGACATGCACACATGCATGTCTGTTCCGATCCAGCCAATCACCCAGCAAAGCATAACGAATATCAGTGAATGAGCTTTATTATTAAATGCATTAAAAACCCCCACCCACGAGGAAGAGCCTATAAGTTATACACACTTCCAGCTGTAGGATGAACCTACACAAGACCACAGCCTTGGAATATCTAGAGAGACTCTCCTTAATTGTCTGCTGCATTAGCTTCTGCAATCGAAATGCTATGCAGGGATAGACTGCTGATGAGAGCCTATTCAAACAGGTTCATCATTCCCGGGACAGTGGTGACATTGTCCTCCTGTCCTAGATCAGACCTTCCAAGTCAGACCCTTGCGGACCCAAGTATATGTGGCATTGCATTTATTCTACCAATCTGTTTGGTTAAGTTGAGCTGTATTTTATACTTTATTTTCGTCTAAAATGTGTGTTATTTAAGAAGATTTGTGAAGATGAATTGTACGTTTGCTGAAAGTCTCACCGCCTGCGATGTGTTCACTTATATTCCACATCTCTTGGAGAATAGTAGTTGTATCAATACCATCATACTTTGGGCAAGATATGTAGATTGAGATCAAATAAAAGTATTAACAATGATCCACTGTACCTGTACAATACACAAGGAAGCAGACATGTCACAAACTGGTTTTTAAACTTGTAGGCATCCTGCAGCAGATCGGCTGTAGTCAGGTTGGGCCAGTCTGAGTTTGAGTACAGCTTGGCAATGCTCCTGAATATGGTCAAACATAACATAGGATTCGCTATTTTGGAAAATTAGGTATCAAGCTATTTGTTAGTTAGCAATTTCAGAGTCATATAATTTTACTTAAATCTGTGTTGTTAAATCACAATAGTTAACAGTTGTTTAACAGTTGGTTAACAAATCCTTGGTTAACAAATTCTATGAGTGCCGTAAACAACCATGTATTACTTTAACTGCTGATGCCTCAAATATTGTTATCTATTTACTTCATTGGGAAACTGGAAGATCTACTAATATAAGAAGTCACATTTATATTTATACAGTTTAATTTAAAATACAATGTAGTGGCACAGAGGTCTCATAGGTTTTTTAGGTCCTTAAGAGTTCAAGGTGTTTAATAGAAACATAGGGCAGAGATACTCAGAGGTACCAAGAAGCAGTACAAGTTGAGGCATACAGCATAAATCACAGACACTCATTCACATATCGACAAACTCTGGTAAATAGTATCCATAGAAATCCATACTTAAGTCTTGATAGGTTATACTTGTATTGGCCATGTAGACTTATCAGACATAAAAGCAACTGGCTCAGCAGTACAAAGCAGTAGAGCCCTCTGGTGTTATGCAGTTGAACTAATCAACACCAATATTATGTTAGCTAAGATATACTGGATGATGTGGACACCTTACCAGAGGACTAGTATAATTTCACAAACAAAAACTTCTTTTATTATTATTATCAATAATTGTTGCTAGTTATTGTGCTGGTTCTGTAGGTGGAGTGGGGTGTAGAGAGTCCCTACATGGTAACCTTGCCCTATTGATTTGGTTAGAGCCTGAATTTCAAAAGTGTTATGCTAGCCAGAGGGGGGCCGACCTTTCCGCGACCAGACCAAACCGCACCCGGACCTTCCCGCGACCAGACCCCACCGCGACCAACCACTTCCGTGAACAAGCGTTGCGCGCTCGCCTGCCACAAGGCACCTGGCCTTCCCGTGACCTGTAGACCGAGGCAGGGTCTCCTAGCTCCCGTCCACAGGCATCCAGAAGCAGGGTGAATAAGGTGTTGTACCCAGTGAAAATAAAATCTTCAAAAAAAAAGAAAAAAAAACCCTCATACCTATACGTTTTTAATCATTTAGTCGATTTTTGTTCTGAGAATATTGATTTGTATTTGTAAATCTTTCTTGTATTGTAAGATATCAAGTATCTATAATACCTCTCTAGCAACGATGCAAAAACGGGTAGAAATAACAGCTCTATAATCATACATGTCTGTATAACTCTGGTCGAACTTACCACCCATGTGTTTCCCCTGCTAACCACCCTTATTACGATGGGGTGATCTGCCATCAAAATATAAAAAATCATTCAGAAAAATTAACAAACAATTTAGCATTATGCCCACACCTTGGAAATTAAAGATATAGGTACATGAAGCTGTATGTATTTCCTCTGTAATTTCTTTGTAAGAACCGTATAAAAAGAGCTATATTATTCTGACATTGTGAGATATGATTTTAAGCTTAAATTCGTTCAAGCATCTGTTAATTCCTACTTTTAGATACAATATCAACGAATCTGTCTTTCTCAAATGTTCAACTGTACTGTAAAGACCAGTAGAGGGTATTGAATTCAGTTGCCCCTAGCAACGGCGCTTTTTAAAGCATGTGGGAGACTTGAAACATACAGGTACATTTGGAGAAAATGTGGGTCTAAATTAAACAAAAAGATTTATTCAAATCGGTGCATTCTGAGTGGAGCTTTGAGGGGGAATTAGAACCTTTCCCTCTGGCAGTCAGAATCAAAACCCTGGCAAATGGTGAGTGTTGATCAGCCAGAAATTAATGTTATGGCATTAGAGTCATGACATAGCCCTTATTTGGACATTACGTCCATATGAGAGGAGCTAAAGTTCTCAAGCATTATATTAGGCTCCACCTTCCACCGTCTAACTCAAGCCTAACTAAGGCCTCAATGTATTCCCGTAAAGAGGCCCATGCCAAGGCCTCCTGTGACGGCCTCCCTTTCTGAATGACGCCCGCAATTTAACTCCACCCAAGATGTTGATTTTCCAATAATTACATAGAATAGTGCTCACTTGGATGGATATCGTGTAGGGTTAGCTCAGATCAAAGGTAGGGAAGATATTTTAACATAGGCTAAGTTCATGTTATTGAAACAAAACGGTCAAACTTTCTGTTTTGTTTCAATGGCAACAGCGCAAGTATTTTTCAATCGTAATAGCTAATATGGTAATAACCCGGGGACCCGGATTTTGCGCGGTAAAACTCTTTCAAATAGTCCAGTCCCTCTAGTGGATATCAATTAATTACCAATTTTAAAGAACCTCCTAGCGGTTACCAATAGAACTATGCTAATATTTGCATTGTTTTGTTTTAAATATGTTCATTCAACTAAGAGACATTATGTTATTATACACTTTTCTCAGCTGATGGAAGAAGCATTACAAAAAGTTCAGTATAATTCACAATTTAGTTTGAAAACTACATATCTCGAAAGTAAATGATATAATATAAAGTAATATATATATATGGTTAATTCTCACGAAATGGGAGCAATGGGTGATTTCAGAAGTCATTTTTTCAACCTTCTCAAAATTAGGAAATTTTTGTGCATTGATATATATACGGTATTTGGGGAATGTAACCTGAAAATCGTTACTGGATTGGATCAATTTTTCTCTCAGAATCAATTTGAATTTTAACCCTATTTCTCTTGGGTGCCTACATCGGGGTAAACCTTGTTCATTTATAACACTGTGAGGAATTGCTGCCCAATAAAAACGGGCTTTTACCATTATACTATCCCCAACATTTTGGATAAGATATTAAATGAGTTTTGAGAGGGTCTGGAATGTGTAGAGGTTTGAAAAACCAAAAATAAAATGCCTGATGTAGGCACCCCACCCTGACATAGACACCCCACCCCCGATGTAGGCACCTCCATCCGACGTCGGGGCAAGGTTTTCTGGCTGTTTCTTCTAATATTTTCCACATATATTGTTCATTATCCGCATAATTTGAAGTTGTTTATATCACACATTGTTCAATAGGCACTAAGAGTTTGAAAGATGATTTTTTTCTTTCAATATGATATCTCCTATATATATATATTAATTGAATTGTAAGCTTGTCCACATAAACTAACAGTTGACTGCGTAATGGGCTATTTGTCCAGTGCTAATTTTAAGTTTGAATTAACCTGGAAATTGATTTGGGGCAGTATATTTCGGTTTGACCTAAGGTATTATGTTATAATATTAATATGCACAAAGAAAGGAATACTAATCCATGCAGTAAACGTATATTTCAACACTTGATATGACCCAAAAGCTCATATTAAGTTATGAGGTTATTTCCCCTAAGCGGTCCCAAATTACGCGGTCAGATATTCTATTGAAAGCAAAACGGCCTAATGAGTCACCTATGCAGTCATAAGGTACCTTAGGTACATTAGACATAGGATAGACATGGATAGGCAATATTTCACATGTAAATTACTTTCAGTCAACCGCATGGTGATCGCTGCATAAGAAATTAAGTGGAAATCTCTGGAGTCATATCAGATGCATATATCCATTTAACAAAACATTTAACAAAAATCATTATGAATTACTTGTTAAACCAAACTCAAAAATGTTATGCGCTGATTATAGTTTAATATTAAAGGTTTACATTGGCGGACAGCGCTCTGAGGGACACAGTAACATACAGGCGCAGATGGGTAGTGAGGCCGGGTCGCGGTGGGGTCAGGCCACCCAGGCCCATCAAGAGGACGTTGCGGTAAGGGATTGGCGCGACTAGGTATAGGTGCTTTAAGTTGCCCCCCCCCCCCAGACACCTGTCCTATTTGTTTGGGTGAGTTGTCTAAAAGTGTTAGACCCCATTATGAAGCTTTATCATAGAGATTATTCTACAAAGAGCTCACCAGGTTGATCCCGAAACTCCAGCTAGATAGGTGACTGTGTCAAGGAGTTTGGAAAACTGGAGAGCTGCAATGCCTGCTGTGTAACAGGTGAGAGCACGCATACCACCACCAGACCCCATGACAGCTATCACTGGCACCTGAGACATAGATATCTAGGTATGTATTATAGGTTGTAAAGTTAGTTGTAGCAGGTCATGAACAGCAAAGGTGGCATGTGTTTGACAATGGATGATTGTCATTGTTACAAAAAGAAATAGCTATTTTGTGCATGTTTTGCTTACATCATTAATTAAACTATATTCAGGATATTATTTGATACTCAAGGTACTTCTTTTGACAGAGAAAAAACAGGCTATATGGTATGCACTATGCTAAAATTCAACTCACCTCCATGGCTTGCTGCAGGACCCCCTCTTACTTAGCTCTTGTACATTATGTGGTGCATCCTCCTCATTCTCCACCATGGCTTGCTGCAGTAACCCCCCTTACTCACCTTGTTTATATCATTTGATGCATCCTCCTCATTCTCTACCATTGCTTACTACAGTACCCTCCTCTTATTTACCTCTTGTATATCATGTGGAGCATCCTCCTCATTCTCCACCATGGCTTGCTGCAGTACCCTCCTCTTACTTACCTCTTGTATATCATATGGTGCATCCTCCTTACTCTCCACCATGGCTTGCTGCAGAACCCTCCTCTTACTTACCTCTTGTATATCATGCATCCTCCTGACTCTCCACCATGGCTTGCTGTAGTACCCTCCTCTTACTTACCTCTTGTATATCATGCATCCACCTCACTCTCCACCATGGCTTGCTGCAGTACCCTCCTCTTACTTACCTCTTGTATATCATGTGGTGCATCCACCTCACTCTCCACCATGGCTTGCTGCAGTACCGTCCTCTTACTTACCTCTTGTATATCATGCATCCTCCTCCCTCTCCACCATGGCTTGCTGCAGTACCCTCCTCTTACTTACCTCTTGTATATCATGCATCCTCCTCCCTCTCCACCATGGCTTGCTATAGAACCCCCCTCTTACTTACCTCTTGTACATCATGTGGTGCATCCTCCTCATTCTCCACCATGGCTTGCTGCAGTACCCTCCTCTTACTTACCTCTTGTACATTATGTGGTGCATCCTCCTCACTCTCCACCATGGCTTGCTGCAGAACCCTCCTCTTACTTACCTCTTGTATATCATGCATCCTCCTTGCTCTCCACCATGGCTTGCTGCAGTACCCTCCTCTTACTTACCTCTTGTATATCATGCATCCTCCTCCCTCTCCACCATGGCTTGGTATAGAACCCCCCTCTTACTTACCTCTTGTACATCATGTGGTGCATCCTCCTCATTCTCCACCATGGCTTGCTGCAGTACCCTCCTCTTACTTACCACTTGTATGTCATGTGGTGCATCCTCCTCACTCTCCACCATGGCTTGCTGCAGTACCCTCCTCTTACTTACCTCTTGTACATCATGTGGTGCATCCTCCTCATTCTCCACCATGGCTTGCTGCAGTACCCTCCTCTTACTTACCTCTTGTATATCATGTGGTGCATCCTCCTCATTCTCCACCATGGCTTGCAGGGCCTGCAGAACCCTATATTTCCTCTCCAGAACAAAGCGCTTCTCCTCCTCACTCAACTCCTCTCCGTATCGCACATCAGGCTCACTCCTGGATAAAAATACATGAAATAAAAATACATAAAAGTCCATCATTTTGACTACAGCCAACAGAGATGATAATGGTATAGAAATAATAATATCTTTTACTTACACTGGTATCCTTTTCAGAATAACTTCTATCACACTTCCCTGAAAGCATTAAATGTTTAAACCATGAATTACTTTTGGAAAAATTGAAAAACTTTGGCATAAATAATTCTCCTTTGAAATGGCTTATTTGAGTCTGAGATCACAAAGGGTTGCCATTGATGGTAATTTATCCTCAGCTCAGAAGGTCATATGTGGTGTACCCCAAGGGACCTTGTTAGGCCCTCTATTGTTTATCACATGCATGAATGCCTTACATAAGGTTGTAAACATAGTCAAATCCAGCATTTCGCACATGACACAGTGTTATATGGAATGAGAGTAAATCAACTGGAACAAATCTGCAAGAGGATTGCAAGAGGATTTGGACAAGATAGTCAAATGGTATGAGACTAACAAGATCTCATTGAATACAGAAAAATATAAATCTTTGAATATTAGTCCAAGACTGGCAAAAGACTTGGACAGTATTTTTGTATTTAATATTTTCATTCAGCAAATAAACATTATGTAACAATTACACTATTCTCAGAGTATGCTGTTGGAATTACAAAAATGATAATAATAATATTTCATGACATTCTTCAAAATGATCCAGGTGGTGTGAGGGGAAAAACTACTAGACTAGTACAAAAGACACACATACAAATTGTATATGCCAACACTGTCAATGAGAAAGCAAAGCCATACACTAGAAATGGCCTTAATTCGGAGAACACTGAATAATGATAACTTAGACAAAAGGAATATTTAGGGGATTCTTTAGCGGGGACCAAGTGCCACTGCCAAACTGCGAAAGTTTTAGAAAATTGTATATCTATAGGTTGGACACTCTCTACAATGGGTTACCTCCCCAGCCACAAAATCTAAAAAAAACTGGAAAGATTTCAGTATCTAAGAAGTAACTACCCCCAGGAATTCTACCTGGAATCTGATATTGTTGAATAATAATTAACCGGAGTGTATAACATGTAAATTGAATATCTTATTTCAGAGGAACTATATATAACATGTAAATTGAATTTCTGGTAAAAGAATAAAGGTATAAGGGGGGAAGGGGTGTAGAAAATAGGCGTGTAAGAAGGTCACCCTTCTATTTGTGTCTTCTGTGATCTTTGTAACTATGGACGGGTCATCAATCATTGGGACATACTTTAGTTTTGAATAAACAAAAGTTGATGACACCAGGTTCAAAAGCGGCCAACGCCTCCAACTAAATCAATTGCATTCTCAATCTCAAATCAATGTTGATTTTGTTCAGCTGCCGGATATGATTATGCATATCTCTGAATGTGCCCGCTCTCAGATGAAGTCATGTCTTATCCCTCTCAGAGAACACTGGCCCATTATCTCACTGGAAAGGAAATAGGCAAACTCACAACAATTCTACAATTCAATAGAACAAGTGACATACAGAATGAGGAGTGGAAGAAATGATCAGAACAAAAGCCAATCTGAGCATATCTTTAGATCATTTGGACACTCAAGAGGACAATTATGTTTTACAAAGTAGTACATAATAGTCACCTTGTCAAAAACAAATGTTTGTAGGACATCAGGTCCATCTGGCAGGAGTTGCAGGTCATAGTCTTGAACACCGAGAGGGTCGTCACACAACATATCACCCTCCCATAGCTCCAGTCCTGCAGGGGGAAGAAAGTAAAATGAAGGAATTAAAAGATCTGCACAGTTTAAAACTGTGCACTCAGCTGACATCTGTCAAGATTGTCCTATTTTTTGTTCCATTCTTTTCCAAACCACCTAAACCTAATTTGAACAGCATTTTGGAGGAATTTGTCTAGTAGTTTTTGTGATAGGGTTTAAAAAATGTCTCAATTTGTATTTCCAAATAATTTCCTGTGAGTAATTTAACTATTATTGCTCACTGTTTTTTGCTCAATCAATTCTTCTCAATCAATCCTTCATGGCAGTTGCCAGCCATATTAGTGGTCGCCAATGCTCATTTTGTTTTGGCTGTTTGACCTCCTATTTTTGTTTAAACAGCATGTATGACAAAGTGATGAATGAGACAGTAATGAAATTGGTAACATCCTTTTGGTAACAATAACTGAGAATTCTGCCTTGAAACTATACTCACGTAGAGTATTGTTGACATCTGGGTTGACATGGAACTTGAGCTTCTCATTCCAGACTGGGTTTTTAGTGTTGTTACATGTGGAAGTCTTCTGTGCTAGAGACTTGTACCCAACCACATACGCCTTCACATAGGGATCAGGAGTATCAACTGTTGGCAGTAAATCATGTACATTGATCAACGGTTGTGCTGCTTTCCAGACACAATAGAAACTTATAACAGACTGAGAGAAGTATTTTGGACCATGTGGGGCTTATTCAACAATGTTGGACATTTCATCAATCAAAGTATGTAAACTCATCACACAGGGAGTTTTGTTAATTCAAAATATTTTTCTTAAAGGATCCTCTTCACGGCTGATTTTAAATAGATGATCAATAAATTCATGAATACAAATATAAATTGTAGTGAGAGAAATCCCATAACATATTCTGCATCTAAAAGAAGCATACTCAAGACCATGATATATATGTGTAGTGATTCGCTCTCAATATCTGAATGAACAAGTTGGCAAGGCCCAATTCTCTGAATGTCTGTTTATTCAATACAGTCTGTTCCATGGCACTCAACGTCGGATCCCTGGACAGGGTAGGGAACATTGACCCGGACTACCAACGGGTAGTATAAACCATTGAAAATAAGGAACTCAGTGTACAAAGCAATATACACAGAACAGAATAGTATCTAGTAGAATAAACAGCAGAGGGGTTACATATAACAAGGTAAAGGGAAATAGAGATAATAGAGACAATGTATGGGAATACATATCACCCAAGCACAGGACACCTGTACTGATAAAGTAGTAGACTGGAGCTTTATGGTCAGCCACCAAGTGGAATATTATAGAACTGCTACATATGTATAATAATACATAATAAACCATGGTAATTGAGAGAGATAAATGGATTTAGTCCAAGTCTAGGGGTCAAACATCTGAATACTACTTTGTCAGGATTATGCTGTTGAGTGGTTCTAACAAAGAGATGGAGTCTCCTCTGCTTGAGCGGAAGCAGGCAAAACTCTCTGGGGAATTGGAGCTTAGATTTTGGGACCGAGTCATGAATTGTATCTGATTAATCAATGAGTGGAAGAATAATTGTTTGTAAAATTTGGGCAGTGAGGTGAACATTGAGCCTGCTCCTGAGATGCTTAAAAAGCCATAATTTGCGAGACATTTTAATATGTATATTGAATGAAAGGAGAGCGTTGACAACAGTCCCTTTGTTATTATATTTACTTCTTGAAGCTGGTTTGAGCCAAGTAACAAAATGAAAGTGCAGAGGATTTATTCTTTTAAATATGTTGATATCTCCAGATATAACAGAATGTCCTTTGTATGAAGGTACTGTGCTGTATAACGCATATACTCACATGCATCAGTGAGCTTCCCATCTGTGATGTTCCTACCATTCAATACATTCACCTCTATTATATCACACTTAGGTGGTCGTAGCTGAAAATGTACCTTCATTTATTTAGTAGATAGAACAAAAGCTTTGTTATTATCAAAGTGTGTCAAAGGAAACTAAGAAAATGTACACTAATATTTCATATTGTTCTATCCAAGTACATTTCTTACTCTTTTGATGAAACAATGTGAGACTAGACGTACTGTAGTCCCTGCAAAAACCAGTTTTGCCGACAATAAACACAAGCTTATGACTGCCAGCCTTACCTCTATATTCGTTAACCATTGGAAAGGGAATTGCACCAACAACTACATGTGTGAGTTTAAAAGAAATCTGAGTCCCAGATTAGTGAAATTAAAAAGTAAAACCACATAAAAGTGAGAGAAATATGAACAGGCTGCCTCCACTGGGATTCAAATTCACAATGTTCAGATTGGCAGTCCTAGATGCTAACCACTGGAACATAAGGGACTCTACAAATCATGCATATTGGCCATTGATGCATCACGTTTTAGGTTTTGTTTAATCCCTCATTCTCCTCATGGGAAATGAGAAGAATGGGGAAATATATTTTGAAGGTCTGTGTGTTAGCCACAGGCGATTTAATGATTAAATTAATTATGAAAATATATCTTGCATCTGCAATCCATTTCACTAACATGCATCCTGGATCATAATATGTGAAGTGTTACAGGGAAATGAGAAATCTTTATGAGATGTCTCACTGTATATTATCATTTGAATTGGCTTGATCTCATCTATTCAAAGAATGATAATTTATCGGGACACTTGTTTGCGACTTGTCACTCATTTCAAATAAAGTCAAAAGCATCAACTTAATACTTGGTATCCCCGGAAATGATATTACTTATAGGTCAGAGGTTATTCTATGACAACAAGTTGTAGTTTTTAAATTCTTAAAAGAATTAAAGCAAAGTCTCAGAGTGTTGAAAGAGTGCTCAGTGTACTCAATCATTAGGAAAAGACTTTGAAATTTGGAAGGTATTAAATGAAGAACTCTTACATACAGATTGATGAGAAATTGCATAGACTTAAATATGGAGTTATGCGAGAACGAAATGAAAATGAAACCAGGAAGAAGGTGTTGAGTGTCTATAAATCTTCATGTACGTTGCTCTTAAAATAGGATTTGTTGATATATTAATAAAATACCAGGTTTTCGGTTAAAAAACGCAACCTAGTATAAAATCTCATACACTGTATACTCACCCCACTAAATGGAAAGGCATTAAATCTACAATAGTGAAGATCAATATTTATTGTCAGATTTTTCTTTTTTTTCAAATTCCCATGTATAAAAAGTTCATTATCAGATAGAAGTTCTTAAGGGATTAAAACCCAGTACAGCTTGTAATGTATGGCTGAGATCCCACTCTCTCTTGTAACCTCTGTGAAAACCCAGTACTCAATACCCTTGTAAACTGTGGATTAACACCCAATACCCTTGTAACATCTGGACTAGAACCCAGTACCCCTTGTAAACTGTGGATTAACACCCAATACCCTTGTAACATCTGGACTAGAACCCAGTACCCCTTGTAAACTGTGGATTAAAACCCAATACCCTTGTAACATCTGGACTAGAACCCAGTACCCCTTGTAACCTGTGGAATAGAACCCAATACCCTTGTAACATCTGGACTAGAACCCTGTACCCTTGTAACCTCTGGATTAGAACCCAATACCCTTGTAACATCTGGACTAGAACCCAGTACCCCTAGTAACCTGTGGATTAGAACCCAGTACCCCTTGTAACCTGTGGATTAGAACCCTGTACCCTTGTAACCTCTGGATTAGAACCCAGTAGCCTTGTAACATCTGGATTAAAACCCAGTACGCCTAGTAACCTCTGGATTAGAACCCAGTACCCCTTGTAACATCTGGATTAAAACCCAGTACCCTTGTAACATCGGGATTAAAACACAGTACCCCTTGTAACCTGTGGATTAGAACCCAGTACCCCTGTAACCTGTGGATTAGAACCCAGTACCTGTGTAACATTTTGATTATAACATAATACACCTAGGAGTCCTTAACTAATATCTATCTGAACTACATTTAATGCCTATTATCCTCATCCCTGTCTACTTTACTGGTCAAATTAAGAAGCAGGTGCTTGCTAATGATTGTACAACAGCCCTATGGTATAATGGACTATTCATGGATTGTGCAACTGCCCAAATATAATCAAATGTTTAAGTACATTCAGATGTGAAAATTATACACTCACATGTCACCAGCTTTTCCATCCATACTTGTCAATCAACTGCTCAACCTTACATAGTCTTTTGTGCACTTTTCTCACCTGGAAAATATACAAAAACAAAATCTAATAATGGTTTGTAAGAGGTGCAACACAAGGAGGACAATATATCCTTTGTGAAGTTTTGTGGGCTGAAAATGTTATTTTGAAGCACTTGAAACTTAGTGGTACAGGATTAGAGTGAAATGTTATACATATTCTGCTGTTGTTAGATACATTATAGAAATCCTGTAAATGGGTGATGATACTAAACATTATCTGTCTTCAAATTAGCATAATTCAAAAAGACCATTCCATGTTCAGCAAAGCAGACAATACAATAACAATTAATGCAAACAGCTTTTTTAACTTCTGTTCCACTACACATGTACGTACCAAATTTCAAGACAGTGTATTAGAAATACTCATTAATTTCACGCTTCATATGCTCAGCAATACAGAGGAAATAAGCTCTGTATATTGTTTAGCCTGTTAGTAACTGAAGCGATATTGCTTGCAGGCAATACACTGCTGACCTAGTTTTGGGTAGACTGTGGGCATGCATGCTCTCTCATTTTCTGCAGTTTCAGCTCTTGTTCAAACCAAGCTATGTGTTTGTAGTGAATCAAGCTAAAGACATCTTTTTTTTACTGTACATTCCTCAAAATAGCTGTGTATCATATTGATTTATCATAAGTTATGTGTGCAGGGTGAAATAATCACAGAACAAGCCTTGGATTCTTGGCGTTGTGAATATTAACCATGACGGTTGCAGGGCTACCGCCTGTTGACCATCATCAGAGAATATTCATGACACCAGGAATCCTGGGTAGTTCTGTGCATGCATTTCTAAGGTCAGCTTAAAGAGTATAATTATCTACTTTGCTAGTAATTGCCAACCCACAAATATTGGAAACTTTTTTCATGAATAAAAGTATCAAACTTAAAATATAGAAATAAATATTATATGTTTTAATGTTTACTATCATTGGAATCGCCTTGATCTTATCTTTTTCAAATAATGATATCTAAAAATACTTGTGACTTGTGACTCATTTTCCTATAACACATTACATATGTACACGCCATCTTTCCAAATATGATATGGAAGTTCATATTGGGATACTTGTATTGAAAGACAAATAAACATAATTGATTAATAATTGATTAATGATTGAGACAGAATTCATAACACAATACCAGTATGGAAGAGAAAATATAGATAAATAAAGGTAATTGGTGGTGGTTTATACAAGGATGGAAGGAAAACATACCTAGAAGTCCAGCAGCTCAACCATCTAATGCCAACATAACATATTTCCTGATCTCTTCCACAACAGACTGACACATGTTGTCCTACTCCTACTGAATAAGTGAAAGTACATTTTCAGCTACAACCACCAAAGTGTGACATAATAGAGGTGAATATACTGAATGGTAGGAACATGACAGATGGCAAGCTCAGCCATGCATGTGAGTACCTCTCATACAATCCAATGCTTGATTCATAATAGATGGGCTGCAGTCATTTTAATTTTCGTTTTCATGAACTGGTATAAATGAAATATATAATGATTTTGTTACCAATCCTGTGTCACAATCTAAGATCTAAAATTCCAAGTAGTCCAGTGGCCAGAGTGGTGAAACTTGCTTTGGCGTCCATACAACGTTTTTTGGGTGATTCTATATCTCCTCAATCTAAGTTTTACAGATTATTTTTCTCATGCCTACATATCCCAAGTAGAAGAAAATGACATGAGACCCTCACAGGATGCTTTGCTATTTTGTAGTTAGGTAATAAAGAGAAAATTACATGTAGTGGTAGTGGGTGGTTATACATATATGTTGTGAGCGGGTGTTTCTTCGGTGTGGGTTGTTGCTTGAGGCTGCCTCCCTGGATCTCCTGTACATAAGGCCAACAGGTGTCTTGCCCTCCTCCGTCCCTCTGATGCTCGAGCACACTACTGCATTCCATTACCAATTAAAAAATATAATGCATTCAAATTAGTGTCTTAGAATATCTTGAGCTTGATCAAACACTTTAACCAGATTGAATTACTGACTTCTGGTAGTGGCATAGATATATTAGGCTTTAATGAGAGCTGGCTCACAAGTTATAGACTTTAGTAGCCGATCTTGCTGGATACTGCTGGGGTTGTGGATAGTGATAAATTACTGTTTTGAGCGGATGTAGTCACTTATGATAGCGGATGTAGTAAATTAATTTTGGATGTAGTAAATTACAATAGCTGGCAGTGGTTCTGGCGTTTCCCTTCATGCACTTACCTCATCACCTGGTAGTTTGTTGTTGATTCCGGGTTCATGTGTATGAAGTCCTGGTCTCCTAAAAGTCTTTCCTCCACTGTTTCCGATGGAATTATTAGCCATTTTTAAGTAATTAGAGCCTAGGACTCGCCATAACATGACAAGGGTAGACATCATGAAAGCAATGTTGTGATACAATGGTCGCCTCCTAGTGACAAGGGGCCATCCACAAATGACGTCATGCTTTTTTTGGCCATTTTTGACCCCCCCCTCCCCCCCATGTCATGTATCGTCACACTGTGCCATACCCCCCTTAAAAATGATAAAAAATGACATCATGTTTGCAGCACCCCCCAAGCCCAACTCCCCCTTTTAAAAAAGGTTATCCTTAATTAGGTATAACATCATAATTAAATATCCAGACCCCATTATTAGAACTATGATCCACAACATTGAAATCTCTGTTTTTAAAAAAAACCTGAAGTCCCAGAATGTGAATAGGCTACTTTACAAATTCATTTAGTACCATGGCAACTATGGTGACCTCAATCCTAGCTCAGAGTCAAGGCAGGCACTTTTCCAGGGCCCTGATACTGTCACTATAGGTGTCAAATTTTGTCAACATATACCAGCAATATATTTTGCTTTGTGTCCAACAAATAAGGCAAGATTATCAACCACTATGTTAAGGTTAGTTTTCTGCCTGCCAATGGACATGGGTCTAATGAGTTGCACATGTGCAGAGAGGTTTGGCAGCGGTATAATACCCAAACGCATTAAGCCTGATTTGCATATTGTGCACAGTTATGGAGGCTATAGTTTAGGATATAGTAATGGAACATATCACATAAAAGGCTTTTACACAAGATCAAGTCTGTGTAGTCCCACAGGGGTCAGTTCCATGACCACTTCTCTTCATATTATATATGGTCAGTTCTCACAAATCGGGTACACAGAGGGTACTTTTGGCTAAAAATTTAAATGCATTGAAACTACTTGCCATTTACAGATATCATTGTACATATAATGAAGGATTCATAACAAAAATTGGGCACACTAATTTTAAAAACTGCATTTTCTAACGTTGCCACCCCAATGCTTTTGGATAAAAATATTGTAGAGGTAATGAGGGTTATTTTTTAAATTTCAATATTTTTGCTTATTATCGTATCATTAATATAAGCTAACCTTTCAAGCTATAGAATAAGATCAAAATTGATTTTATTTTGAATTTTTCTATTTCAAGGCACTTTATTTGAAAATCATCTTAACTCTTTGACACCCAAAGTTTAAGGGCATGGCCTTGTTCTAATCCTTGTCAAATATTCGTGATTTCTCAAAATCAATATTTTGGTATTCTTGTAGCAAAAATACATTATTCTCATTATATCAGATTTCATTATCTCAACTGAAATTGTTCTCTTCCAATGTTTTATATGTTGCCAGCCCGTTAGTGCATCCGGGCCAACCCCAGCTTAAAATGCTTTAAATTGACAAAGTTTCATTTGATAATCAATAATTGTGTAGACACATTTTTGAATGTTGTTAGGTTGGCAATGTTTAAACTTCCCCAACATGACCTTTTTTTAATGATTCAGATCTCATTGAAACAGTTTTTCTGATATGCAATTATTCAATGTTTGTATTCAGAATAAAGTTGTTTGAGATGACATATCAGAAACAAAATCTCACTAGATAATTTGTTTTGATCCCTAGCTGAACCCTTTAAAAGTGCATCGGGATGGCAATGTTAACATTTCCCAAAAGAAAAAATGAATTAAAAGAAATTAGCAATATTTCCAAACACTATATTTTGTATGTATTTATAGCCAATAGATAGGAGCATTATTTCAGACACATGTTATAATAATTTGATGTTTTGTACAATGCTGAGTAAACTCTATTAATTTTGACAAAATTATTTTTTCCTCTGCATAAAAGTGGGTTATGTGGGTGGATTTCTGCCCATAGGGTGGCCATTTTGTGTTTTAGCTATATAAAAGTATATGCCCCATGAAAGGTCTATCTAAGCTGCATCGATTAGTTTAAAATGTATTCATATATAATAAACTGGTTTCCATGAGGGGTTCAGAACCCTGAGTACATGGTTAATATCAACACTCTGAAGAACCTTTAATGGTGAGTGACAAAGTCCTTAGATATGTATAAGGAACTTGACTTGCCTACCCTTCACTTTAAAAGATTAAGAGGTGACGTGTAAACGCTACTGGACTTGGTTGTAACAGGACATAATGTCAACTGCCTCAAGAACGATCTTGAGGACATGGAAATACCGTCCTTGGCATTGGGACTGGTCGGGCAATGGGTGTGGTACCAGTCATTGTATTGCTACCTCTGTGTAAAGTGCATGGGTCTATATCAGGAAAAAATTGCATGACCTCCAACACCAATGGTGCGTAAAGTTGAATGGCTGGAATCCATATTAGTAGACATTTCCTATACCAACAGACATGCTGCTAGAGATTTTGTTACATATTATTCATTTAATAAAGGCAGTGTAAGGCTGCCACTCAAGTTACATGACCCCAGTTCCTATTGATTTTTTTTTTTTAAATTCAGTTTAAGGCAAATACATTATTTAAATTATCATAGAAGAAACGCAATACTCCTCAGGGATGTTTTCTCACAGTGCCATTGTTGAAGTTTGATTTGCAAGAAAACTAGAATGATCTGGATATATCTAGATATAGAAGCCATAGAAGCATGTCCAGTAGCTTTTTATTCTAAGGTGTATTTCAAATGAATTTTACTTAGAGCACAAGTTTCCCCGTTATGGTAGTCTTTTTATCAAAAATATAAAAACATGATGTCATACATGAGGTGACCCCCCCTCCCCTCATTGTCATACCTTGTCATAAACCCCCCCCCCTCCCCCCCTAGGGCATGACGTCATTTGTGGATGGCCCCCAACCAGGCAAAACAGGCCATGCTGTAATTCTACTGCTCTGTAAGCATCAATATCACTAGCCTTAGCTCCAAAATCACCGATAATGTTCTGGATATCCTTGTACTTAGCATGATCCGCTTGCTGAATGGTGGTGAGCAACAAAATAATCCATTTGTCAATTCCGTCAAAACATCAACATGCTCACCACAAGCAGCCATGACAGTTCTATGTTCAGAGTTCTAGGTCGGGGTAGGAATAACTTCCGGGTCAAGGGGTTTTCAAATGAAAGAAGGAGTGCACTAAAAAGACTACAGTACACAATGCAATGCCAAGTGCACATTGCATGTAGTGGCTATGCCGAAAGTCTCCACACCTCTTTCGGTCTGCCTTCAAACGTAAACAAGTATGGCTTCTGAAATCGCAATTCATTGATTCACATAACTAAAAATTTGCTATTGGGGTAAAAACAATGTTACAAAAATTTCTACCAATTCAGATTTGTTATTCATTTCTAGACAAGTTTCTAGACACACTAACATGGCCAAATACGTCAAGGTCAAGGTCAAGGTCACCATAATGTAGGCATGCGATATTAGAGCCCCGCACACTTGGGCCTATGTACCATAGCGTCAAAGCAGCAAGAGCTATTAGTACACTGGGCCCTAACGTCTGGATTCCGGGGCACTAGTGTCCGGGTTCCGTAGGTTGCATGTAAAAAGAGGAAGGTTTGTTTGTTTATGGAACAGAGTGTGCGGCAGACATAACCAACATTGTGATGTTATAATTATGTGTACATATGTGATATTGGTTTGACAGAGGTAAAATAATATGCTAAATACTAGCATGTGAAGGTTTGAATTGTGTGAAACATGGTGATTTGGACGTTATGAAGGCGGCGTTTTGACTTGGTCCTTTCCATGTAACAAGTAAAATAGTAACCCATGTGGTCGAGTGGAAGAGCTAAATTATAGCAGTTAATCATGCTGTAAGTACATCTAAAACGTTTTTCAAATGGTCTAATATTTGTTAATATGTGTTTAAACAGTATTGAAACAGTGTTTAAACAGTATTGAATCCAAAAATCAGCTACTAAAGTGATTAATTTGAGGGGTTTATTTTCCAATAATAACCGAAGACACCCAACCTCAGGAAATTAATCCCAAAGTATAGGCTCAACAGAACTGTGAGGAAGAGAGTAGGAGGTTTGTGTATGTATTTTAAGGATGATCTAGTGGTAGAAACTGAGACTTACAAAAACGTAAACATTTTATGTAAGGACCTTGAGATGCAGGTACTTTTAGTTAGAAAAAAGCCATGAATAAATGCTGCTCACAAAATATGTAGGCTGCTTGGTGGATGTACACATAATCTGGTACTAAAATTCCAAGAAATTCTCTCTAAACTTAATCACCCTCATGAACTTTTCACGATGCCAACATTTTAATCTAGCCTACAAAGCCATTAAGGCTTCCAGCACCAATATATCAGGAACCCACTGGGCTAACTCTAAAGTCTCAAACTACCATTGACAGTTTTTACACAGACTTCTTTTTTGTTAGTGCAGCTGGCACGATCAACTTAAATTTGTCAGATCACGTCCCTATCTTTCTAATTAGGAATAAAGTTTACAACAATAAATAAATTAGGAATAAATACTACAAATATAACAATGGCTCTTTTTGGGTTAGGTAGACCCTTTATCCAAAAATACTCAATGACATTTTTAGAAACTTAGACTTGGGGCCTCTCTTTCACAACTCAGACCCAGAGCGATCCTGGGAGTTAAAGCTGAACAATTTCAATCTCTATTTAGATGTGTCCTCTTAAAATATGTTGAAACATTAGAAATAAACCCAAATGGATAAATGATGATTACCTTCAAATTCTGAATGAAAGGGACTGATTGTTCAACAACATTAACAAACGATCCAGAAATATTACATATAGCCAGGACCCCAAAGGCAAGCCAACTCCAATTGTAAGGTGGCCAAAGCCCAATTCATTTAATCAAACCTAGAATTTCATGGCACTAATCCAAGAAAAAAAAAGAATAATACCACATATTGTTAAACTATAGCGGGAGCTTCCTATTCATAGTAATATATTAAAGGGCAAATGTTGGATACTTCTTCACTTTAGGACTAAATTTTGCAAGCCAAATTTGTTTCCCCTCATGACCCAATACTAATTCCATTTACAACTTTGAGATGGTTACTAAGTCTTAGTTGTGTGGTTATACATTTTGCAAGCTTTCTTCAGAGGAAGTACAAAGGATCACTTCTAACATTGACAATTCTAAAAATTCTGGATTTGATTTTCTTCCATCTACTATTTTGAAATCATGTTTACATTTTTTGGCTGAACAATTGACTTGTTATTAGGTAAAGTGCCTCGTTCTTTTAAACTAACGCAAGTCACGCCGCTATACAAGGCAGTCAGCACGTTGAGCACTACCAATTATAGACTTATCTTGTGTTTATGTATGCCAGCCAAAAGTATTGAGACTGATGTTAGGCCACACTAACAGAACATGTTGAATGCAACAATTTATTTAATAGTAAACAAAATGGTTTTCTCAAAAAAACCATTTGATTTAACAATTTCTTAACAATATTCATACAAATTTAAACCATAAGTTACTAAACAAAACTTTTTCTCAATTTTAGTAAAGCATTCAATACTGTTCACCACCAAATTGTATTAGACAAACTAAAATATTATGGCATCACTGGCATGGGGCTCCTTTAGTTTTCCAATTATCTTAAAAACAGGAGTCATAATACAAATATCAGTGGAGTTTATTTTAAATGATTTTATTGGTCACATGCTTTAATACAATTACATAAATAAAATATGCATAATGAAGTACATGGTTTTTTCATGCATTGCCAGTTGAAATCCTAGTATTTAAACTTTTAATTTCAATTATTAGTCAATCAAATTGGTTCTGATGACAAGACATCAATGAAAATATAGATTGAATTATAATAAGTGTGGAAATAAAAAATGTACACGTAGGAATAAACATGAACAAAAACTACTCAACTCACATATTTTTCATCAATCTTTGTATTGGTCTGCTTCTAATTACATTCTAATAACATAATAATTCTAATAACATTAATATCAACAGTTCAATAGTTATTACATGAATTATATTATGTGTACTGTAGCCTGTGATTGTGTTGAGTTCACTTTGAGCTTACTTTGTTTTTGTCTGCATATATTCATAAAGTTGCTACTGATTTGAGTAAAAATCAAGATTCAAATGTGTGTGCCTATAAGAATAACTAATATTTCAAAATTATATGATAGATTGTGGACTGTCCCACAACTTTCCATTCATTAAGACAGACGCACCACCCACCACCATTAGTGATAGAACATAGAATGGGTGTTGACAACTAATTATTTAAGTCATATTTCATTTGAAATAGAATATAGAATGTCACACCAATTGCTCCTCTTCTTGTCATTAGTTATAGAATGTTACACTGACTACTCGTCTTCTTGTCATCAGTTATAGAATATTACACTGACTACTCTTCTTCTTGTCATCAGTTATAGAATGCTACACCGACTACTCTTCTTCTTGTCATCAGATTGTTGAGTACTAGACATGTTTGCACCTGCTTCCTGCTGCCTTGCTAGTGCAATATTGCCCATATGTGCCCTGAACCCCTCATCTACCAGTACACAACCAATTCTCTTCAGCACCTCACTATTACACACATCAGCAGCAGACAACATGTTCACCTCAGTACCACATGTTTGCCTTAGCTTTTGGTTTAAGTGCCAGGCAACATCTGATCTCTCCCTCCTCTGTTTGACCTTCTGGATTGATTCCAATATGGCAGACTTGACTGTGGGCATGTTGTTGAGCAAGTTGTATTGGCAGAGTGAGAACAGACGAGAGGTTTCCTGTTGGCTGTACTTTAAGTCAAAGGTGGAATATGTCTTCTCTGGGTCAAAAACTGCAAAGTCACCACAATCTATTTCATCCTTGCACTCTCGTTTCACACCTAGAAAAGATTTTTCATGGAGTAAAATCATAAATGTCACAACTTTGCAATCATCACATGTGATATTGTTGGTCAGATCAACTAGTGTGATCATATATTTTCCAACTTAAATACCTGTAAAATCTGATGTTTCAGGAAAATGAGTCACAAGTCGTAAAATATGGATATCGTTGTCTTTTGAAGGCCTTTGTATGCAGTATACTTACTTACTTTACTGGTAATTAGCTAGAAACATTAAAAACATTTTTTTAAAAAATGTATACATCAAACATGAAATATAGAAATACTGATTAGGTGTCATAGTGTTTATGTTAAGGTGTAAGAATGAACACTGAAGAGATGTGTAATCTTTGTGAGAAGAACCAAGCAACTGTTTAATATATCTTACTTACGGGACAGGCTCCTCCAGGGTTTGGATATGTAAATAGGTGGGCGTAATGATAGTAAACACTAGGACAGCTAATAAGTATTTCCATATTTTAAGTTTGATATTTTCATTTTTAAAAAAAAAAGTTTGCAATGTTTCTGGATGGGTAATTACCAGTAAAGTAACTAAATATACTCCATACAAAGGCCTTCAAAATGCAAGGATATATTTAATACAATGTCCAGAAGTTTGATACATGGATTTATATGAAAATAAGCGATAATCCCTCTAGAAATCGGAACATTTCAATGAAGAGATATAGTAAAAAAAACCTTTGAAAAATATAAATTTTTGCAACTTATGACTCATTTTCCTGGAACACATCACATTTGTTGTGTACATACCTGGCTCTTTATAAGTTCTGAATGTCTTGTTCAACAGTACAAAATGGACGACTATGGGGCAGTGGATGTTTCCCTCATCCTTGAACACATAGCACTCTTTTATACCGTCCCTACGCACATCCTCCTCTGTGATGTCAATAGGTGGAAACAAGAGTCCATCTTTACGGGCAAGTTTTTCTGCTTGTTTTAGCTCCTAAAATAACAAACAAACATGTCCATGTAATGTCCACAATAAATATGGAATTACGCCCCCCGCCTACACAGACACCTGTTCCCAAATTCTATAGGCATTTTTCAATGCCAAATCCAATGCTAAAATACACCAAATTTCTGATTTCCAAGAAAAGCGATATTCATATCCTGAATAAGTACCAGATAGTAAGTTGTGCCAATGATTTATTTAATGACTGTATTGCATTTTTAGGCTAACAAAACATACATTTAGACACCTAGAATTCATTCCTAGCCCCATCAGAAGCAGAGATAAGCCTGTTTACAGATTTGCTGGATCGGTTGTGGCCAAATTGAATTTTTTTACTACATGATGTAATTTTTATTGGAAATTGTTGGGTCAATGCTTATTTAATGACAGTATCATATTTGTAGGCTAATGAAACATGCAGTTAAACACCTAGAACATATTCCTAGCCCCATTAAAAGCAGAGATATGCCAGGTAACAGATTTGACATGTTCAGTGGCAGCCACCTTGAATATCTCAAGGTCAGGAACTTGACCTCACACAGGAATGTGATATAGGGACCCCATAGATGATAAATCATACAGGAATGTGATATAGGGACCCCATAGATGATAAATCATACAGGAATGTGATATAGGGACCCCATAGATGATAAATCATACAGGAATGTGATATAGGGACCCCATAGATGATAAATCATACAGGAATGTGATATAGGGACCCCATAGATGATAAATCATACAGGAATGTGATATAGGGACCCCATAGATGATAAATCATACAGGAATGTGATATAGGGACCCCATAGATGATAAATCATACAGGAATGTGATATAGGGACCCCATAGATGATAAATCATACAGGAATGTGATATAGGGACCCCATAGATGATAAATCATACAGGAATGTGATATAGGGACCCCATAGATGATAAATCATACAGGAATGTGATATAGGGACCCCATAGATGATAAATCATACAGGAATGTGATATAGGGACCCCATAGATGATAAATCATACAGGAATGTGATATAGGGACCCCATAGATGATAAATCATACAGGAATGTGATATAGGGACCCCATAGATGATAAATCATACAGGAATGTGATATAGGGACCCCATAGATGATAAATCATACAGGAATGTGATATAGGGACCCCATAGATGATAAATCATACAGGAATGTGATATAGGGACCCCATAGATGATAAATCATACAGGAATGTGATATAGGGACCCCATAGATGATAAATCATACAGGAATGTGATATAGGGACCCCATAGATGATAAATCATACAGGAATGTGATATAGGGACCCCATAGATGATAAATCACACAGGAATGTGATATAGGGACCCCATAGATGATAAATCATACAGGAATGTGATATAGGGACCCCATAGATGATAAATCATACAGGAATGTGATATAGGGACCCCATAGATGATAAATCATACAGGAATGTGATATAGGGACCCCATAGATGATAAATCATACAGGAATGTGATATAGGGACCCCATAGATGATAAATCACACAGGAATGTGATATAGGGACCCCATAGATGATAAATCACACAGGAATGTGATATAGGGACCCCATAGATGATAAATCAAGAGAGAAAAATACTTTATCTCAGATTTCCGGGTTAGGCCAAAATTTGCCTTTCCACTGCTGGACTAATAGGGGTCTGAAATACACCTGAATGTTTCTCTCGCCCACAGGACGAGGGTCCAGATGATTTCTACTAGTGCTTATATCAATATCAATATCAGCGACAAGTCAAGGAGTAGTTTTGTATATGATTTATTTGGCTTGAACTTAGTGATGTCCGTCTTTCAATAACATTTTTTTTAAATCTCAAGAACGGTCAAACACATTTGTTCATTACAATGGTCAGCATCAGAGTGTTTATAGAGAGAGACACTGGCGGAAATATCCCTAGCAACCAGTGTTGTGGTTCAATCAAGGGTCAAGCCGCAGTCCTTCATAATATAAACACATATACTAAGTATATATTAATCTTAAAATGTTGGTCAGCTGGGGTGAGCGGGTTTGTTTTTAATGTGTTTATTCAGCCAAGAGATATTATGCTATTAAAAACCTTTCTCAGTATTAGCTGATGGATAAAAAGCAAATAATAGAATTTGCAGCCCATAGAATATTTGGGCGGCACAAAGTTGGTATTTAAACAAGCCATTGTATTCAGACAACCGAGTATATTAGTAGTGTATACTAGGTTGTCAATTGGATGTGCTAGAATCAGGGTAGTAGAAAGTTCTCTAGTTTGCCCAGACAACACCTTTCATATATATGTGGCCTTAATCAGTAATGTTTTGTGGTGCTTATGGTGGATTCTTGGGAGATGATGTGCTCCCCAAGACAGAGTACTAGTTGGTTAATTATCAGCAAAACTTCTCCATTCTCTTCTCTATATCAAAACATGCCGCTCCGACTTGTTTATGTCTCAGTGCGCATGCCCAAAAGGATGTAAATGAGCTCAAAAATGGTGCTAAAGAACACCGCTACAACTGAATTGGCTTATCCATGTTGTAACTTTGACGAACATGGCACCGTTACAGGATTTTTCTGGAGGTGCCACTGTAAAAAAGCTTACTTTTAAGGTAACAAGTAGGACGATAAGATTTTAAAGATTGATTTTATTGTCTTTGTTAGGGGTTAGAAACTTCTACAACTCTACACAAACTACATCAAATCCACCTTCCCCATTTCAAGCGCTTCCTTTCCGTAGCCCTGATTGTGAAGGGCTATGATCGTAGCTAGTATTTAAATATATATATTTGGCAACACGCTCAGCATATGGGCTGTATATGTTCTGCTGGTTGCTAAGTGACAATAACTTAGCCTGGTCAGCGCTTCACTCACTCACTCATCAGCTACTATTATACACAAATGCCATTCTTTTTTTCTTTTTTTTTCTGTTTCTTTTTTGTTTAATATAAGCCTCATGGTCTTGTCTTGTATACCTTAGACAACAAGTGCAACTGAATATACAATACAAAATCACATTAAAAATGTGTAGAAAATAATCAACAAGAGAAAATATGAATATGACCAGGGCCAGCGAACGGACTACATTTCATGCACTCAGGGCCATGAGACAAAAGTTGTCAGAATTGATACGCCTTTTGCAGGTCTAAAGTAGATAGTTTGGGCCTGTTGATTCTCAATTTTGCAAGACTTTAAATAAAAAACCACTGACTTATGGCTATCCAAACTTACTAATCAAAATCAATGTCTCTACGACGCCCACCCTACCTTGAAGTTTAATTACCCCTAATTACCCCAGATAACTTCAATATACCAAAGATCCTTATATATTTCCAAAAGGTAGACACTTGTACCTGCATGATCCTCAAGTATAAAGAATGTAGGCAATTTTTGTTAAATACTAGGAGCAATTGAACTTTGCACATCATTTTCATTTTTCTCTGATCCAAATAAGACCTTCTTTAGTTTTTAATAACAAGATCAATATATTGCTGATGATCAAGTTTCTGCATTTAAACTGTAGGTATGGCTATGGTCTATCAATCCCCCAAAAATGGAGGTGATAGGATAATTGTCACAGGAATTATTAACGAAACAAAAATATTGCGTTGTAGAGACACACCATGCGTTGTAGAGACATAATGCGTTGTAGAGACACTGCGTTGTAGAGACATTTTCAAGGAAAGATGTAAAGCATAGGAAAACAGGTATGATGGGCATGAAAATTATTGGAAATGGTCAGAAATGGTTGTGCTTACTCTCAGACATGTATGAAGTGTTACTATGATAAAAAGAGTCATGAACCATATTTATTCATAGTGACAGGGTCAGCAATAATAGGTCAATTGATATTTTGATATGCACATTTCTTTATTGGGAGACAAATAAGCATTGAAATGAGCTAATTCCTGACCTGTGCATTGCTCCACATGCAATAAACCATTTCATGAAATTTTGGGAGTGAAAATCAATTTTAACTCTATGAATTAATCAATAACCAAAAATGCGTTGTAGAGACACTTGCCATCGTAGAGACATTGCCTGGGAATCAGTTTTGAAAATGTCTCTGAAATGGTTGAAAATGATTGGAAATGGTCAGAAATGATTGTGCTCACTCTCAGACATGTACGAAGTGTTACTATGATAAAAAGAGTCATGAACCATATTTATTCATTGTGACAGGGTCAGCACTAATAGGTCAATTGATATTTTGATATGCACATTTCTTTATTGGGAGAGAAATAAGCATTGAAATGAGCTAATTCCTGACCTGTGCATTGCTCCACATGCAATAAACCATTTCATGAAATTTTGGGAGTGAAAATCAATTTTAACTCTATGAATTAATCAATAACCAAAAATGCGTTGTAGAGACACTTGCCATCGTAGAGACATTGCCTGGGAATCAGTTTTGAAAATGTCTCTGAAATGGTTGAAAATGATTGGAAATGGTCAGAAATGATTGTGCTCACTCTCAGACATGTACGAAGTGTTACTATGATAAAAAGAGTCATGAACCATATTTATTCATTGTGACAGGGTCAGCACTAATAGGTCAATTGATATTTTGATATGCACATTTCTTTATTGGGAGACAAATAAGCATTGAAATGAGCTAATTCCTGACCTGTGCATTGCTCCACATGCAATAAACCATTTCATGAAATTTTGGGAGTGAAAATCAATTTTAACTCTATGAATTAATCAATAACCAAAAATGCGTTGTAGAGACACTTGCCATCGTAGAGACATTGCCTGGGAATCAGTTTTGAAAATGTCTCTGAAATGGTTGAAAATGATTGGAAATGGTCAGAAATGATTGTGCTCACTCTCAGACATGTACGAAGTGTTACTATGATAAAAAGAGTCATGAACCATATTTATTCATTGTGACAGGGTCAGCACTAATAGGTCAATTGATATTTTGATATGCACATTTCTTTATTGGGAGAGAAATAAGCATTGAAATGAGCTAATTCCTGACCTGTGCATTGCTCCACATGCAATAAACCATTTCATGAAATTTTGGGAGTGAAAATCAATTTTAACTCTATGAATTAATCAATAACCAAAAATGCGTTGTAGAGACACTTGCCATCGTAGAGACATTGCCTGGGAATCAGTTTTGAAAATGTCTCTGAAATGGTTGAAAATGATTGGAAATGGTCAGAAATGATTGTGTTCACTCTCAGACATGTATGAAGTGTTACTATGACAAAAAATGTCATGAACCATATCTATTCATTGTGACAGGGTCAGCAATAATAGGTCAATTGATATTTTGATATGCACATTTCTTTATTGGGAGACAAATAAGCATTGAAATGAGCTAATTCCTGACCTGCACACTACCCCACATGCAATAAACCATTTCATGAAATTTTGGGAGTGAAAATCAATTTTAACTCTATGAATTAATCAATAACCAAAAATGCGTTGTAGAGACACTTGCCATCGTAGAGACATTGCCTGGGAATCAGTTTTGAAAATGTCTCTGAAATGGTTGAAAATGATTGGAAATGGTCAGAAATGATTGTGCTCACTCTCAGACATGTATGAAGTGTTACTATGACAAAAAATGTCATGAACCATATCTATTCAGTGTGACAGGGTCAGCAATAATAGGTCAATTGATATTTTGATATGCACATTTCTTTATTGGGAGACAAATAAGAATTGAAATGAGCTAATTCCTGACCTGCACACTACCCCACATGCAATAAACCATTTCATGAAATTTTGGGAGTGAAAATCAATTTTAACTCTATGAATTAATCAATAACCAAAAATGCGTTGTAGAGACACATGCCATCGTAGAGACATTGCCTGGGAATGAGTTATTGACATGTCTCTGAAATGGTTGAAAATTATTGGAAATGGTCGGAAATGGTTGTGCTCACTCTCAGACATGTACGAAGTGATTCCATGACAACAAGAGTCATAAACCATATTTATTTGTTATGACAGGGTCAGCTTTATAGGTCAATCAATAATTCGATATTTAGGTTTCATTCTTCAGAAACAAATTAGCATTGAAATGAGCTAATTCCTGATCTGCACACTACCCAACATGCAATCAACCATTTTACAAAGTATTGGGAGTGAAAATCAATTTTAACTCTATGAATCAATCAATTACTCAAAATGCGTTGTAGAGACACTTGCCATCGTAGAGACATTGCCTGGAAATGAGTTTTTAACATGTCTCTGAAATGGTTGAAAATGATTGGAAATGTTCAGAAATGGTTGTGCTCACTCTCAGACATGTAAAAAGTGATTCCATAACAACAAGAGTCATAAACCATATTTATTTGTTATGAGAGGGTCAGATTTAATAGGTCAATCAATATTTTAATATTTAAATTTCATTCTTGAGACACAAATTAGCATTGAAATGAGTTAATTCAAGATATGTAAACTACCCCACATGCAGTCAAGCATCTCACAAAATTTCAGAAATATAAATCAATTTTAACTCTTTGAATCAATCAATAATTCAAAATGCGTTGTAGAGACACATGCCATCGTAGAGACATTGTCTGCAAATGAGTTTTTAACATATATATATATTGAAACTTTATTTTCATTTTGTCGTACATAATGTTGATAAACGAATGAAAATAGGACTCTCGTCTCTGTCAAAGATAGTTCTTCCGACGGGCCCTTCTACATCTAAATAGTAAATAATCGTTTACACATAGTTTACAATAGAATAAAGCAAGATAAAGTAACATAAAGTACACTTGGCTAGTTAGCCTTGCAGAACGGTCAAATGAAGGTTGGGGTAAGTCTTACATGCTTACATCAGTATAAGTGTCTCTCTCATGTCTCTGAAATGTCTCTGAAATGGTTGAAAATGATTGGAAATGTTCAGAAATGGTTGTGGTCACTCTCAAACATGTAAAAAACGATTCAATTACAAAAGGAGTCATAAAGGATATTTATTTGTTATGACAGGGTCACCTATAAAAGGTCAATTAATATTTCAATATTCAAATTTCATTTTTGGGAGACGAATTAGCATTGAGATGAGCTAATTCCTGATCTGCACACTACCCATCATGCACTCAATCATTTCACAAAATATCGGGAGTGAAAATCAATTTTAACTCTTTGATTCAATCAATAATTAAAAATGCGTTGTAGAGACCCTTGCCATCGTAGAGACATTGTCTGGAAAACGGTTTTTAACATGTCTCTGAAATGGTTGAATATGATTGGAAATGGTCAGAAATGATTGTGCTCACTCTCAGACATGTCAGGAGGGATTCCATGATCTAATATATCATAAAGGATATTTATTTGTTATGACAGGGTCAGCAAAAGAAGGTCAATTAATATATCAATATGCAAATTCTATTATTGCGAGACAAATTAGCTTTAAAATTAGCTAATTCTCGATCTGCACAGCGCCCCACATACAGTCAACCATTTCAGCAAATATTGGGAGTGACAATCAATTTTAATTGTTAGAGTCAATCAATAACTTAAAATGCGTTGTAGAGACACATGCCATCGTAGAGACATTGGCATTGAAGCATTTTATATAATGTCTCTGAAATGGTGGGAAATGATTGGAAATGGTCAGGAATGGTTTTGCTCAACCTCAGACATGTCAGATGTAAACATATGACAAAAACAATCATAAACAATATTTACTCTTGGAGCCAATCAATAACTCAAAATGCGTTGTAGAGACACTTCCCATCGTAGAGACATTGGCTGGAAATCAGTTTTTACAATGTCTCTTAAATGGTAGGAAATGATTGGAAATGTTCAGGAATGATTGTGCTTACCCTCAGACATGTAAGAACTGAGAACATGACAAAAACAATCATAAAACATCTTTATTCTTTATGACAGGTCAGCAATAATAGGTCAATTAAAATGTCATTATACAAATTAGATTATTAAGAGACAAATTAGCATTGAAATTAGCTAATCCCCAACCTGCACATTGCCCCACATACAGTCAACCATTTCAGTAAATATTGGAAATGACAATAAATTTTAACTCTTGGAATAAATCAATAACTCAAAATGCATTGTAGAGACAATTCTCATCATAGAGATATTGATTGAAAAACTGTTGTTGACATGTCTTAATAATGGTTGGAAATGAGTGAACAATTATTGGAAATGGGTTTTGTCACCCTCTGATATAAAGTCAGTCGTTCTATCACTCAAAATATAACAAACCATATTTACTTGTTGTAACACCACCATGTGTAACACCACCATGTGTAACACCACCATGTGTAACATCTACATCTGTAACACCATCATGTGTAACACTTTCATGTGCAACACTGCCATGTGTAACATCACCATGTGTAACACTGCCATGTGAAACACTGCCATGTGTAACACTGCCATGTGTAACACTGCCATTTGTAACACCACCATGGGTAACACCACCATGTGTAACACTGTCATGTGTAACACTGCCATGTGTATCACCACCATGTGTCACACCACCATGTGTAACACTGTCATGTGTAACATCACCATGTGTAACACCGCCATGGGTAACACTGCCATGTGTAACACCGCCATGGGTAACACCACCATATGTAACACCACAATATGTAACACTACCATGTGTAACACAACCATGTGTAACACAACCATGTGTAACACCACTAAGTGTAACACTGTCATGTGTAACACCACCATGGGTAATACCACCATGTGTAACACTGTCATGGGTAACACCACCATGTGTAACACTGCCATGTGTAACACTGCCATGTGAAACACTGCCATGTGTAACACTGCCATTTGTAACACCACCATGGGTAACACCACCATGTGTAACACTGTCATGTGTAACACTGCCATATGTAACATTGCCATGTGTAAACATCACCATGTGTAACACTGCCATGTGTAACATCACCATGTGTAGCACTACCATGTGTAGCACTACCATGTGTAGCACTGTCTCGTGTAGCACTAACATGTGTAGCACTACCATGTGTAACACTGCCATGTGTTACACCACCATGTGTCACACTGCCATCTGTTACACCACCATGTGTAACACTGTCATGTGTAACACTGCCATGTGTTACACCATCATGCATGACACTACAATGTGTATCCCCCGCCCTGTGTTACACTACCATGAGTACAATGCAAAGTCCCAAAGAAAAAATTATTATCAACCTTAACCTGTGCAAAGAGGAATAAATCAATGTTTTGTAAAGAAAGCCATGAAGAGAGGGAGTTGAAGGTAGGATGAGAAGAGGGAGGATGAGTAAGAGAGGGAGGCAGAGAGGGAACTATAGGATACTACTTGATGGCGTTTCACATGTTGACATATTAATTGTTGCAGGCCCTGTTAGAAAGAGTAAATATGTGATGTGTTTTAGAAAAATGAGTCACAAATCGCAAAAAATGGATTTTGTGAAACAATCATATTTGAAAAGATGAGATCAAGCCGATTCCAATTATCGTAAACATTAGAACATCTCACAAGTGTTTCTATATTTTAAGTTTGATATCTTAATTTTTTTTTAAAAGTTTGCAGTATTTCTTGGTGGGCAATTACAAGCAAAGTAACAAAAATATACCCCATAGAATTATTTTTAAAGATTTTATTTCCACTGGGTACAACACCTCCAATGGTAATAGGATATTCTGCTGGAACCCAGCTTGTGGGAACATGTATTTACATTACAGGCTGACACTTTATATACAATAATGAATATTATGAATTGATATGAGTTATAATTATTTTAATTTGATTTGAAGGATAACACCTTTTAATAGTGAGGCCCATATTTTGATATGTACAGGAAAGTACATTTGTATTTCACGTTTACATGATACTGGAGCAGTATAATATACAGATCATTTGCAAGTGTAATAGAGCTAATGAGAGTGACCGCTTCCAAAGGTTTGAGGATGCTCAGTTCACAGCATTGCTATAAATGATTTTGGCAACAGTTTGTTTTTCTTTATATAGTTGGCAGTGTAGTGACAATGTGTACGATTCAAACATAATATGCCCAAGCGCCATCTACATTCATTGTTTGGACTGGACACTATACATTATATAAGAACATTTGAGTTAATTCATTGTCTATTTTAACCATACATTCTGTAGGGGTTTAAATGTTGCCTATATTTCTTGTTATTGTTTCTTGTTATAAGTTGGTACATTAATTCATATGACCAAACGTGCTAAATCACCCAAAGGGGAGAACATTCCATCAAAGAGATCTCTTGAGAATATGTGAATAGATAACTTTGGAAAATCTCTTTTTGCGACTTGTGACTCATTTTCCTGAAACACTTCACATATGATGAAAGATTGTTGAGAGGTTTGGAGAGGAAGAGGGTGGTGGTGTACGAATGAGGGACATGTAAGTCAGAGAGGGGGAGAGGACAGAAGTGGGAGAAACGAATAGTAAACGAAATGAAAACTGATATTTTGATATTTGTATTTTTATCAACGGAATGTGGAAAAAGTTCAGTCTTTAATAAAGCTGCTAAAACATGGAATCAACTTTTCCCAAAAATGAGAAATATAGGCAACATGGAAACATTTAAATCCCTTCAGAAAGAGTGGTTAATCCAGATATTAAATTAACCTTTATAATCAATTACAAATGCTTAGTGTCCGATCCAAACAGTTAATGTAGATGGCGCCAATGTACATTATGTTTGAACTAAACACCCTCACACCTCACTGCCGACTATATAAAGAAAAACAAACTGTTGCCACCCCAGTTGTATTACTGCTGCTAAGCTAGCATCATGTAGTACCCAGTGAAAATAAAATCTTTAACAAATAATTCTTTTGAAAAAGACCCAATCACTGCCCCCCAGACGATTAATTAACCCAAAGGTTCTTATATAATGTATAGTGTCCAGTCCAAACAATGAATGTAGAGGGCGCTTGGTCATATTATGTTTGAACAGTACACATTCTCACTACACTGCTGACTATATAAAGAAAAACAAACTCTTGCCAAATCATTTATAGCAATGCTGTGAACTAAGCATCATCAAACCTTTGGAAGCGGCTCTCATTAGCTAGAGGTTAACCCTTCTTTCTCTATTACACCTACAAACGATCTGTATATTATATTATATAAGGTTACAAAACTAAGCTCTTAGAGCCATTCAAAAAGCCAAAAAACGAATATTTTTTATTCTTTTGTAAAAGACCCAATCATTCCGCCCCCCCTCTCTTCTTCACCCCATACACCTATAAAACCTGTCTAAGAACTTCAATACATCAGAATCAATACGATTCAGTCAAATAATTATGTTATTTGTCTCATTTGTGTCTTTACGACGCCCCCATCGTAGAGACAAATGTCTCTACGATGCCCCCATCATAGAGACAAATACCGAACACATTGAATATCAATGTTGCCTATTTTTAAGTGTTTATATTGATTTTTTATCAAGAAAATGCTTGAATCTATATATGGTCAGTTCTCACGAAATGGGGTCACTTGGGTGTCAAAAATTAAATTCATTGGAACTACTAATCCTTCACATGATCGATTGTACACATGTTTAACAATCCACATCTAAAATTGGGAAAACTAATATTTAAATCTCTCCCTGTTGTAGCCAAAATCGAGAAAAGCATGAATTGTCTTGTGTTGCGTTCCAACGCCCGTTCTAACGCCCTTCCCACGCCCTTGAATAAAATTCTAAAATGTACATTTAATATTGTAACATTAAAAACAGCTGCTGAACTAAGTATTAGGGTAAAAATCTAGTTTACAAATGATGTTTTGTCCATATTTTATTGAGATTTATATTTCATGTTTTTCTGGGGCGTTGGAACGGCCGTTGGAACGCAACAATTAGTGGTGATTTATTATCATTGTTTTCTGGCCCTTATGTGATCAATTTTCATATTTTTTCGACCAGTAAATGTCAAAAAAGGGTGAATTATCATTACTATTAGTCAAGTAATTAGTTTGGAGGACAATTTTCCTAACACTGCAACCATCTTGCAGAGGGCTTTGGAACGCAACAGGGCGTTGGAACACAACGTTCCCACTTTCATTCAATTTAAAGAAGTCATAAATCATCTCTGGACAACATTCTAAATAACATGTCATAAACCTTTATATAGATGCTTAGAGTGTTAAATTTTCGTTGACTAATCTATATATTTGTAGACACTATATTGAAAATGATAGGCGTTGGAACACAACGTTAGGAATTCCCCAACTGGGATATTTTTCACTCATTCAGGTTGTGTATAATTACTGTTGTTTATAATTCCTTTTTTAACATTTTAATTCAAAGTCAAACTCTTGGAGAGCGATTTGGGCATAACAGTAATAACTAAATATTTATTTTTCATAACTAGATGAGCTCATCAAAAGGGCGTTGGAACACAACGCACAAAATCTACAAAAATAGAAATGTAAATAGGGGAAGTAAAAAATATTTCATGAACATATATTTTGGTCTTGGTACATAGGCAATACATTGGGGTATAATTACAAACAGAAAATGTAATTATTGGGAGTAAAGTATGACTTGGTGGTGATCGTTTTCATACGATTTTGTATATCTTCATTGAAAAATGGTCGATTTTAGCCTGTTTATTGCCCATAAAATATTTATTATTTATTCTAGATGCACAAAACCATACTTCACCTGAAAGCCCCATCCATGCTGCATCTGTTGATATAACTTAATTTTTTACACTGTCATCCCCTTCCAATATATCACCCATGGAAGCCAGGGAGAGCCTGTGGGCCCGTTTCGTGAGAATTGACCATATAGTGGATAGCATAACTTGAGTCAAGCAGAAAAAATGCTATCACATGCCAATGGAAAAACACAGCAAAGTTGCGTTGTAGAGACAATTTTAATTCAAAGAAAAATAGAAACAAAAAATGTATCAAAAATTCTAATCTTTTTTGGTAGGAGCATCATTTATTTATAGATTACAAAAATGTTATTTTCTAACATTTTTGCTTATTTGCCTCAAAATGCGGACGTTTTTAAAAGCGTTGTAGGGACAAGACAGGATTAGCCAAAGTCATGTTTTTGCTTCCTTGATGAGATGAAAGGACAACCATTCTGTTTTGGTGTGGGAATATACGTTTTTTGTTGTGACAAAGTCGTAGGGTAGATATTAAAGATATGTCCCAGTGTTTGAAATGTCTATATTTAATATTTTTTAATATGATTTCATCCTAGAGAAAAAAAGCGTCGTAGAGACACAAAAAATGACTAAAATGATTATCAGTCAATGTTCAAAATAAGGGATTGTACCAAATGTTTGAAATCAGGTTCATACATAGAACAATATGTCTGGGAGAAGTGGGTATAAGTGGAAGATAGGTAGGGTTTGCTATTCTTGAGATATAGCATGACTAATAGAAGTCACTTTTATGTAGTCCGTTTGCTGGCCTTGGCCATATATATACTCATTGAAAATTTGAGGATGCAACTATGAATGCATTTTAGGAAATGTGATAATAACTAACCTGCAAAGGGAAACTATTGTCATTATCTCTCTCACTGTAATCAAGTGATATAATGAGGTCGACCTGGCGTTGGGGGCGGACGAGAGCCATGGACGGGAGGTTGCACGCCAGGCCTGAATCCACGGAGAAGAAGGTCTCTGCATTCTCCAAGTGTTCCTCCTCATTGTTGTCTTCATTGACTGCAAACCAAGACAGAAATAATTTTTAGTGTAACATATTCATAATACAGGACATATCTATTCGTCAAGCCTGTTATAATGTGATTCTGGAAAATGAGTCATAAGCCACAAAAAATAGATTTTGAGACACCATTATATTGTTTAAAGATGAGATCAAGCTGATTCCAATCATAGTAAACAGTCTAAAAATATAATAAGTATTACTAGATTTTAAGTTTGATATTTCTATTTTTGAAAAAGAAAGTATGTAATATTCCTGGGAGGCAATAATCAGTCAAGTTACTGGATATACTCCATAATTACGTGGACCTTTAAAATGAAAAGATATCTTATACATACTGTCCTGAAATTGTATACATCAATTCATACAACCATGAGTGATAGATTTCCCTTTCATAAATAAACACTTTAAAAAATATGATTTTTGTATCTTATGAATCATTTCCCCAAACATGTCATGCAAACATAAGAGCTTCATTACCTGTTTCACAAGCCTCGCTTTGAGGACTGTTGAATGAGACGCCCTGAAGGAAGTTCAATATTTCTGCTGATCTTATTTTGCGGTCATTGAAAGCATTGGATCTCAAAAGTTTTTCCATTATGCTTGATGATTTCCCATTATCCTGAAAATCAAATATTAAAAATCAAATTATATTTATATAATGTGTATCTAAAATATGATAATCAATAAAAATAATTGATGTCAGTCTTTAATCATTAAATGCTTCCATTAAAGGATTAACAGCAAATATTGAGGGGCTACTTGTCCACTGTTTTGTTTATATTACTGAGGTTAATGTCCAACATCGAGGGGCTGCTGGTGCACTGTTTGGGGTATAATCCCTAAGTAAAGGTGATGGTTTAGGCTCAAACAGTGCCTCATCCAACTTGACGTTTGCATCAGGTGTCATCCAATCAAAATGCAAAGAGTTGGGTCATAAGGGTCATATGGGTCAAACTTTTTAATTGTGCTATTTTGCCATTATTCCATGTTTTGCGAAGTGCATTTTTGTTTATTGGGAGACATATTAAATTTTTCGCTATGTATGTCTGTATTCCCACTCACTGTGGGCTTTCATTCCATATACTCTTTTGTATATGTACAGTCATATTCGACCTCAATAGTAAGGCAAATCCAATTTTGAACTCCTTTCACACGGTTTTCATTAATCTGTCGCGCTCACAGAAAGAAAGTAAAGGCTGTAGTGGGCTGTAAAATTGTATTTTTGTATAATTTATAATTTAAAATTATATAAATATACAAGTTTTGAATGGTTGAATTAAGATATGAGTTGATTTTATATAAAGGAGATGATGTGATAAGAATTGATGAAATAATTGAATTGATAAAATTGATTTAGTTGATGAGAATTGTTGAAATGAAATTATGAGAACAGAGGGATGAGGAGGGTGGGCATGAATTCGGTTATGACTCCCCCTGGTGCCATATTGCACCATGATAGAACAATACAAAAAATATATTTCCACAAGGCCTATCTTGGTCAATCAAACGTTCCCCAGCCTTACAATCTATATACAGTTGTGCCAATAACCACAATAAATGATATTTATTTCCATATTTAATTTATAATTAGTGTCATACCGTGTAATATTGATTAGAGAAAGTACAGGTATATACAAAATGGAAACGGGAATGCTCTCTGGGAATATTACAGGGAAGTGGTCACTCTCATGGATAGAGGTTAGCCTTTCCTTTGTCTTTTACCTTCTCTTGTCTTTTATTTCTTTTTTTTTTGTCTTTTATTCTGTTTTCCTAAAACAATACTTACAATTGTAATGCTCTCATCCCTTAACTGTATACGTGTTAATGTGTATCAACTAGATCCACTATTTACTGTAGAAACTGAGAAGGTAGGCCACACTTCTAAAGCAAAGTGATTTCCTCAACTTATATGAAGTTGAAAACAAACAAATACTTAATTCTGTGCTCAATCCCAGCACATACTAATGTACATATACATGGTAGTTTTAAGGCACCAGCTGTAATTATATGTCACCGAAACTGGGTTCCACCAGAAGACCCTACTCCCCTTGGAGGTGTTGTACCCGGTGAAAATAAAATCTTTAAAAAAAAACAGGTCTTTGGAGCACCATTGATATTTTCAATTCATCTGTTTAAAGACACATTAATCTCTTGAAAGACAAAGAAATGTTACCCCCATTAAAACAGAACCTGACAGCAGGACCTGAGCCATGAGGTTCTTTAGGCAATCATGTCCCAAAAAGAAATAACAGGGCCATCTATTCTCCTGGGGAGGAATGAGATTTTCCTGCTCCATGATACAAACCTGTGCCAATACTTTCTGGAAGTCTTCATCCTCATCCCTGGCGTTGTCCACATTTACTAGTTGCTTTTCTGAATCTAGACCAATATTGCAAAGAGTGAATATAGGCGGTCACACCACATTTGTCCACCCAAATAATAGCAATTTCTTTTCAAAGATATAAATATCAAACATAACAGATAGAACTGTAGCTATTCCTCGGACTAGCTATCCCTCCAGTGGTCTGGCTCAAACATCAACCCATAAAAGGTGATTGAGCCACTGCCAAGGTCTAGTTCAGCCGATGTAACTGATGTAGACTTGAGAATAGAACTAGAAATAGTCTAACCTTTCACCCCATTGTGTATACCAATATATAGCACTCACCTGTCTCCGACTCTTCTCCCATCTCCAAGATATTTTTTCCGAGAATAGAAATAATACTGCCCCACATACCTGTAATGAATAAGGAGTCAATATTAAACAGTAAATATGACATCTGGTGTGCTATAGGATTCCTGGAATTCTCCTATCTTAATAAAGCAGCTAAAGATATTCCATATGATGATCAAAGAAATGCACCGGTATAATTGTTTAACTAGTATTTGTAGATGTACTTCATCACATTCCCCACTCATTATAGTGCACTTTAGGCCAGGTATGCCAGCAAATGGCCGCAATCTTCTACATAACTGTAGTGTCACGTCTGAGGTCTTCCAACTCTACCTTAGTTCCTGTTAGTTTGGCTGGAAAATACAAAGACACTAGTTCTCTTCTTTAACCATTGGCTACAAAATTCTAAAAAACTATTTCTCTTCTTTAACCATTGGTCTGTTCAATTCATGAGAAAATAAACAGAAAGTCCTCAGAGATTTGCAAAATGTCAACATGACTTTGAGAGATTTTGATCACTTCTGCTTACTCAAAATTCCCTCTGCCATGGTGGCCAGAATCCCACCACGTTTGACTTGAATCATGACTTTAACATTTAGCGAGAAAAATCATCCACCAGGTATTATTTTTGCTCTTCCTAGTTGTCAACTTAAATATGTTTATTGGGGAAATTAAAAACAGGAGGATAAAGCGTTTTTTTCTACTACATCTCTATTCCTCCAAAATTGTTTTAGTATTATCAGCTTCGAGAGGTGCCAGTCAGTGGTTATCTAGAGCAATCTATTGCAACTTAAATTGCATAAAATGTGTCTGTTCTCTTCCAACTCACCCATAAGATAATGTGTGGATTGTTCTGGAAGTTGATCCACAAGAACCCCATGGCTGAAGCGACTGTTGAAGAGGTTTGGTGGAATAGAAGCAGCATACTTAGGGATGCTCACCTCATATGGTGTATACTCCATCCATTCTGTGAGAAAAATACATGGATTAAGTCATCACTGGTCATAAAATAAATGTTTTAGTCACAGTCAGAGCGAATTGTCCTACCTGTGTTGGACATCCGGTTCCAGCCAATTGCTTATATGTGATGTCTTTTAGGAAAACGAGTCATACTCACATATCAATAATACTATTTCAAGACAAGCACAGATCAAAACTGTAATCTGACCTTAGACCCTGAGTCAGAAGTCATGAGAGGGAAATGAAGGTATGGAAACATCATGTTTTCTGGGTTTACTTTCCCTTTGTTGGAAGACCATGACCAGATATTTAGCTGGAGTCGCAAATTACTGTTGAATCATCATTAGTGGTAGGGAAGCTTACTAAAATTGGGGGTCAATTTTGTTTAGTAGGGCTTGAGTGAGGGGTCAATGTCAAACAACAGCTGAGGGCTGTAAGGAGGGCTGTATCTATTTCACACAACAGCTGAGGGCTGTAAGGAGGAAGGGACCTATCTCAAACAACAGCTAAGGGCTGTAAGGAGGGAGGGACCTATTTCACACACCAGCTGAGGGCTGTAAGGAGGGAGGGATCTATTTCACACAACAGCTGTGGGCTGTAAGGAGGAAGGGATCTATTTCAAACAACAACGGAGTGCGGTAAGGAGGAAGGGACCTATCTCAAACAACAGCTAAGGGCTGTAAGGAGGGAGGGATCTATTTCACACAACAGTTGAGGGCTGTAAGGAGGGAGGAAACTATTTCACACAACAGCTAAGGGCTGTAAGGAGGGAGGGATCTATTTCACACAATAGTTATATTGTAATGACCCATAGTTCCCTGAGGAGGAGAATAAATAACACAGACAAGTGTCTAATATTATTACATGATATTATTATGTTGGCATTAAGATGATCTACAGCAATTTTGAGGAATAAATAGTTAATAATTAGTTTTTTAGCTTGATTTGCTTGATTTGCTTGAAAAACATAGCCCTGAAGAAGAGGCAGAACTGAGAAAAATCAGAAAGCCCACATGTGCACAGTATACCAAAAACTAAAGTATAGCTTTACACCATACAGAGCCTATGTTATCTTGATGGACTAAGGAACCATGAAATATTACCATGAAAATGCCCTGCGTGTGTTCTCCGCTTAACACGGACGCTGGTGTATATGGGTAAGGGTACGTTGGCTCCTTCCAGTTTCCCCTTCTGCTCTGACAAGGTTGCCAATTGTTTCTTTACAAAAAAAAGAATTGTTGTTATCCATTATTTTATTCCAGCAATTAGTGATGAATAGATGAGTCATAAGGTTTAGGCAATCTTGAACAGTTTTCAAATCATTTGAAATTATATTGTCTTCTTTGGTTTGCTATAATATTTAGGATGTCCAGGTTCAGCATTGTTGTAGTGGCAATATATGTTAGAGTTAGTGTTATAGGTCCTCATCAAAATGGTGCATAAAGCTATATTTTGGTAGTCAGTTGAATCTGCCTCTACTCAATGATCATGGGTAGCATCAGAGAGCACTGGGGTTAACGCTGTGTGGAAAGAGTTCTTTCTAGGTGTAACATGTGAAATACATGTTCCCATTAGTATTTTTACTTCTATTACATTCTTGGTACTTTTTCAATACATTTACCAACTCTAAGAGCTTAGATACAAGTTTATCATCATAGTGTGATCGTTTTCATGCAAACCCTAAATGTGTATTGCTTCTGTTTTGAGAAATATTGAGTAGTGCAAAGTTGACACTACTTGATCCCTGCCTTTTTTAAGGCATTGCTCTCTAATTCTAGTACAGCTGTCTCCCATACTAGAGTTAGACTAGCTCTAGTACGGCTGTCTACCATACTAGAGTTAGACTAGCGCTAACAATATTTTGCATGCTTTGTTGTTTGCAATTAGTGCTCAAGGACATGAGTCATTTGTGTTTTTGAGGGAGTATGGCCTTTTTTATATACCGTGTTTTATGTTTGGGGTTTAGCACTTCTTTGCCTTGTATCCCAATAATTTGTATTCTACAGATAGTCTTTTACTAACGATTAGTTTTATACAAATTCTAAATGAAATAGCAAAAAAAAAACATATCACCCATTGATATTCAGGCCCCAAGTGTTACCAGTAACGTTGTACTATAGTTTACCTATAGTTGCTATAATTATGATACCAGTAATGTTGCACTAGAGTTTACCCATAGTTGCTATAATTATGTTACCAGTAATGTTGCACTAGAGTTTACCCATAGTTGCTATAATGGTACCAGTAATGTTGTACTAGAGTTTACCCATAGTTGCTATAATTATGTTACCAGTAATGTTGTACTAGAGTTTACCTATAGTTGCTATAATTATGTTACCAGTAACATTGTACTAGAGTTTACCCATAGTTGCTATAATTATGTTACCAGTAATGTTGTACTAGAGTTTACCCATAGTTGCTATAATTATGTTACCAGTAATGTTGTACTAGAGTTTACCTATAGTTGCTATAATTATGTTACCAGTAATGTTGTACTAGAGTTTACCCATAGTTCCTATAATTATGTTACCAGTAATGTTGTACTAGAGTTTACCTATAGTTGCTATAATTATGTTACCAGTGATGTTGTACTAGAGTTTACCCATAGTTGCTATAATTATGTTACCAGTAATGTTGTACTAGAGTTTACCTATAGTTGCTATAATTATGTTACCAGTGATGTTGTACTAGAGTTTACCTATAGTTGCTATAATTATGTTACCAGTAATGTTGTACTAGAGTTTATCCATAGTTGCTATAATTATGTTACCAGTAATGTTGTACTAGAGTTTACCCATAGTTGCTATTATGTTACCAGTAATGTTGTACTAGAGTTTACCTATAGTTGCTATAATTATGTTACCAGTAATGTTGTACTAGAGTTTACCCATAGTTGCTATAATTATGTTACCAGTAACATTGTACTAGAGTTTACCCATAGTTACTATAATTATGTATAATATAATGTTACTTACATTTTCCAAGTAGCAGTACTTTAAGTTTTCTGCATAGTAATCTACAATGCTTGTATGTTGCCCATGCTTTGCCTTCTCTCTCGCTGCCTTCATAAAGCTGGAATCATCACATCAGTGTATTACATTGGGAGCCTCCCTCAGTTAAAGCTTTATTCTCCCCTATTACATCAAAACAAAACTGACATAATTCACTCATTTTGTGGCTTATAAAACAGGATTTGTCCATATTCTGCTCCTGGTAGGCAATATACAGGAGTTTCAAGAGTATCAGACGTGATTTGATTATATTCTGTTTTTTTTTATTGCCTATAGACCATGTTTATGGTGGGTTCAGGAAGTCCCTGAAGTGTGGTTCATAAAAGGGCAGTGTTTAAGCTTCATAGAGGGTGGCGCCACCTATAGTACTTGGCGGTGGTAACTGGGTCAACTGCCAGTTCAATGTAGGAGCACTATTTCACAAGCCATATTTGATTGAAATAAATAATTGTACAGGTTGGTAAACCTTCTATTTTGGTATTAATAGGTTGATCTGATCAAATTGCGTCTAAAAGCACTGTTACCCTCGGTTAGGTTGTTTGGTGGTTTGTTGTGGTCTGTGGGGATACTCAAGGGCTGGACCAAGAGTGTCCATGACCACACAGACCACAACAAACCAACAAATTGAGGGTAATGGAGCTGCTATACATCCGTATGGCATGGACCACACCTTCATGATTCATGCTTGGTAGTGAGCCTATCATGGATAGTGCCACCATTTTGAAAAATATCCATTTTGAGACTTGTGACTGAATTTCGTGGAAACACATTGCATATTACACAAATGTTGGAGAATAGTAGTTGTATCAGCCCAGCTCATATGACAGTAATATTCAAAATGAAGAAATCAGATAGTAAAGTACAGTAAAACAGAAAACCAACAGGATAATGACATTGAATTATTATTCGCAAAAATCAATCATGTCAATGATATCATAAGAATTAATGGCTGTATTATATGGAACTAGAGTAAATTGCGATGTGAGCTGGGGAGTGAATTTAAAAATTGATATTTGCCTTTCTGAATCAGACATAATTATGTACATCCCGATATCATGTTTAACGAATAACTGGTATTAATTAACAATGTAGGATACCCCAGGAAGACCTCCAAATGGAGAAGCGGGCGTCCTTTTCTGGATATATGATGTAAATTGATCGACTCAGAATAAAAATACAATATATTATACATAATTACTGATCCACTGTACCTTGACATAATGCAGGGATGCAGGCCCTTGGAAAGAAGACTTTTAAAGTTGGATACATCCTGAAGTAGGTCGGCTGCAGTCAGGTTGGGCCAGTCTGGATTTGAGTACAGCTTAGCAAGGGTCCTGAATATGGGCAAAACAAAACAGTTCATAATATATAATGATAGCAATACCTTATCTACTATATAGGCAATAAAAGATTACAGTTGTCCTCCTTTAACTGGTTCGGTTCTCGGCTTGAAACATACTGACATCTCTGTCTGTTGCATTGATTAATTTATCAATTTCCCGCTCAACTACTGACCAAACTACTGACCCCTAATGACCCTGAATTCTTCACCATAATTCTATGCGAATCAAGATTCAAAATGGCGGCTATGCAACTATTGAATGCAATGATCTGGTCAAAGTACAAATCTCCATTACGATGTGGAAAGGGAATAAAGGGCAATGCCCTGTTTTACCTGTCATAGCCTCAATAGGTAGATTTGCACTGTTCTCGGTAGCTAAGAATAATTAGCGATTATAGTAATGTGATAGCATAATGAATGGACGATAATTAATTATGAATGTAATGAGGTTACATACCATATAGAATTCTCTTTTATGTACAACTGCTATTAAGCTTTCAGTTTGTTAAGCAATTTGTGTTACTTAGAGTTACTTTACTTAAATTTGTGTTAAATCGTAATAGTAAACAGTTGGTAAACGGAAGGTTAGCAAATGTTCTATTACTTATATGTGTTGTGTTTTAGGAAAATGAGTCATAAGTCGCAAAATTTAATATTTTTCAAAGTGTTTTTTTCACGTGATCACATTAATGGAATGTTCTGATCTTTGGAGGGTTTATCACTTATAGCTATATCAATTGATGTATCAAATCTCAGGACAATCTATGTGATATATCCTTTCGTTTTAAAGGTCCTCATATGGACTACATTTAGTTACTTTACTGTGTATTGACCCCCAGAAATATTGGAAACTTTATTTTTTCAAAAACGAAAATATCAAAATTAAAATCTAGAAATACTTGTTTGATTATTAGACTGTTTACTATCATTGGAATCGGTTTGATCTCATCTTTTCAAATATAATGGTATCTCAAAATCAATTTTTTGCGACTTATGACTCATTTTTCTGAAACACATCACAAATGTTCTATTACTTATATACTTACTGTGTTGTCATCACAGTTTATCATGTTAACTTTATATGAGTGCTGTAAACAACCATGTATTACTATAACTGCTGATGCCACAAGTATTGTTACTTATTTACTTCATTGGCGAACTGGAAGATCTTCTAAATTGAAGTCTGTCACTTTTATCAGAATACAAATTCAATTTAAAATGTAATGTAGTGTATTCAAAGGTCAACCAGATTTGGGCTTATCGAAGGGAAACCATAAGGCAAGTGTAACCAAGAGTTAACTCTTGTCTGAAACTAGGCACAGAAGGCTCGTAGGTAATTTAGGTCCCTACGAGTTCAAGGTGTTTAATAGAAACATAAGGTGGAGATACTCAGAGGTACCAAGAAGCAGTAAAAGTTGAGGCATACAGCATAAATCACAGACACTCAAACACATTCTGGTAAATAGTGTAGAACTCCATCGTTAAGTCTTGATAGGTTATACTTGCATTGATCATGTTGACTGATCAGCCATGAAAGCAACTGGCTTGAGCAGTACAAAACAGTAGCGCCCTCAGGTGCTATTCATCAGAGCTAATCACCAACACCAATCTTATGTTAGCTAAGATATACTGGAAGATGTGGACACCTTACAAGAGATGTAGTATAATTTCACAAACAAACACTTTTATTTTTATCATTATTAATTGTTGCTATTGTCTAAGAGTTATTGTGCTGGTTCTGTAGGTGGAGTGGGGTGTAGAGATCCTCCCTACATTGTAACCTTGCCAATTGATTTGGTTAGAACCTGAATTTATGAAAAGGAAAGCTAGCCAGTGTAGAGGTGTTTAAGTTGCACCTCCAGTCACACATCCTATTTGTTTGGGTGTGTTGTCTAAAAGTAATAGACACCAACATATGGAGCTTATGATTTTATAATTAAAATTATTCTACAAAGCACTCACCATGTTGATCCTGAAACGCCAGCTAGATAGGTAATTGTGTCAAGCACTTTGGAGGACTGGAAAGCTGCGATGGCTGCAGCGTAACAGGTGAGAGCACGCATACCACCACCAGACCCCATGACAGCTATCACCGGCACCTGAGACATAGACAGGTATGTATTATAGGCTATAACAGTTAGTTATAGCAGGTCATGAACAGCAAAGGTGGCATGTGTTTGACTATATGGATGATTGTCATAGTTACAAAAAGAAATAGCTAATGTTTTGCTTACATCATTAATTGAATTGTATTCAGGATATTTTTTGATACTCTAGGTACTTCTTGGACAGAAAAAACAGGCTATGTGATGTGAATAATTAGAACATTTAACTCACCACCATGACTTGCTGCAGTACCCTCTTCTTACTTACCTCTTGTATATCATGTGGTGCATCCTCCTCACTCTCCTTGCTGCAGTACCCTCCTCTTACTTACCACTTGTATGTCATGTGGTGCATCCTCCTCATTCTCCACCATGGCTTGCTGCAGTACCCCCCTCTTACTTACCTCTTGTATATCATGCATCCTCCTCATTCTCCACCATGGCTTGCTGCAGTACCCTCCTCTTACTTACCTCTTGTATATCATGTGGTGCATCCTCCTCATTCTCCACCATGGCTTGCTGCAGTACCCCCCTCTTACTTACCTCTTGTATATCATGCATCCTCCTCATTCTCCACCATGGCTCGCTGCAGTACCCCCCTCTTACTTACCTCTTGTATATCATGCATCCTCCTCATTCTCCACCATGGCTTGCTGCAGTACCCCCCTCTTACTTACCTCTTGTACATCATGTGGTGCATCCTCCTCATTCTCCACCATGGCTTGCAGGGCCTGCAGAACCCTATATTTTCTCTCCAGAACAAAGCGCTTCTCCTCCTCACACAACTCCTCTCCATATCGCACATCAGGCTTACTCCTGGATAAATACAATAAAAATACTCTGTCTTTCATATTGACTGAAGCCAATAGAGAAAATAATAATATAGAAATAATGAAGATGATAGTATAGAAATAATATAACTAATAGTATAGAAATTAAAAAAATAATTGTGTAGCGAACTTGGTTTAGAGTTTAAGCATAGGAAATAAAACGGAAGAAGACACTTATTGCACAAGTTTATTGCTCCCACAACTCACTAGTTACAAAACTTTGTGGACCAGCCACATTACAGGTTAGAAGGTTCGATAACAATGGTAAAACAGGTGTGATAAAAGGGTGAGAACAAATGCAATAGATAAGAACCAGATCTTTCATATACAATAAAAGCTGATGATAAGAGATCAATAATGGAGATTATCTATGATAATCTAAATGAGGCCAACATAACAACTGCTGTTTTTTTGGATTTCAAAAAAGCGTTTGACACTGTGGATCATTCAAAACTGCTTACGAAATTAGAAAACATGGGTGTGAAACACAATGAAAACAGATGGTTTAATAATTATTTAACAAACAGGTACCAATGTGTAAGGACAAATGGTCAGATATCGACCCAGGGCAAGATCACTCACGGCATACCCCAAGGAACCGTATTAGGCCCGATCCTCTTCACAATATACATCAACGACCTACACCAGGTTGTCCAAAATTCCACCATCCAGCACTATGCGGATGATACAGTCCTCTTTTATAGCAACAAAACAGAAGAAAAGATATCCGAAAAATTACAAACAGATTTAGACTGCGTCGACACCTGGTGTAGGACCAACGAAATATCTATGAATGTATCAAAAACTAAATATGTAACCGTTAAAAAGAAAACCCCAAAACAAGAGAAAAATTCAAAATTAAACATGAGCCTTGCCCTGGGTAGTGAAACATTGTCTGAAGTTGACGAATATAATTATCTGGGCCTTGTCATTGACAAGGACCTGACCTACAAAACTCATGTTAATAAGCTAATAGACAAGCTTAAATTGAAGGTGAGACTATTATCAAATGCCCGACATACTTTGACTAAAAAGGTAAAAATTGATATTGTCAAATCTGTCATAATCCCTAATATAGACCAGGGAGACATCTTTTACTCTGTCACGAACAAGCGATTATTAAAACGATTAGATTCCTTACTCAATTCAGCAGTTCGATCCACATTCAATATGAGGAAAAGAACTAATGTGGATAGGGAAACAGCAACCTTAAGAATATTGCCAAACCATGTAAGGAGAGAGGTCCATACACTAGAAGCTGCATACTACCTAGCACAATCAGACTCCAAATTAGATAAAAGAAAAATACCAACTAGAAGCCATGCAAAAAACAGGAAAAATTTGAAAATTAATCAACCGAAAACAACAATCTACAGAAACAGCTTCCTATATAAAGCTAAGATGGCCTGGAACTCACTATCCACTGAGAAACAGGCAGAAACTAGAAACCTGTAGACCTGTTCATCGTACAAAATCAATGTAAAAACCCAGTTATGATGAATAAAAGATATTTCTATCTATCTATCTATCTAATTATACATTTCAACATAGAGGAAACAGTGATAAAAGGCATGAAGAACATATAAATGGATGACATAAGTAATAAGCGAATAAAAGGATAAACACAACATCCAGCGTTGGATTTCGGACCAACCCGAGAGCCCTCTGCAGCCCCTGGCATAGTCAGAAGGAACTACACTGCGCCAGCAGACACCTTCACAGACTGATGCAATACAGATTCAAATACACGACCACTACTATAGTATAGAAATAATACAAACATTAGAATACAAATAATAAAAATAATAGAAAAGCAGTAATAAAAGCTGTTACTTACACTGGTATCCTTTTCAGAGAAACTTCTATCTCACTTCCCTGAAATCATTAATTGTTTAAATAATGTTTAAATAATTGAATAATGCATGAATACATAGTCTGAAATAACATCCCTATTATATTAGGTAAAAGTAGAGAAAAACACTTTTAGATCCATTGTACCAATGATATTTATGAGAAAAGTTGAAATAAAGATTTATTATATATATTATTCTTATGTAGTGGATATGTGATGTGTTTCAGGAAAACAAGTCATAAGTCGCAAAAAAAAGATTTTGAGATACCATTATATTTGAAAAGATGAGATGAAGTAAACAGTCTAATAATCTCATAAGTATTTCCAGGTTTTACGTTTGATATTTTCATTCTTGAAAAAAAAGTTTTCAATATTTCTGAGGGTCAATAAACGGTAAAGTAACTAAATGTAGTCCATATGAGGACCTTTAAAACTAAAGGATATGTTACATAGATTGTCCTGAAATGTAATACATCGATTGATATAGGTATAAGTGATGAAACCTTCAAAAATCAGAACATTCCAATAATGTGATCTTGTGAAAAAAACACTTTGAAAAATATCAATTTTGCGACTTATGACTCATTTTCCTGAAACACGTCACATATGAGGTTTGAACAAGTGTAGCCTCACTAGTTGTTGCTTAAGTTATTAAATAACTGGGTCACCAGTAAACTTTAGAATAGAGGATAAGCAATCCTATATTAAATGCTTAAATGCTTATTAAATGCTAAATTAAATCTTTGTATGTGAAAAACGTTTGCAACATTTATTGGGAGACAATTAGTAGTGAAGTAGCTAAATACACGCTGAAGGATGACCTTAGAAATGCATAGATATATTTGTGGAACCATTGACTTACATTTACTTCATGTATTTATGTGGATTGGTGTTAATTCCTTTTTTACACACCTATTATGGTACCAGATCTTATTATTCTTATTCCTTGGTAGCTGGCCTACTAGAGTTTGGTCACCAGGGAGTTGTTCTGCCACCAATGAATGCTGTTGCAAAAAGCTTAATACCTTGTTCCATATTTATTTCACTAAGACTGTGAACCAGGTGGGCGTTTCGTAAGTAGCGCAATGCGCGTTAGAGGGCCTAACAACAGTCATTACCAAATAAGGAACAACAATTTTTAACACAGCGCATGCTATGGTCCATATTTGACGTTAACTAATGCATTGCTAATCAACGTTGCATTACTATAGTGCGCTATTTTCATATGCGTATTGTTATGAAGCAGGAATAACAATCACGCGTTATATTTATCATTATAGTAAAGATAGTGACGCTAAAATAACAAACGTGCGGTGCGTTACTTATGAAAAGCCCCCCAGGTTCACTACAGATCTATGTATGTTTTTTGTAATAATCTGTCTAACATAATTAGATGTAGGTTGTATTGACACAAATGAATTGTACAAAGTGAAGAGCTGAATAAAATATTTAAAACCAACAAAATCAAATTTGGGTACATATCTTTAGATGATGTGGACACTTATGTTTTAAAAAGTACATAAAAATCACCTTGTCAAAAACAAATGTTTGTAAGACATCAGGTCCATCTGGCAGGAGTTGCAGGTCATAGTCTTGAACACCGAGAGGGTCATCACACAAAATATCACCCTCCCATAGCTCTAGTCCTGCAGGGGGAAGAAAGTAATGTATACATAGAAAATAAGAGAATTAAAAGAGGATGAAAAACTGCCATAAAACCTCCAGTAATAGCTGGGATTTCAATAATGGCCGGGGATCAAATTACCGTTGGGGTATCAGTGATATTTGTTAATAGTCGCCAGGATTCTAATAAGCGCTAGGTGTATGTGGTAGTTCTTGTTGGGATGGTTGGGGGTGGAAATATTCATTTGATCCATGTGATGACAACCTTATTGCCTGGTGCATTTCCTTTGAAAAGTGGTCTGGGAAGTTGGCTTTAATGTGGATTATTGTGAGAGAGACATGTGTCAACTGTGGTGTAAAACAGCTAATAATTCTGACATTATACTTTATCATTATATCATTATTATCATATAATATCAGTATCTAACTAAAAGCCACACAAGCGATTACATCAAACTTTTTTTGTTTTAATTTTGTTGACAAAATTAAAAAAAGGTACAGAAACCACTACTACTAGAACAAGTTGTCCGAGATAAAAAAACAACTCAGTCATTTATAACACACCTTTTTGATTGTAACATAGATTATGACATAACCAGTCTACATTAACTTTCAAGGTACTCTTTAAAGTAGACAATTCCTCTAACTTAATGCCTTGCCCGTGGGTGTATTCCCCACAGTAGTGGCGGGTTCTCACACTTTAAACTGAGGGTCAGATTTGCAGAAAATGTACAATTCAACATTTCAGACGAAAATTAAATTCATCATACACTTCAACCTAACCAAACAGATTGATAGAATCAATGCAATGCTGAATATAACAGCTACAAAATACAAAAAAAGCAATGAATAAATAAAATAACTTTGGTTACCTTTTTGGTAACCATAACTACGAATTCTGCTTTGAAAGTATACTCACGTAGAGTTTTGTTGACATCTGGGTTGACATGAAACTTGAGCTTCTCATTCCAGACTGGGTTTTTAGTATTGGTCTGTGTGGAAGTCTTCTGTGCAAGAGACTTGTGCCCAACCACATAAGCCTTCACATAGGGATCAGGAGTATCAACTGTTGGCAGGAAATCATGTATATCGATCTATCAATGGTTGTGCGTTTCAGGCAGAATAAGAACTTATAACAGATTGAGAGAAGTATGTTGGACCACTTGGCATTTATTCAACAATGTTGGTCATTTTATCAATCTAAGTATGTCCCTGCGACCGCCAACTCCCAACCAATCAGGACAAGGCTTTCGGCAAACTTTGCCTCAGAAATAAATATCATTCATCAATCAAGTTCCTGGTATTGATAATAATAATTATATAAATATGGACATACTTATTAGATGTGTTTGCATTCATTTGAATCAGCTTGGTCTCATATATGATGATACATCAAGGTCCCTTTTTTTGCAACTTGTGACTTATTTTACTGTAACTGATCACACATGTTAAAAATGTCCTTTGTACAGAGGTACTGTACTGTACAACAAGTATACTCACATGCATCGTTGAGTTTGCCATCTGTGATGTTCCTACCATTCAGTATAGTCAGCTCTATTATATCACACTTAGGTGGTCGTAGCTGAAAATGTACCATCACTTATTTAGTAGACTAAAGCTTTATCATTAAAATTACAGGGCGTCAAAGGAAACCAGAAAATATACAAAAATATATTTTATATTGTATTGCATTTGATTTCTTACTCTTTTGATGAGAGGGGAGTGTTTCACTGACAAAGAAAACACCTCACACAAGCCTGCTCACACACAGACATCTTTAAAGATTAGAATAAACAAAACGTCTGTATACTCACAGCACTCAATGGAAAAGCATTAAATCTGCAATAGAGATCAATAATCACTGTAACATGTTGTTTTCATATGCCAGAGTATAAATATTTCATCATCAGATACCCAGTACTTTCTTTTTAAACTTTTATTTATACTGGGTTAGATCAAAATTCAAGATAAGGGTTTTTCACAGGCCCCAGGTGTACAGACATTTAAGCAGGCAGTATACAAGTTATGTTACAATGATGAGATATTAAAGGAGAAAAGATTTCAGATTTAGAGTATCTTAAGGACTTAGATTTAGAGTATTTAGACTACCCCTAGTAACCTGTGGATTAGAACCCAGTATGCTTGTCACCTCTGGATTAGAACCCAGTACCCTTGTAACTTCTGGATTAGAACCCAGTACCCCTTGTAACCTGTGGATTAGAACCCAGTACCGCTAGTAACCTGTGGATTAGAACCCAGTACCGCTAGTAACCTGTGGATTAGAACCCAGTACCCCTGTAACCTGTGGATTAGAACCCAGTACCGCTAGTAACCTGTGGATTAGAACCCAGTACCCCTTGTAACTTCTGGATTAGAACCCAGTACCGCTAGTAACCTGTGGATTAGAACCCAGTACCCCTAGTAACCTGTGGATTAGAACCCAGTAGCCTTGTCACCTGTGGATTAGAACCCAGTACCCCTGTAACCTGTGGATTAGAACCCAGTAGCCTTGTCACCTGTGGATTAGAACCCAGTACCCCTTGTAACTTCTGGATTAGAACCCAGTACCGCTAGTAACCTGTGGATTAGAACCCAGTACCCCTAGTAACCTGTGGATTAGAACCCAGTAGCCTTGTCACCTGTGGATTAGAACCCAGTACCCCTGTAACCTGTGGATTAGAACCCAGTACCCCTAGTAACCTGTGGATTAGAACCCAGTAGCCTTGTCACCTCTGGATTAGAACCCAGTACCCCTTCAAACCTCTGGATTAGAACCCAGTACCCCTGTAACCTCTGGATTAGAACCCAGTACCCCTTGTAACCTCTGGATTAGAACCCAGTACCCCTTGTAACCTCTGGATTAGAACCCAGTACCCCTTGTAACCTCTGGATTAGAACCCAGTACCCCTTGTAACCTGTGGATTAGAACCCAGTACCCCTTGTAACCTCTGGATTAGAACCCAGTACCCCTGTAACCTGTGGATTAGAACCCAGTACCCCTTGTAACCTCTGGATTAGAACCCAGTACCCCTAGTAACCTGTGGATTAGAACCCAATACCATTTGTAACCTGTGGATTAGAACCCAGTACCCCTGTAACCTCTGGATTAGAACCTAGCGCCTGTGTAACCTTCAGATTATAATCCAGTTCCCCTAGGAGTCCTTAACTAGCATCTATCTGAACTTCATTGTATACATATTATCCTTATGCCTGTCTGTTTTCCGGGTCAAATTACAAAGCAGGTGTTTGCTAATGATTGTACAACAGCCCCATAATACACTATTCATAGATTATGCAACAGCCCAAATATAATCCACTGTTTAGGTGCATTGAGGTGTGGAAGTAATACTCACATGTCACTGGCTTTTCCATCCATGTTTGTCAATCAACTGCTGAACCTGATGTAGTGTTTTTTGCACTTTTCTCACCTGGAAAATATAAAAAATTATCCAATAATGGTTTCTATTACTTTGGCATTCTTCTTGAGAGTTGCAACAAGAGGAGGACAATAGAATGGTTTGTGAAGTTTTGTGGGCTGAAAGTTAATTTGAAGCGCTTTATTATCATGGATCGTCACACTTTATTACATTCTTGCACCAGTTGTACACATTTTTATCCCAAACTTGGTGGTACAGGAATAGAGTGAAATGTTATACATATTCTGCTGCAGTTAGATACATTATAGAAATCCTGTAAAACATAGCTAAACATAGCTGCCTTCGAACTAGCACAATTCTGTAAGCCCATTCCATGTTCAGCAAAGCAGACAATAAAATAACAATTAACGTGAAGAGCTATTTCAACTTCTGTTCCACAACACATGTATTTACCAATCAATGTTTGTCAATCAACTTCTGAACCTGATGTAGTCTTTTTTTTTTTACTTTTCTCACCTGGAAAGTACAATCTTTATCCAATAATTGTTTGTACTATATGTGACGTGTTCCAGGAAAATGACTCACAAGTCGCAAAACTGATATTTTTAAAGTGTTTTTTCACAAGATCTTTTCAAAGAAAAGCTCTGATTTTTAATGGGTGTAGCACTCATAGTCTAATGAACCCATTTAAAAGTATTCGGGACATTGTGTAAATTTGTATGGAGTACATTTAATTACTTTACTGGTAATAACCTATTCACTAACATTGCAAGCTTTTTTTCTTAAATATAGAAACAGTTATTAGGTGTCCTAGTGTTTACTGTCATTTTCAAAAAAACTTTGCGACTTGTGACTGCTATGAAACATCACAAATGTGATGTGTTTCAGGAAAATAAGTTATAATTAAGTCATAATTTCAAGGCAATGTATTGAACATATCTATGCATTTCTAAAGTCATCTTTTGGGGTATATTTGATACTTTATTAGTAATTATCCACCCAAAATATTAAAACTTTTTTTGTTAAAAATAAGTACATCAAACTCATAATATAGAAACACTACCTAGATTTCCGTGATATTTACTACCATTAGAATCGGCTTGAGCCCATCTATTCAAATATGATAACATCCCAAAATCCATTTTTCTGACTAACGACTCATTTTCCTGTAACACATTACATATGTACTCACCATCCTTCTAAACTAATATTGAAGTTGATAATTGGATCCTTGTATGGAAACGAAAATAGGTAAAATATTTTAAAGGTAATTAATTAATAATTAATAATTAATAATTAATAAGGAACATGATACTTATGGTGGGGGAAATATAGGTAAAATACGGTAATTATTTATTATGTTTTAAGAATTGGCATAGAGGAAATAATTCTGTAATTTTCTTCCTCTCCCTGGCACAGAGAAGACAAATATTTGTCTAAAAAAATAATTAATATTATTTGATTAAACACAATTATCAAAGGATATTTGTATTGAAGAGGGAAATAGAGGGAAATAAACATAATTGATTAATGATTGAGACAGAAGTATACTACAACACTTGTATGAAAGAGAAAATATAGATGAATAAAGGTAATTGATTGGTTGCTTATAGTAGGATGGAAGTGTAACATACCTAGTGTTCCAGCAGCTCAATCATCTAATGCCAACAGAACTTGTTTCCTGATCTCTTCCACAACAGTCTGCCTCTTTTCTGTGCTTTTTAAACTCTAACCTTAGGTTAATATGTCAACATATGTCTGTTTCTCCAGGTTGTCTGACTGAATGGTCTGATGTTTAAAGCAGTAATACTGTAGGTAATGTATCAAGATATGTCTGTTTCTCCAGGTTGTCTGACTGAATGGTCTGATGTTTAAAGCAGTAATACTGTAGGTTAATGTATCAACATATGTCTGTTTCTCCAGGTTGTCTGACTGAATGGTCTGATGTTTAAAGCAGTAATACTGTAGGTTAATGTATCAACATATGTCTGTTTCTCCAGGTTGTCTGACTGAATGGTCTGATGTTTAAAGCAGTAATACTGTAGGTAATGTATCAAGATATGTATGTTTCTCCAGGTTGTCTGACTGAATGGTCTGATGTTTAAAGCAGTAGTAGGTAATGTATCAAGATATGTCTGTTTCTCCAGGTTGTCTGACTGAATGGTCTGATGTTTAAAGCAGTAATACTGTAGGTTAATGTATCAACATATGTCTGTTTCTCCAGGTTGTCTGACTGAATGGTCTGATGTTTAAAGCAGTAATACTGTAGGTTAATGTATCAACATATGTCTGTTTCTCCAGGTTGTCTGACTGAATGGTCTGATGTTTAAAGCAGTAGTAGGTAATGTATCAAGATATGTCTGTTTCTCCAGGTTGTCTGACTGAATGGTCTGATGTTTAAAGCAGTAATACTGTAGGTAATGTATCAAGATATGTATGTTTCTCCAGGCTGTCTGACTGAATGGTCTGATGTTTAAAGCAGTAATACTGTAGGTAATGTATCAACATATGTATGTTTCTCCAGGTTGTCTGACTGAATGGTCTGATGTTTAAAGCAGTAATACTGTAGGTAATGTATCAAGATATGTCTGTTTCTCCAGGTTGTCTGACTGAATGGTCTGATGTTTAAAGCAGTAATACACTGAGTCAGTTTAATATAGCTGCTCTTATGTTTAATCCTTACATAACCGCTAACATGTGTAAAGCCAAGCCATGTGTGATGTGTTACAGGAAAATGAGTTATTATTTTCATCTTATTGTTAATGACACTCTCCTCCCTTGTCCAAAGCGTAAGAAATCTGACAAAATGAAATATATTTGTCACTAGTCTAAATAACGCCTACCCTCAGTACAAAGGGTCACACACTCACATTGTCATATGAACACTGAAATGTTATTTTATGTCATATAATTTTTATTAGTAGAAACGCCTTATAAATAGATTAGAAATCTATCTTTTTCTAAAGTGTAACTGTATGAAGAACTGGGAGTTAACAAACCTGGACATATATATTATACCCAATTTACTCATCTCTACATACTCATGTAAATGTTTTATGATAAATAAAATATTTCTCAATTCAATTTAATTCAATGTACATTTTCTGGTTTCCTTTGACACCCTGTAATATTTATGAAGATAAAGCTTCTACTAAATGAACGAAGGTACATTTTCAGCAACCCGCATCCAAGTGTGACATAATAGAAGTGAATATACTGAATGGTAGGAACATCACAGATGGCAAGCTCAGCGATGCATGTGAGTACCCAGTACACAATACAACACCTCTGTACCAAGGTACACCATGTATTTCGTTTTAGGAAAATGAGTCACAAGTTGCAAAAAATGGATTTGAGATATTACTATATTTGAATAGATGAGATCAAGCCGATTCTGATGATAGTAAACAGTAGGACATTTAATATGCATTTCTATATTTTAAGTGTTATATTTTTATTATTGAAAACAAAGTTTGCAGTATTTTGGGGTGATCAATTACTAGTAAAGTTGCTAAATATATTCATTACAACAACCCTAGAAATACATAGATATAAGTATTTATTACACTGTCCTGAAATTCGGTACACGTATTCAGGCTACAAAACGGTTTAAGCAACCTAAAAATTAAAACATTCCCACAAATATATCCTGTGAATAAATCACTTTGAAAAATAACAATTTTGCGACTTGTGACTCATTTTCCTAAAACACATCACAAATGGGTCAATCCCCGGGTCATAGTCGCCATGTGTTTGGGGAAGTTGTAGGCGTACAGACCAGGCCTTCTATAGGGCTGCACACCAAGTAAGGCACTTTGCTTTATTACCCACTTTTTAAAAAAATCCTTGAAAATTAACGTGTTTTCTTTGTTCATAAGGAATCACATGAATAGACAATGAGATGTTGTCAATTATACTTTCACTAGCTGTCATTCACAAAAATACCAAATTTTGCAATATAAATGGTTACCATGGCAACCATATTCATATTTCAGAATGGGTACCCTTCCAAAATGAAGGCCCTATGTAAATTCTACCTACTATTAAATTTTGGCACTTTTGTCAGTAAAATCGCCATTTTTGCCATAGCTGACTAGACGATAAGACTTAGATAGATACTAGGAGCCAGAACTTTGTCCAAGCCCAATTCCAAAGTCATTATGCTTTTTGTATCATTGAATTCGAAGTTAGAACCTGAAAATGGAACATTTTCCTCCCAATGGTCATATTTTAATTGTCTTGATATTTGTTACCACTATAGTGTTGGACATTCAATTCAGGGCCAACGCTTACATTAACAAAAATAAAAAGAACAATACTTACTGCTCAAAACTACAAGCTTGTGGCTTTCCACTGGTTTATTTTGTTTTGAAATCATTTAGTATCTGTTGTTGTATTTGTATTTAAAGCTTGTTAATTCAGGCAAGACATTATGTAACACGAGGGTCAGATTTTAAGAAAATGTACAATTGGCAGCTCTACACATTTAGTAAGTTTTGCAAAATTAGGCTGCAATTTGGTCAATACTAGGTATCGCATTTGGCATCGCATGGATACTAGCAATCTGTTTGGCTAGGGTGAACTGTATTTATATTCTCGTCTAAAATTTTGGTTATTTGAGTAAATTGGCAAAGTTGAATTGTACATTTTCTGAAAATCTGACCCACATACAATATTTCCAGTAATGACAGTAACATCCCAACAAATAGCAACCAAAGGCATTATATCATTTGGTTGGGTTGCTTTAGCCTTGTTCAGTTATGCTATTCTACACTGAAACAAGCCTGATCGTAAAAAAACACTGACTGAGTGGACATTGTTCCTTCAAATCGTAGATATATGTTGGAGTACTTTGGGGGTCTTCTGAGCATACATTGTGCAGAGAAAGCTTAGGATATATTAGGTGTGAATCCCTACCGTAGGCGACCCCAGCGCATACCGTCACACACCAGTGAGTTTGTTCATTTAAACCAGTAAACCCAGGGGTGGGAGGGGGAGGTGTTAAAACTGCACTCAGTGCTACCACTGTTTATTTGGCTTTTGGGAGGGACAAAATTACTTAATTTATCATTTCATCAGTTTGGTGCATCATTTCTTTTAGGTGTGTTTCTTCCTCATGGCAGCTTCTGTAATGAGAAAATATAGGAATATTTCAAATGCAACACTCTAATGTATCTTACATGAAATAATAACTAATTATTATATACTTATTCTGACCGCTAGGCCATTGTTATGGACTTTTAGTTGATTTGAGTAGGATTTATGTTTAACCTGTATCATCACAGTTAGATAGTACATAGTACCCCTTCCCCTTCCCCAACCCCTACTCCTATCCTCTCCAATGTGTTCCATACATTTGGTCGACCTTGGCTGGCATCCCTGATAAGACAACTCTAAAACAAACTATAACATGGATTATTGATAATAAATAATAGTAAAACAGAGTAAAATACAAGAGATGCGTGCATGATACTTACCTAGGATACCTACTAGTATATATATAGAAATACTTCCAATGACTTCTGGAGTGTGCTGCCCATGCAGTGGTTGGAGTAGTACTGAGCTCTCTGCCGCCGCCACTGTTGCCCACCTCCCCACCCGCACCTCCCCTATTGCTGTAGATGCTTGGTACAATGTGCAAGCCTTCAGCAGGGCCATGCGCTAAGCTTTAGTTCACATTCACAGTGCTACAGTGCTACATTCAGCAGGGCCATGCGCTAAGCTTTGGTTCACATTCACAGTGCTACAGTGCTACATTCAGCAGGGCCATGCGCTAAGCTTTGGTTCACATTCACAGTGCTACAGTGCTACATTCAGCAGGGCCATGCGCTAAGCTTTGGTTCACATTCACAGTGCTACAGTGCTACATTCAGCAGGGCCATGCGCTAAGCTTTGGTTCACATTAACAGTGCTACAGTGCTACATTCAGCAGGGCCATGCGCTAAGCTTTGGTTCACATTCACAGTGCTACAGTGCTACATTCAGCAGGGCCATGCACTAAGCTTTGGTTCACATTCACAGTGCTACAGTGCTACATTCAGCTGGGGCATGCGCTAAGCTTTGGTTCACATTCACAGTGCTACAGTGCTACATTCAGCAGGGCCATGCGCTAAGCTTTGGTTCATATTCACAGTGCTGCAGTGCTACAATCAGCAGAGCCATGCGCTAAGCTTTGGTTCACATTCACAGTGCTACAATGCTACATTCAGCAGGGCCATGCGCTAAGCTTTGGTTCACATTAACAGTGCTACAGTGCTACATTCAGCAGGGCCATGCGCTAAGCTTTGGTTAACATTCATAGTGCTACAGTGCTACATTCAGCAGGGCCATGCGCTAAGCTTTGGTTCACATTCACAGTGCTACAGTGCTACATTCAGCAGAGCCATGCGCTAAGCTTTGGTTCACATTCACAGTGCTACAGTGCTACATTCAGCAGGGCCATGCGCTAAGCTTTGGTTCACATTCACAGTGCTACAGTGCTACATTCAGCAGAGCCATGCGCTAAGCTTTGGTTCACAGTCACAGTGCTACAGTGCTACATTCAGCAGGGCCATGCGCTAAGCTTTGGTTCACATTCACAGTGCTACAGTGCTACATTCAGCAGGGCCATGCGCTAAGCTTTGGTTCACATTCATAGTGCTAGAGGTAATTCATATATGGGTCAAATTTTCAGAACATGTACGCATCACAGACAGAGTTGTTATTTTTCATGCGTTGCCCTGAACTTAAATATACCAATGTGACATTGAATATGTGACTATGGTGTTTCAGTTTGTTCTATGATTATACAATTCCAAAAACAAACAATTGACAGAGCTATGTTAATATGTTGTTTACCTTTTGCCCTGCACTCTTACCCTATGTGATAATTACCTATACGCTTGTGTCTATTTGACATTCGGCTATTGTAATTGTCATTCTATGCGATATATACATTTCTTCTCAATATCTCCCAGCTGTTCTTACGCCGGTACAGTCTTGTGGGTAATCTTAGGCATTAGTCGATTTTGCCGCAAGGATAAAAACAGTGAGACCAATTAAAAACCGTTCATGTTCATGCTTCTGCTATGTTTTCTCTATAAAAATCTAATAAGGAATACTTGAATTGCTGGTGTTCAACGATTGTTTTTAAATTACCGTACATGGTAATTTGTTCCAAAGGGACCTACCATCGTACAACAACGACCTTCTGTACCTTTTTGTCTTTGGTAAGGTCAGTTCAATGTTTGCGTTCATATCATTTCATAATAGTCACCATTATGTATAGAGTTGTGCTTGTTAACTAAACGAGTATGATTTTTTCAATAGGGATATATGTAATATTTAAGGTGAGACAAATCTTTCTTTGATAACTTTGTTAATACATCTTGTATCTCTGAATATTTGTATCCATAGATGGCCTCTGTCACATTCCTGACAAAAGTATATCAATAGGACACTAACAATCCTATTTTCTGCTAAGATCCAAAACAAATGACCAGTTACTGTAAAACGACCGGTTTTGAATGATGTTTACAGCCTTTTTGTCAATTTTTATTTATCAAATTAAGAAAATTCATGATAATCTAGCCTACACATATGACACCTCCAGTTTAGCTACTTATACTAGGAGGGGTTTCCTCCTAGATTCTAACTGAGTGCTTGAGTGAGCACCACACCAAACCATCATAGTTTCTGAAGCAACCCAAGCCATGCACAAAACTTCGTCGCCCTTGAGTCAACATCACGCCAAGCTGTAGTACTTTCTATAATACCCTGGCGTACAAAGTCTAACACAATTAGATTGTACTTACTTTTGGGCGTCGTTTATTAACGTAAATCTGTTAGAGTGTAGTCAGATTTTCAGGAAATGTACCATTCAACTTGACCAATCTTCTCAGATAACTCTATTATTGGTGATTTATTTTATGGGTCTGCGGCACAATTACACCTCCAAAAATTGCAATTGTTACAGAACAAAGCGATGAAAATAATTCTTAAACTTCCTAAACTAACAAGCACGAAGGAAATACACCAAGCGCTGGAGATGCCAACGCTAGAGACCAGAAGAAATAGCCACTTTTTGGATCTCGCTTTTATGAGGAGTAGAGTAGAAACAAATATTGATAACAGGAATATTAATTTAAGGAGATTAGCTAAAGGAAGGAATCTAATCGTGCCGCACCCAAAGAACGAGATGTTTAAGAGATCGTACATATTTAGACTAACAGAACTCTGGAATATTCTACCGAGTGAAGTTCAGTTAACTAAGACAAGAATGCAACTAAAGCACTACCTCAGGACAAAATACCTAATCTAATGATATTTATCTTTCAGATCAAAATTGATAAGCACTAATTTGATTAATTGAGAATTTGAAAGAGAATAACAGTTGGACTTATATAATAATTACAACTCGGAGTTCGAGTTGTTTTATTATACCATTCATGTTAGTACAAGAAATAGTGAATGAAACGTTTATAATTAAGATTCTGATAGTAGAAAAGTTGGGACCGAGAAGGTTGGCCACAACCGACCTACACAAGAGGCATACAAGTCCTCATTACTAAAGACCGATACAACGGTAGCCATAACAACAAAAATGCAGAATATGTCATTTATTGATCATTGATTATGTATTTTGAATGTTTAGAATTAAGACTGGGGATGGGGTTTGGCTCAGTAGAAGGAGAATGAAATGAAATATATATATTCAATTTAATGAATATCAATATAACATACACATCAATGAAAAAGGACAATGAACTCTGTCGATACTATTACTATACTATGATATAGGACTGAAGAAGAGACTGAAAATTATTAAGAGCCAGGAAGGGGGAAAGGGTATTATAAATTTCACACTTCACTTTTGCATTGAATGTATTGTATTGTAATAATGATCCGGATATGTGCATCAAATAACTTTGTAAAGGTAATTTATCTTATGAACTGCTGGCCACACCAGGAAGAACTAGCAGAGGCTGTAATCCAGGTTCTGAACAAAGTAAATGTAACTGTATATTGATGGAATCAGAATAAAAAATACGATATATATATATATTAAATTCAGACAACAATAAAGTTCAAAATACAGTTCAGCCAAACCAAACAGATGGCTAGAATCAATGCAATACCAAATATACCTGAATTCATCTAGTATTGACCAAATTGCAGCCTAATTTAGCAGAATCTAAATCGTCATTTTAGAGCTTAAAACTTATGTCAATTTGTATCTATGATATTGAATGTTCCAAGTTTTGGAAATTCGTTAGTATGAAGACAACTCAACATTTAACATTGAATACAGAGCCGCTAGGTGGCATCTGTGTTGACCTTCTCAAGTCCTTGAAATAATCTGTCTGACCTTACCATTTTGAAAGTGTTTGAGTTGGAATGAATAACACAGAAAAGAACACAAATATTCAGAAAGAACACAAATATATTTATTCATCCGAAGCTGAGTCTGTCATTTCTCAAGGACACAGACATACATTGGGCATACATCAGGGAGGCCAAAGCTCTGCCCTCAACCCCTACTAAGAGAAAATGGACTCTCCCATGTCTCCTATCAGTTTCTCAGGCTGCAGTGTGTGGTGGAGGTCAGGGCCGTGCCCTCTACGTGCCTGCTCCCTGCCAACCTCTATCAACCAACCCACTAAATCACTGACTCTATCAACCCACCCACTAAATCACTGCCTCTATCAACCCACCCACTAAATCACTGACTCTATCAACCAACCCACTAAATCACTGCCTCTATCAACCAACCCACTAAATCACTGCCTCTATCAACCCACCCACTAAATCACTGACTCTATCAACCCGCCCACTAAATCACTGCCTCTATCAACCCACCCACTAAATCACTGACTCTATCAACCAACCCACTAAATCACTGCCTCTATCAACCAACCCACTAAATCACTGCCTCTATCAACCAACCCACTAAATCACTGCCTCTATCAACCCGCCAACTAAATCACTGACTCTATCAACCCACCCACTAAATCACTGCCTCTATCAACCCGCCCACTAAATCACTGACTCTATCAACCCACCCACTAAATCACTGCCTCTATCAACCAACCCACTAAATCACTGCCTCTATCAACCAACCCACTAAATCACTGACTCTATCAACCCGTCCACTAAATCACTGCCTCTATCAACCAACCCACTAAATCACTGACTCTATCAACCCACCCACTAAATCATTGACTCTATCAACCAACCCACTAAATCACTGACTCTATCAACCCACCCACTAAATCACTGACTCTATCAACCCACCCACTACATCACTGACTCTATCAACCCACCCACTAAATCACTGACTCTATCAACCCACCCACTAAATCACTGCCTCTATCAACCCACCCACTACATCACTGACTCTATCAACCCACCCACTAAATCACTGACTCTATCAACCCACCCACTAAATCACTGACTCTATCAACCCACCCACTACATCACTGACTCTATCAACCCACCCACTAAATCACTGACTCTATCAACCCACCCACTAAATCACTGACTCTATCAACCCACCCACTAAATCACTGACTCTATCAACCCACCCACTAAATCACTGACTCTATCAACCCACCCACTACATCACTGACTCTATCAACCCACCCACTACATCACTGACTCTATCAACCCGCCCACTAAATCACTGACTCTATCAACCCACCCACTACATCACTGACTCTATCAACCCACCCACTACATCACTGACTCTATCAACCCGCCCACTAAATCACTGACTCTATCAACCCACCCACTACATCACTGACTCTATCAACCCACCCACTACATCACTGACTCTATCAACCCGCCCACTAAATCACTGACTCTATCAACCCACCCACTACATCACTGACTCTATCAACCCACCCACTACATCACTGACTCTATCAACCCGCCCACTAAATCACTGACTCTATCAACCCACCCACTACATCACTGACTCTATCAACCCGCCCACTAAATCACTGACTCTATCAACCCACCCACTAAATCACTGACTCTATCAACCTGTCCACTAAATCACTGACTCTATCAACCCACCCACTAAATCACTGCCTCTATCAACCCACCCACTAAAACACTGACTCTATCAACCAACCCACTAAATCACTGACTCTATCAACCCTCCCACTAAATCACTGACTCTATCACTAAATCACTGACTCTATCAACCCTCCCACTAAATCACTGACTCTATCAACCTGTCCACTAAATCACTGACTCTATCACTAAATCACTGACTCTATCAACCCACCCACTAAATCACTGACTCTATCAACCCACCCACTAAATCACTGACTCTATCAACCCGTCCACTAAATCACTGACTCTATCACTAAATCACTGACTCTATCAACCCACCCACTAAATCACTGACTCTATCAACCCACCCACTACATCACTGACTCTATCAACCCACCCACTAAATCACTGCCTCTATCAACCCGTCCACTAAATCACTGACTCTATCAACCCTCCCACTAAATCACTGACTCTATCAACCCGTCCACTAAATCACTGACTCTATCAACCCACCCACTAAATCACTGACTCTATCAACCCTCCCACTAAATCACTGACTCTATCAACCCTCCCACTAAATCACTGACTCTATCAACCCGTCCACTAAATCACTGACTCTATCAACCCTCCCACTAAATCACTGACTCTATCAACCCTCCCACTAAATCACTGACTCTATCAACCCACCCACTAAATCACTGACTCTATCAACCCACCCACTAAATCACTGACTCTATCACTAAATCACTGACTCTATCACTAAATCACTGACTCTATCAACCTGTCCACTAAATCACTGACTCTATCAACCCTCCCACTAAATCACTGACTCTATCAACCCGTCCACTAAATCACTGACTCTATCACTAAATCACTGACTCTATCAACCCTCCCACTAAATCACTGACTCTATCAACCCTCCCACTAAATCACTGACTCTATCAACCCACCCACTAAATCACTGACTCTATCAACCAACCCACTAAATCACTGACTCTATCAACCTGTCCACTAAATCACTGACTCTATCAACCCACCCACTAAATCACTGACTCTATCAACCTGTCCACTAAATCACTGACTCTATCAACCCTCCCACTAAATCACTGACTCTATCAACCAACCCACTAAATCACTGACTCTATCAACCCACCCACTAAATCACTGACTCTATCAACCCTCCCACTAAATCACTGACTCTATCACTAAATCACTGACTCTATCAACCCACCCACTAAATCACTGACTCTATCAACCCTCCCACTAAATCACTGACTCTATCAACCCACCCACTAAATCACTGACTCTATCAACCCACCCACTAAATCACTGACTCTATCACTAAATCACTGACTCTATCAACCCTCCCACTAAATCACTGACTCTATCACTAAATCACTGACTCTATCAACCTGTCCACTAAATCACTGACTCTATCAACCCTCCCACTAAATCACTGACTCTATCAACCTGTCCACTAAATCACTGACTCTATCAACCAACCCACTAAATCACTGACTCTATCAACCCTCCCACTAAATCACTGACTCTATCAACCAACCCACTAAATCACTGCCTCTATCAACCCTCCCACTAAATCACTGACTCTATCAACCCACCCACTAAATCACTGACTCTATCAACCCACCCACTAAATCACTGACTCTATCAACCAACCCACTAAATCACTGCCTCTATCAACCCTCCCACTAAATCATTGACTCTATCAACCCACCCACTAAATCACTGACTCTATCAACCCACCCACTAAATCACTGACTCTATCAACCTGTCCACTAAATCACTGACTCTATCAACCCACCCACTAAATCACTGACTCTATCAACCCTCCCACTAAATCACTGACTCTATCAACCCACCCACTAAATCACTGCCTCTATCAACCCGTCCACTAAATCACTGACTCTATCAACCTGTCCACTAAATCACTGACTCTATCAACCCGTCCACTAAATCACTGACTCTATCAACCCGTCCACTAAATCACTGACTCTATCAACCCGCCCACTAAAACACTGCCTCTATCAACCCACCCACTAAATCACTGACTCTATCAACCCACCTACTAAATCACTGACTCTATCAACCCGTCCACTAAATCACTGACTCTATCAACCTGTCCACTAAATCACTGACTCTATCAACCCTCCCACTAAATCACTGACTCTATCACTAAATCACTGACTCTATCAACCCGCCCACTAAATCACTGACTCTATCAACCTGTCCACTAAATCACTGACTCTATCAACCCGTCCACTAAATCACTGACTCTATCAACCCTCCCACTAAATCACTGACTCTATCAACCTGTCCACTAAATCACTGACTCTATCAACCCTCCCACTAAATCACTGACTCTATCACTAAATCACTGACTCTATCAACCCACCCACTAAATCACTGACTCTATCAACCTGTCCACTAAATCACTGACTCTATCAACCCACCCACTAAATCACTGACTCTATCAACCCACCCACTAAAACACTGACTCTATCAACCTGTCCACTAAATCACTGACTCTATCAACCTGTCCACTAAATCACTGACTCTATCAACCCGCCCACTAAATCACTGACTCTATCAACCCACCCACTAAATCACTGACTCTATCAACCCACCCACTAAATCACTGACTCTATCAACCCACCCACTACATCACTGACTCTATCAACCCACCCACTACATCACTGACTCCATCAACCCGTCCACTAAATCACTGACTCTATCAACCCACCCACTAAATCACTGACTCTATCAACCCTCCCACTAAATCACTGACTCTATCAACCCACCCACTAAATCACTGACTCTATCAACCCACCCACTAAATCACTGACTCTATCAACCCTCCCACTAAATCACTGACTCTATCAACCCTCCCACTAAATCACTGACTCTATCAACCCGTCCACTAAATCACTGACTCTATCACTAAATCACTGACTCTATCAACCCTCCCACTAAATCACTGCCTCTATCAACCCTCCCACTAAATCACTGACTCTATCAACCCGTCCACTAAATCACTGACTCTATCACTAAATCACTGACTCTATCAACCCGTCCACTAAATCACTGACTCTATCAACCCACCCACTAAATCACTGACTCTATCAACCCGTCCACTAAATCACTGACTCTATCAACCCACCCACTAAATCACTGACTCTATCAACCCGTCCACTAAATCACTGACTCTATCACTAAATCACTGACTCTATCAACCAACCCACTAAATCACTGCCTCTATCAACCTGTCCACTAAATCACTGACTCTATCAACCCACCCACTAAATCACTGACTCTATCAACCCGTCCACTAAATCACTGACTCTATCACTAAATCACTGACTCTATCAACCCGTCCACTAAATCACTGACTCTATCAACCCGTCCACTAAATCACTGACTCTATCACTAAATCACTGCCTCTATCAACCAACCCACTAAATCACTGACTCTATCAACCCACCCACTAAATCACTGACTCTATCAACCCACCCACTAAATCACTGACTCTATCAACCAACCCACTAAATCACTGACTCTATCAACCCACCCACTAAATCACTGACTCTATCAACCCACCCACTAAATCACTGACTCTATCACTAAATCACTGACTCTATCAACCTGTCCACTAAATCACTGACTCTATCAACCCTCCCACTAAATCACTGCCTCTATCAACCCTCCCACTAAATCACTGACTCTATCAACCCACCCACTAAATCACTGACTCTATCAACCCACCCACTAAATCACTGACTCTATCAACCCGCCCACTAAAACACTGACTCTATCAACCAACCCACTAAATCACTGACTCTATCAACCAACCCACTAAATCACTGCCTCTATCAACCCTCCCACTAAATCACTGACTCTATCAACCTGTCCACTAAATCACTGCCTCTATCAACCCTCCCACTAAATCACTGACTCTATCAACCTGTCCACTAAATCACTGACTCTATCACTAAATCACTGACTCTATCAACCCACCCACTAAATCACTGACTCTATCAACCTGTCCACTAAATCACTGACTCTATCACTAAATCACTGACTCTATCAACCTGTCCACTAAAACACTGACTCTATCAACCCTCCCACTAAATCACTGACTCTATCAACCTGTCCACTAAATCACTGACTCTATCAACCAACCCAATAAATCACTGACTCTATCACTAAATCACTGACTCTATCAACCCACCCACTAAATCACTGACTCTAACAACCCACCCACTAAATCACTGACTCTAACAACCCACCCACTAAATCACTGACTCTATCAACCCACCCACTAAATCACTGACTCTATCAACCCGCACACTAAATCACTGACTCTATCAACCCGTCCACTAAATCACTGACTCTATCAACCGACCCACTAAATCACTGACTCTATCAACCCGCACACTAAATCACTGACTCTATCAACCCGTCCACTAAATCACTGACTCTATCAACCGACCCACTAAATCACTGACTCTATCACTAAATCACTGACTCTATCAACCCACCCACTAAATCACTGACTCTATCAACCCGTCCACTAAATCACTGACTCTATCAACCCACCCACTAAAACACTGACTCTATCAACCTGTCCACTAAATCACTGACTCTATCAACCAACCCACTAAATCACTGACTCTATCAACCAACCCACTAAATCACTGACTCTATCAACCCGTCCACTAAATCACTGACTCTATCAACCCGTCCACTAAATCACTGACTCTATCACTAAATCACTGACTCTATCAACCCGTCCACTAAATCACTGACTCTATCAACCCACCCACTAAATCACTGACTCTAACAACCCACCCACTAAATCACTGACTCTATCAACCCGCCCACTAAATCACTGACTCTATCACTAAATCACTGACTCTATCAACCCACCCACTAAATCACTGACTCTATCAACCCGTCCACTAAATCACTGACTCTATCAACCCACCCACTAAATCACTGACTCTATCAACCTGTCCACTAAATCACTGACTCTATCAACCCGTCCACTAAACCACTGACTCTATCAACCCACCCACTAAATCACTGACTCTATCACTAAATCACTGACTCTATCAACCCACCCACTAAATCACTGACTCTATCACTAAATCACTGACTCTATCAACCCGTCCACTAAATCACTGACTCTATCAACCCTCCCACTAAATCACTGACTCTATCAACCCTCCCACTAAATCACTGACTCTATCAACCCACCCACTAAATCACTGCCTCTATCAACCCACCCACTAAGTCACTGACTCTATCAACCCACCCACTAAATCACTGACTCTATCAACCTGTCCACTAAATCACTGACTCTATCAACCCTCCCACTAAATCACTGACTCTATCAACCCGTCCACTAAATCACTGACTCTATCAACCCGTCCACTAAATCACTGACTCTATCAACCCGCCCACTAAATCACTGACTCTATCACTAAATCACTGACTCTATCAACCCACCCACTAAATCACTGACTCTATCAACCCACCCACTAAATCACTGACTCTATCAACCCGCACACTAAATCACTGACTCTATCACTAAATCACTGACTCTATCAACCCACCCACTAAATCACTGACTCTATCAACCCGTCCACTAAATCACTGACTCTATCAACCCACCCACTAAATCACTGACTCTATCACTAAATCACTGACTCTATCAACCCGTCCACTAAATCACTGACTCTATCAACCCGTCCACTAAATCACTGACTCTATCAACCCGTCCACTAAATCACTGACTCTATCAACCCCCCCACTAAATCACTGACTCTATCAACCCGCCCACTAAATCACTGACTCTATCAACCCGTCCACTAAATCACTGACTCTATCAACCCGTCCACTAAATCACTGACTCTATCAACCCACCCACTAAATCACTGACTCTATCAACCCGCCCACTAAATCACTGACTCTATCACTAAATCACTGACTCTATCAACCCACCCACTAAATCACTGACTCTATCAACCCACCCACTAAATCACTGACTCTATCAACCCTCCCACTAAATCACTGACTCTATCACTAAATCACTGACTCTATCAACCCACCCACTAAATCACTGACTCTATCAACCAACCCACTAAATCACTGACTCTATCACTAAATCACTGACTCTATCAACCTGTCCACTAAATCACTGACTCTATCAACCCTCCCACTAAATCACTGACTCTATCAACCCTCCCACTAAATCACTGACTCTATCAACCCGTCCACTAAATCACTGACTCTATCACTAAATCACTGACTCTATCAACCCTCCCACTAAATCACTGCCTCTATCAACCCTCCCACTAAATCACTGACTCTATCAACCCGTCCACTAAATCACTGACTCTATCACTAAATCACTGACTCTATCAACCCGTCCACTAAATCACTGACTCTATCAACCCACCCACTAAATCACTGACTCTATCAACCCGTCCACTAAATCACTGACTCTATCAACCCACCCACTAAATCACTGACTCTATCAACCCGTCCACTAAATCACTGACTCTATCACTAAATCACTGACTCTATCAACCAACCCACTAAATCACTGCCTCTATCAACCTGTCCACTAAATCACTGACTCTATCAACCCACCCACTAAATCACTGACTCTATCAACCCACCCACTAAATCACTGACTCTATCAACCCACCCACTAAATCACTGACTCTATCAACCAACCCACTAAATCACTGACTCTATCAACCCACCCACTAAATCACTGACTCTATCAACCCTCCCACTAAATCACTGACTCTATCAACCCACCCACTAAATCACTGACTCTATCAACCCACCCACTAAATCACTGACTCTAACAACCCTCCCACTAAATCACTGACTCTATCAACCTGTCCACTACATCACTGACTCAATCAACCAACCCACTAAATCACTGACTCTATCAACCCACCCACTAAATCACTGACTCTATCAACCTGTCCACTAAATCACTGACTCTATCAACCCTCCCACTAAATCACTGACTCTATCAACCCGTCCACTAAATCACTGACTCTATCACTAAATCACTGACTCTATCAACCTGTCCACTAAATCACTGACTCTATCAACCCTCCCACTAAATCACTGACTCTATCACTAAATCACTGACTCTATCAACCAACCCACTAAATCATTGACTCTATCAACCCACCCACTAAATCACTGACTCTATCAACCCACCCACTAAATAACTGACTCTATCAACCCACCCACTAAATCACTGACTCTATCACTAAATCACTGACTCTATCAACCCACCCACTAAATCACTGACTCTATCAACCCACCCACTAAATCACTGACTCTATCAACCCGCCCACTAAATCACTGACTCTATCAACCTGTCCACTAAATCACTGACTCTATCAACCCTCCCACTAAATCACTGACTCTATCACTAAATCACTGACTCTATCAACCCGTCCACTAAATCACTGACTCTATCAACCCGTCCACTAAATCACTGACTCTATCAACCCACCCACTAAATCACTGACTCTATCAACCCGCCCACTAAATCACTGACTCTATCAACCTGTCCACTAAATCACTGACTCTATCAACCCTCCCACTAAATCACTGACTCTATCACTAAATCACTGACTCTATCAACCCACCCACTAAATCACTGACTCTATCAACCCACCCACTAAATCACTGACTCTATCAACCCACCCACTAAAACACTGACTCTATTAACCCACCCACTAAATCACTGACTCTATCAACCCACCCACTAAATCACTGACTCTATCAACCCACCCACTAAAACACTGACTCTATTAACCCACCCACTAAATCACTGACTCTATCAACCCGCCCACTAAATCACTGACTCTATCAACCTGTCCACTAAATCACTGACTCTATCAACCCTCCCACTAAATCACTGACTCTATCACTAAATCACTGACTCTATCAACCCACCCACTAAAACACTGACTCTATTAACCCACCCACTAAATCACTGACTCTATCAACCCACCCACTAAATCACTGACTCTATCAACCCACCCACTAAATCACTGACTCTATCAACCCACCCACTAAATCACTGACTCTATCACTAAATCACTGACTCTATCAACCTGTCCACTAAATCACTGACTCCATCAACCCACCCACTAAATCACTGACTCTATCAACCCTCCCACTAAATCACTGACTCTATCAACCCTCCCACTAAATCACTGACTCTATCAACCCGTCCACTAAATCACTGACTCTATCACTAAATCACTGACTCTATCAACCCTCCCACTAAATCACTGCCTCTATCAACCCTCCCACTAAATCACTGACTCTATCAACCCGTCCACTAAATCACTGACTCTATCACTAAATCACTGACTCTATCAACCCGTCCACTAAATCACTGACTCTATCAACCCTCCCACTAAATCACTGACTCTATCAACCCGTCCACTAAATCACTGACTCTATCACTAAATCACTGACTCTATCAACCCGTCCACTAAATCACTGACTCTATCACTAAATCACTGACTCTATCAACCCGTCCACTAAATCACTGACTATCAACCCACCCACTAAATCACTGACTCTATCAACCCGTCCACTAAATCACTGACTCTATCAACCCACCCACTAAATCACTGACTCTATCAACCCGTCCACTAAATCACTGACTCTATCACTAAATCACTGACTCTATCAACCAACCCACTAAATCACTGCCTCTATCAACCTGTCCACTAAATCACTGACTCTATCAACCCACCCACTAAATCACTGACTCTATCAACCCACCCACTAAATCACTGACTCTATCAACCCACCCACTAAATCACTGACTCTATCAACCAACCCACTAAATCACTGACTCTATCAACCCACCCACTAAATCACTGACTCTATCAACCCTCCCACTAAATCACTGACTTTATCAACCCACCCACTAAATCACTGACTCTATCAACCCACCCACTAAATCACTGACTCTAACAACCCTCCCACTAAATCACTGACTCTATCAACCTGTCCACTACATCACTGACTCTATCAACCAACCCACTAAATCACTGACTCTATCAACCCACCCACTAAATCACTGACTCTATCAACCTGTCCACTAAATCACTGACTCTATCAACCCTCCCACTAAATCACTGACTCTATCAACCCACCCACTAAATCACTGACTCTATCAACCCACCCACTAAATCACTGACTCTATCACTAAATCACTGACTCTATCAACCCACCCACTAAATCACTGCCTCTATCAACCCTCCCACTAAATCACTGACTCTATCAACCCACCCACTAAATCACTGACTCTATCAACCCACCCACTAAATCACTGACTCTATCAACCCGCCCACTAAAACACTGACTCTATCAACCAACCCACTAAATCACTGACTCTATCAACCAACCCACTAAATCACTGCCTCTATCAACCCTCCCACTAAATCACTGACTCTATCAACCTGTCCACTAAATCACTGCCTCTATCAACCCTCCCACTAAATCACTGACTCTATCAACCTGTCCACTAAATCACTGACTCTATCACTAAATCACTGACTCTATCAACCCACCCACTAAATCACTGACTCTATCAACCTGTCCACTAAATCACTGACTCTATCACTAAATCACTGACTCTATCAACCTGTCCACTAAATCACTGACTCTATCAACCCTCCCACTAAATCACTGACTCTATCAACCTGTCCACTAAATCACTGACTCTATCAACCAACCCACTAAATCACTGACTCTATCACTAAATCACTGACTCTATCAACCCACCCACTAAATCACTGACTCTAACAACCCACCCACTAAATCACTGACTCTATCAACCCACCCACTAAATCACTGACTCTATCAACCCGCACACTAAATCACTGACTCTATCAACCCGTCCACTAAATCACTGACTCTATCAACCGACCCACTAAATCACTGACTCTATCACTAAATCACTGACTCTATCAACCCACCCACTAAATCACTGACTCTATCAACCCGTCCACTAAATCACTGACTCTATCAACCCACCCACTAAAACACTGACTCTATCAACCTGTCCACTAAATCACTGACTCTATCAACCAACCCACTAAATCACTGACTCTATCAACCAACCCACTAAATCACTGACTCTATCAACCCGTCCACTAAATTACTGACTCTATCAACCCGTCCACTAAATCACTGACTCTATCACTAAATCACTGACTCTATCAACCCGTCCACTAAATCACTGACTCTATCAACCCACCCACTAAATCACTGACTCTAACAACCCACCCACTAAATCACTGACTCTATCAACCCGCCCACTAAATCACTGACTCTATCACTAAATCACTGACTCTATCAACCCACCCACTAAATCACTGACTCTATCAACCCGTCCACTAAATCACTGACTCTATCAACCCACCCACTAAATCACTGACTCTATCAACCTGTCCACTAAATCACTGACTCTATCAACCCGTCCACTAAACCACTGACTCTATCAACCCACCCACTAAATCACTGACTCTATCACTAAATCACTGACTCTATCAACCCACCCACTAAATCACTGACTCTATCACTAAATCACTGACTCTATCAACCCACCCACTAAATCACTGACTCTATCACTAAATCACTGACTCTATCAACCCGCCCACTAAATCACTGACTCTATCACTAAATCACTGACTCTATCAACCCACCCACTAAATCACTGACTCTATCAACCCACCCACTAAATCACTGACTCTATCAACCCGCACACTAAATCACTGACTCTATCACTAAATCACTGACTCTATCAACCCACCCACTAAATCACTGACTCTAGCAACCCGTCCACTAAATCACTGACTCTATCAACCCACCCACTAAATCACTGACTCTATCACTAAATCACTGACTCTATCAACCCGTCCACTAAATCACTGACTCTATCAACCCTCCCACTAAATCACTGACTCTATCAACCCGCCCACTAAATCACTGCCTCTATCAACCCGTCCACTAAATCACTGACTCTATCAACCCGTCCACTAAATCACTGACTCTATCAACCCGTCCACTAAATCACTGACTCTATCAACCCACCCACTAAATCACTGACTCTATCAACCCACCCACTAAATCACTGACTCTATCACTAAATCACTGACTCTATCAACCCACCCACTAAATCACTGACTCTATCAACCCGCCCACTAAATCACTGACTCCATCAACCCGTCCACTAAATCACTGACTCTATCAACCCACCCACTAAATCACTGACTCTATCAACCCGCCCACTAAATCACTGACTCTATCAACCCGTCCACTAAATCACTGACTCTATCAACCCACCCACTAAATCACTGACTCTATCAACCCACCCACTAAATCACTGACTCTATCAACCCACCCACTAAATCACTGACTCTATCAACCCGTCCACTAAATCACTGACTCTATCACTAAATCACTGACTCTATCAACCCACCCACTAAATCACTGACTCTATCAACCCACCCACTAAATCACTGACTCTATCAACCCGTCCACTAAATCACTGACTCTATCAACCCGTCCACTAAATCACTGACTCTATCAACCCGTCCACTAAATCACTGACTCTATCACTAAATCACTGACTCTATCAACCCACCCACTAAATCACTGACTCTATCAACCCGCCCACTAAATCACTGACTCTATCAACCCACCCACTACATCACTGACTCTATCAACCTGTCCACTAAATCACTGACTCTATCAACCCACCCACTAAATCACTGACTCTATCAACCTGTCCACTAAATCACTGACTCTATCAACCCTCCCACTAAATCACTGACTCTATCAACCCGTCCACTAAATCACTGACTCTATCACTAAATCACTGACTCTATCAACCTGTCCACTAAATCACTGACTCTATCAACCCTCCCACTAAATCACTGCCTCTATCAACCCTCCCACTAAATCACTGACTCTATCAACCCGTCCACTAAATCACTGACTCTATCACTAAATCACTGACTCTATCAACCCTCCCACTAAATCACTGACTCTATCAACCCACCCACTACATCACTGACTCTATCAACCCACCCACTAAATCACTGACTCTATCAACCCACCCACTAAATCACTGACTCTATCAACCCTCCCACTAAATCACTGACTCTATCACTAAATCACTGCCTCTATCAACCCACCCACTAAATCACTGCCTCTATCAACCCTCCCACTAAATCACTGACTCTATCAACCCACCCACTAAATCACTGACTCTATCAACCCACCCACTAAATCACTTTCTCTATCAACCCACCCACTAAATCGCTGACGCTGGCGTTACTCTAAAGGATATTTTAGTGATGTGTTGAGGTTTTATATTAAATGTGGTTGGATAGAAGTAAACTGTAAAATAATATGATAAAATACTATCACTGCCACTTCATGAATTGTACCGTACATGGATTACTCTCAATCACTACAATGACCAGCTAGTAATACTGGCCACAGTCACTGCACTAACCGTTATTTTAGGGTGAGAGGTACAATCGATAAAAGAACCAAAGTAATAGTAATAACCCTTGAACGGATGCGGTTAGGCTCAAAACAGAGGGCACAGGAGATGAGGAATTGTGGAATGTTTTTCCTCTATTGGGGTCTGACGTTTCAAGCTACATTAGCCCTTCATCAGGAGTTAATAGTAATAATAATTATTAAATCTTTATTTTGTCAAGACTACATGTAAATGGATCAGATTTTTAGACAATGTACAATCAGCAGCTCTAGATATGTAGTAATCTCTGTTAAATTAGACTGAACAATTGTGAATAATGGGTATATTGAGTGTTTCTTTTGTTGTGTTGAAACACAATGTCTCTTTCATGGCGTTAAACTGTATTTTGAACGTCACTTTTCTCTTGAATGAAGGTCATTTGAAAGGATTGATTATAGTGAATTTTACATTTTCTTAAAGTCTGACCTAAATATGTGTTCTGTTTTAGGAAAATGCGTAAGTCGCAAGATTGAGATATCACCATATTTAAAAAGGGGAGATCAAGCTGATTGAATTGTAAACATGAAGGGCATTTAAGAAGTGTGTCAATATGTCATATTTTATATTTTTATTTTTGAAAAGAAAAGTTTGCAACGTTTCTGGATGGGTTATTACATATAATCCATATGAAGGCCTTCAAAACGCAAGGATATATCTTTAATACAATATACCAAAATATTTTACATGGATTAATATGACTATAAGTGCTAAACCCTATAAAAAATCAAAAGATTTCAATAAAGAGATCTTGTGAAATGAAAACTATTTTCACATATACTGGGGATACACCCCAGATACCAGCCTGGTCCTCCAGTGTATGTTAGATGTCAAATGTGATCTGTTTTAGGAAAATAAGTCACAAGTCGTGAAATATGGATGTTGAGATATCACCATATTTGAACAGAGGAGATCAAGCCGCTTCCAATGATAGTAAACACCAGGACACCAGATATGCATTTATATATTTTAAAATAGATATTTTTTAGTTTTGAAAAAAGAAGTTTACAATGTTTCTGGATGGGTCATTACCAGTAAAGTAACTTTATATACTCCACAATACGGCCTTCATAACGCAAGGATATATTTAATACAATGTCCAAACATTTGTTACACGAATACATATGACTAATTGTGCCATACTCCCCAAAAATTAAAACATTTCAATAAAGAGATCTTGTGAAAAAATCACTTTTGCGAAAATATCATTTTTACGACTTGTGACTCATTTTCCTGAAACACATCACAAATTACAATGAAACGTACAAACATAATTAGCGATTTAGCATTATCATTAAACTTATCTAAAATAATTGTATTCGTAATGTACAGAAAAGATTAGTGTGACTGAAATTACAAGAGGTGAAATCGCCAGAAAATTCACTTTCACTTTCACCAATCCTGTCAAATAATCAAAATTCCAGACAAAAGTGAGGTTCAAAATGCAGTTGAATATGACAAAACAGATTATTTGAATCAGGGCAATATCCAATATACTCAGATAGACCATTGTTCAGTCTTACTAGCATAATTAACTAAATGTGTAGATATGCTAATTGTCCCTTTTCTGCGTTTCTAAAGTCATACTATTGCAGATACTGTTTTACTAATTGTTCGCCCAGGAATAGAAAATACCCAGCGAATATTCTCACAAATAGCCCTCGTGAGAAAGCGTTAGAAAAGTGATTATCGTGTGACATTAGACTCAGCTTTCTATATATATGCACATGTGGAATCCTCACAGGACAAGCAAGTAATGGCATGGATGAAAATTCCATACATATATGGGTCAGATTTTGAGAAAATGTACAATTTAACTTCGCCAATCTTCTAAAATAACCCATATTTCAGACGAAAATAAACTTCTAAATACAGTCCAACCAAAGCAAACAGAATGCTAGAATCAATGCAATATACTCGAATTTACCTAGTATTGACCAAATTGAAGTTAGCAGAATTTACCCAATGTGTAGAGCTGCCAATTGTACATTTTCTGAAAACCTGACCCATACATGTATGTTGTACCTTAGTTTACCATAAGTGCACAGGGGCCACTAATCTAATCCCATTTCTCACCACCAGATGTCACCCAGGTAAGTAGGGGCCAGCCATCTAACTCCCATGATCCCCTGCCCTGGACACGTGACTGATCCGCCTCATGAATATTTATGATCCAGATGTTTGACCTTTGACCTGATTAGCGTCGGGTTGGCTTACTATGAGGCTGTAAAATGAACCTGTCAACATCAATTTCTGGTTTATTTCATTTGTCCAATAGTGCAATTGTATTAGATACTAAGCATGTGTGCACATAGCTGTACCATTCACGTGACTAGGCTGTAGAGCGCTATATGTAATAATTTCCAAATTAGCCACTTTGTGTATTAAACATTTAAATTTTTAGTAAAATTACTCATGTCTATATCAAAGTTGGAACATGGGTAAAATACATATTTTGCTTAAACAATCTGACTGCCAGGATATCCATTGAAATAGATCATAGTCAGTGTTGAAATGGACAATAAGCATGGCGCTGATAGCACATTGTAAAATTGACAAGCATAAATTGTCTAGATTTTAAGTTAAAGTCATTCAGCCACACATTTGTCACGCCCCTACCGGCCAGAAGGCTACCTACACTTTCTTACCGCCACAACACTAGCGGATTTCTTATCATTGCAAAGTCCAAAGGTACAGGTGAGGTCCAGGTCTGACCGTTATCTCAAAGTCGATCACATGGGAAGGGAGGGGAGGGACTGACCGCCAGGTCAGGGGAGGGGGGATACTGATTAAGAGCGGGAGGGAGAGGGGAGGGGAGATAACCCCATGACCTGGTCACCACCCAAAGAGATTGGTCAGAGTGGCAGTGGTCACTCTGAACCTCATTTTAATATTTTCCTGTCATTGTTATCCAGTGGCTAATTGGATCTCTAATCCAACCTGTTGATTAATTGGTCCAGCGAGACCTAAGCCAATGAGCGCAGGCCCAGTGTATTTGTTCTAATCTGTCTAGTATAAGAATAAAGATCAGGGATTAGTTTGATCGCTTTTAAGTGATCCTACTGATCTGAAGCATACATCTCTGTGTGTTGCGTTGATTAATTTCTCGCCCAACTACTGACCCTGAATTATTACGAAGAATGTCCCGCATTTCTTCAACGTAATGCATTGGGCCTAGGCCTATTAAGGCTTGCCGTAACTTGCGTATGTGGCAGCAGAGGCTGACGTTCAATCCAATCAATCATATAAGATACTGTATGTAAAGGTTCATTGCTCAACTCTGTACATAAGTCAAGATATCAGTGTTTTTTAGCTATTTTGTATGGGCTGCTCTTCCATCCTATTCACGCATACACAGTAGCCAGGTATAGAGTTGATGGTTTGGCTAGTGTGCACAATAACATAGTTGTATTAGCCCATGTGTATAATAGGGGAGTTGTACTAGCACACTGTGTGTGGAAAATAGCGGAGATGTATTAGTCAGGATATGAGTTGTATGATCCACTGTATGTCTACAATAGGGGAGTTGTATTAGCCACTGTGTGTGTACAATAGGGGAGTTGTGTTAGCATCTGTGTTTGTACAATAGGGGAGTTGTGTTAGCCACTGTGTGTGTACAATAGGGAGTTGTGTTAGCCACTGTATGTGTACAATAGGGGAGTTATATCAGTCACTGTGTGTGTGTACAATAGGGGAGTTGTACTTGCCACTGTGTGTGTACAATAGGGGAGTTGTACTAGCACACTGTGTGTGGAAAATAGCGGAGATGTATTAGTCAGGATATGAGTTGTATGATCCACTGTATGTGTACAATAGGGGAGTTGTATCAGCCACTGTGTGTGTATGATATGGGAGTTGAACTTGCCACTGTGTGTGTACAATAGGGGAGTTGCACTAGCCACTGTGTGTGTACAATATGGGAGTTGTACTTGCCACTGTGTGTGAACAATAGGGGAGTTGTATTAGTCACTGTGAGTGTACAGTATGGGAGTTGTACTTGCCACTGTGTGTACAATAGGGGAGTTGTGTGATTCAAGCAGCAAATGCGTGTCTATCATATGGTTTAGCCACAGCAAGCCAGGTGACACTGCTGTTCTGTTGTCTGCCCAGGTAGCCCAGGAAGCTTTGATTGCCCTGTTCCAGCAGCAGCAAACTAGTGATATGCTGTGTATACTGCCTGTGGGAGGATATGTGATGTGTTTCAGGAAAATGAGTCATAAGTCGCAAAAAATAGATTTTGAGATACCATTATATTTGAAAAGATGAGATCAAGCCGATTCCAATGATAGTAAAAACTATAATAATCTAATAAGTATTTCTAGATTTTAAGTTTGATATTTTCGTTTTTGAAAAAAAAAAATTGCAATATTTTTGGGGGTCAATAAACAGTAAAGTAACTAAATGTTGTTCATATATGGACCTTTAAAACGAAAGGATATATTATATAGATTGTCCTGAAATTTGATACATTGATTGATATAGCTATAAGTAATAAACTCCTCAAAAATCAGAACATTCCAATGATGTGATCTTGTGACAAAAACACTTTGTAAAATATCAATTTTGCGACTTATGACTCATTTTCCTGAAACACATCACATATGAAACCAATAAATAATATAAAATTCTCGCCTTCATCCTGAACAAAGGAAGCGGCTGATACAACTCCTCTACTACTAACACTCCAGGCATATTGCAAAATTCCTGTCTGGCTGGAAGTAGACTGAGACATGAGGCTGACCTTCACACACTTACTGGTGACCTTGGTGGTGCAGACGGCCTTGACCTTGTGGCAGGTATTGGATATCAATATACGCATGACCAGGTTGGATGCCATATTTTACACGTGGGTGAAGGCTTCAGGTTTAGCCTGCACAGTAATATGATTCATCACAGAATAAAAATGGACACAGGGTCATGCAGCTTCCTGCTGACCACAGCCTCTGAAAATACTATACTTCAATAAATTGTGTAAAGTATGAATGTTTTTACCATTTACCTTGTGTTTTTCACTATCTTTACGGTATTTCTGTTGTATGTAACTGTAACTGGTAACTGTCGGAAGAAATGGTACCTTCGCTCTATCATACAGAAATGTCAACCCTTTTGTCAATCACTTATACTCACTCATTTGTACTCCTCTGTACTCTATGAAAGTGGCAAACAAAATATCACTATATTGATGGTTTGGCTAGTGTGCACAATAACAGAGTTGTATTAGCCCATGTCGATTAATTCACTAAGAGACGAATAGCTGGCGATTCAGAATTATCAGGCGAGAAGCAACTAAGAGATCAGAAGAACGAACATATAATCTTTTATTAAGACAAATCCAGTAAGACTAAAACATCATGGCGTATTCGACATCTCCATCACTTGAACGTCTGTGGGATGACCAACCTCAGGGGGAAGACCTGTTAGGCCAACAAACGAAAGAAAGGCGAAACCGTATCAATATATATACGGTCAGATTTTCAGAAAATGTACAATTCACCTTCACCTATCTTCTCAAATAATCCAAATTTCAGACGAAAATAAAGTTTAAAATACAGTTCAAACTAACCAACAGATCGCTAGAATCAATGCAACGCCGAATATACTCGAATTTACCTAGTGTTAACCAAATTGCAGTCTAACTTTGCAGAATTTATTAAATTTGTACAGCTGCCAATTGTACATTTTCGGAAGCTATGACTCATACATGTATACAGCGAAACAATGTATAATACAATAGAGGAAGGTGCACTGATAGACCCAACCTCGGTGAGTGACCGTTTTTTCTCAGGAATTGGCTGGCATCCAATTGCCAGGCACTGACCGAGAAAAAAACGGTCAGATTTTCAGTGACCGAAAAAAAACGGTCAGATTTTGGTGACCGAAAAAAAAAAACGGTCATCACTTTTGGTGACCGAGAAAAAAAACGGTCATCACTTTTGGTGACCGAGAAAAAAAACGGTCAGTGACCGATAAATCCCAGTTATCTCAATGCTGACTGTTTTTTGCAGGGTGTTTTTTTTACCAATATTTGACCGTTTTTTTCGGTGGTAACCAAGGTTTGACCATTATTTTTCAGTGGCCCTTTAACTTGACCGTTTTTTGTTAGATTGATGGTTTTTCATTAATTCAAACTATAGGGGTTATGAAAATAGGAATTATCAGGTTTTATAGTACTAATATCCCCTGTGACACACCGGGAAGCTGCAATTCCTGGGGTGTCACAGGCTAGTAGTATACCCCTGATGAAAACCTAAAACGATTTCAATATGACCAACTAGAAAGGAAATGGTAACAAACACTGGAAATCATGTAAAGCAACACTTTATTTACATTCATCACATACACATTTATTACTTTATTTACAATTGACTAGGATCATAGATGTAGGAGGGGAATAAACCCAAATTGTCTTACTAAATATTAAGCCATACAGTAAGACAAGGGCATGAATGCTACAATTCCTTGAAATTGAAGCATTACTATTTAAAGTGGTAACAATGTTCCCCGTTTTCGGGGATATGTAAAATTCAATGTAGTAAGTTTAATCTGTGCATCAATTTGTTTTAGCCAATTATTAGGAGCTAATCAACACCTGTGACTGTGAGTGAGAAGTGTATGAGTGAGGGGTGGAGTGTGTGAGGGGTGGAGTGTGTGAGTGAGGGGTGGTATGTATAAATGAGGGGTGGGGTGTATGAGTGAGGGGTAGGTGTATGTGGGAGGGGTGGGGGTGTATGAGTGAGGGGTGGAGTGTGTGAGTGAGGGGTGGTATGTATGAGTGAGGGGTGGGTGTATGAGTGAGTGAGTGACTGACTGACTGAAATTGATTGCTTTACGCCCTTATCAACACTTTGAAGTGCTATATCAAGGGCGGGAGAGCTGAGAGGGAGGCAGTTTATGATCATACCGAGGAAATAGAGATAGAGAAGAAGGGAGAGAGAAAGTGAAAAGAGATAGAAAGGCACTTTAAGGTCTTACCCAGGACCACGGGTGTATGAGTGAGGGGTGGGTGTATGAGTGAGGGTGAATGAGCCAGGGGTGTGGTGAAAGAAGGGGTGGCATCTGGGAGTGAGGGGTTGGCGTATGAGCGAGGGGCGGGGTGTAAGTGTGTGGGGTGGGGTGTATGAGTGAGGGATAGGGTGTATGAGTGAGGGGCGGGGTGTATGTGTGAGGGGTGGGGTGTATGTGTGAGGGGTGGGGTGTATGAGGGAGGGGTAGGGTGTATGAGTGAGGGGCGGGGTGTAAGTGTGAAGGGTGGGGTGTGTGAGTGAGGGGCGGGGTGTATGAGGGAGGGGTGGGGTGTATGAGGGAGGGGTGGGGTGTATGTGTGAGGGGTGGGGTGTATTAGGGAGGGGTAGGGTGTATGAGGGAGGTGTGGAGTGTGTGAGTGAGGGGTGGGGTGTAAGTGTGAGGGGTAGACTAGATACCATTGAGCAAAATACCTAAATCCTGTACATCACAGCATATGGACACATAAATATTTCATGAAATTTAAAACATTCCAGTCGTTGATAGCAGCAACCTACCATTGAAATAATATAGAAAAATCTGTTAAGTCAATTATTCACTAAATATTGGAAGTTTTGATAAAATATTTAGCCTATATGACCAGGAATATGCCCTAGATGAACTGCACATGCTAAAGTCTGTTGAATATATTGAGGTTTGGCCATAATTTGGCACAACAAAAGCCTAAAATGATTTCCGTCATGATGGCCATCTTGGATTTTGCCGATATAAAAGTGATAACTTTCCATAAAATATTATCCTCATATCATCAACAGCATATGAGCCCTATTCCTGTCATGATCAATGATAATAAGAAAGATTCTCTGTGGCTGAAAGCAAGATCTGCCGAAAATCTTGAATGATGCCGCCTTTAGTTTAACACTGGAGGATCTGATTTTACTTTCTTTAAACTTACGTTTTCAAATGAAATAAAGTCTTGGAAACACTAACACCTATAGCCCATAGTCAAGCAAATCGCCACTTTCTGGCATATAAAATAGCTTACACATCTGAAAATTGACGCCCATTACAGTATATAAACTTCAGGATAACCTGGCTTAAAAATACCTTAAAAATGAGGCTCACACATTCTAAGATTTTTACAGACACTTGTACTCTGACAATACAGTCCATATTCGATGTCAATAATCATGTTTAAAGGAGAAAGATATACTCTACTGAACCCATCCCCTATTTCGGCAGCATTGGCACAGTTCTTTCGGTAGTTTTGCTTTGATCCAGCCGCCCTCAGGCTGTTGTTGATAACTGAATCAATATTGTGGATTTCCGTTGATCTGGTATACTTGACTGCCTCTGTAAAAGAATAACAATGGTCATTTTAAACAAGAGAAATGTTTTTCTGGTTATGGGGAAAGGTAAATTGAAACAGACCTAATTCTTATTTGGCCTTTTCCAAACATATAGGCTTGTATACTTGAAATCTGTTCTGATGATTGACACTGAAAATTCAATCAATATGTCCAATACTGAACTGGCCATCAGCTATACCCTATAAAAGGCAGCCTTGGGCCATGGGCCATTGAGCACCCATAGAATATACTGGCCTTGAATTTCAATGTTGATTGGCAATCAATTGTATCATATTATAGTCAATCAAATTCATTGTTGATTGGCAATTAAGATGGGACATGACATCATAAAACAAGTCCTGTTGATAACGCACTATAGTTCTACATCAGTTGACAGATATGGAACTCCCGATTATACTAGTAATTAATTCAGAAACCCATATAGGATAAACTATAGAATAAATTATTGTCACAACTTACCGAAAACTGCACCATAGTGCTGTTAAGTCTTGAAAGACACCTTCCTGTTGGTCCCACTGAGGTTGAAAACCTTCCTGTTCATACAATCCATGAGCCTACTCATGATGTTTCTTGCCAGATTTCAGTTCCTTTCGGATCAACTGGATCACAGCCCTGCAACAATAAATATGAGCCATGAGTGATTCGAGTGATACCGTCTATTTCATTATCATAACTAAATGTGAGTTGTTTGCTGTCTGGCACCTTGGATATTACCTTGAGACATTTCACCACAATGTAAAACTATATAAAAATAGTGTGAATTTAAACATCATGCAATTCAATGAAAAAAGGAATTGATGTGTAAACTGCTGGTATTATATGGGAAATGGTCTTACCATGGTCACTCTGAGCAGGACTCCGGGTCTCCACTCAAGTCATCCTCATCCTGTCAGTCGTCTGGAGCAAAAACATTTAAGGCTTTAGTATTTACAGTCATGAGGGGAATCCTAAATGGGAAAAAACGTAATGATTTTAATGCTGTCATAAGGGGGCAATTTAATAGAATTTTAGAGAACTCCCAGAGGATTGACTACTGGGGTCGTGCTCAAACATCAGGATAAAAGAGAAATTACCGTAGAAATCAAAGTACACAAAAATCTTTGACAGTACCAAATCCCTAAACAGAACAAAATTAAAAGATCCCTCTTATACCAAGGACCTATACTATGGAACAGCATCCCTAATGATATCAAACTGTACAACCTGAAAGATGTCAGGACATTTTTAAGTGATCTCATGTTAAAGGAATAGATAAAGCCTAGTAACCTTCTACCTATTTTATATTAAATTATATTGTATTTTATCGGTAAACATTACTTTTATACAAGCGTGTGAGACTTGTGACATGTTATAACTGCATGGCCAATATATTATAATTTTGCTTTAAATATTTAGTGATATTAAGTAGAAGGTCATGTATGTAACCTGGGGATGCCAAATCCCTCAGAAATATGGTTGCCCAACGTGCAACCAGAATTTCAAGTGGTTGTCCAGCAAAAAAATATGGTTGCTCAGGACTTTGCTCGGAGACAAATTAAGTTCAGACAAATTAATTTGAAATAAAAAAAAAGTAACAATGACAGTTCTTAACTCTGTATCATAGTAAACTCTGTATATCTGATATGTGTATTGCTTCATATCACCCCCACCTACGTCCCAAATCTTAGCACTGAACTCCCAAAATCAATATATATTAACTGTTAACTGCACCCACCATCATTGAAAAGATATCCAAGATATATTAGTTCGAGACCTGATCAGTCACCATTACCTCATACATATCTCCTGATAAATCTGAGAAATATATTTCCCCATAGCCTCAGTATAGCCAAAATAATATTTTTTTGACTCTTACATAAAATAACAGGATAACTTCTTGCTAATATCTGGAAAAATCTGACCCTTATTGGCACCCCTGAATATAATATACCCGACATACAAATATTCTTCAATCATTCCAAGCGATTAACTTTACCATATCAATGACAAATAACTATTGGTCTATTTTCTTTTGTAGTTGAGTATATCTGACATGTCAAATTTGAGAAGAAATTCATAGAATTTTTCAATACTTTATAAGCTCCTAGCCTAAGGCATACTCATGGTATAACACATGAGAAAAACATGGGCCTTACAGTTTAATTAAGTTCGAACAGCAGTGGGTTTCTTTTATTATAGTATATGATATAATTTTCTATCAAATACAAGGACTAGATATTTAATAAATTATTCGGGGGTGGGGGGGGGTGCTCCCCCACCCTGTTCCGCCGTGCCTGTAGGATTAATAATAAGACATTTAATCAAGGTTAGATTCTATCCTGGTGGTGAGAAGCCATGAAAAGTGTCATACGAATCAGGTTTTTTTTTGTATTGTATTACTTTAACATAGGCCTACATACAATACTGATACTAGACTATACATGAAAGATTATTACACTGTTTTTAAAGACCTAGGCTATACTATAGCTAGGCCTAGCGGGCTAAATTTCTGGACGAGCCTGAAGAAGATTATAGCCAATATAGGTAAAAACCCATAAAAAACGCTTTTGTACCACTTTCGTATATATATATGTTTGCATAGATATATATGTATCTATGTATACATGGGCCTTTATCAGGTATTATGAAATAGTGATCTCCGTTAGTTTTGGTGAAAATAACACTCGCCGGGCGCCGGGTGACAGTCGCCTCTAGGCGGGGAAAGGTGTAAAAACTTTTGGCCATAGGCTAGCGACCTGGCAGCCTTTGGCCATACATGTTTTTGGCCATTAAGACCCAACACGTACCCGGCCCCCGCACTCAGATACAAAAAAGTAGGACATTGGCTCGTTCCACCTATCAGAAAACATAGTCTTTTCCGCGGATTTTGAGCTGAAAAAGTACACTTTTTTTCCCATGAAAACGCTGACTTTTCAGCCCTAAAAAATGATAGTGCCAATTTCTATCTGTGCGGTGGCCGGGTCCCAACACTAGTGGGCCTATAACGTTACTACTAATACCGCCCACCCTTAGCTAGATTTCTAATTGACATGCTATTTATGAGAAGGAATACTTACACAAATTCTCTTGCGTCGTCTGATTAAAATCATGATGAACTGCACTGTCAGAAAAAGAATTTGTTTCTGTGTTGGAGACGGTTTGGCAAACAACAAAATGGCCGCCAGATGTTTGTTTATTCACTGCAGAACCCGCCAGAAGGTGCGAGCAGGAATCTGTCACCAGAGGTCGGTGCATTGCAACGTCTATACACAAAAATAGCCTAGTCTACAGATAGGCCCTACCATATTTCCTTGAATGAGTGCCCCCCCCCCTGGTAATGAGCATGGAAATTATAGTTTTGCTTTCTCCGAACCTCTTATAGGCCTATATGAACAATTTGTGAAAATATTCCAAACTATAAATATAATCGGGATTTGTAGGCCTACAAGAGAATGATAGGCCTAGATCTAGGCCTAGGCCTAATTAATATCTGCTAAGTTTAGCCTATAGCCTAATAATTTTATATTTGATCTATGATAGGCCTAGATAGGCTATTGACGTCTTGAAATCTTATAAAACTTGATTAATATTGGTAGCCTACTGTTATTTTTTTGTATTTATTTATTTGTCCTGGTGTTTCTTACTTTTCAGAAAAAGATTTATGCAAATATTAATTTATTTATCAATGAAAAGCAAGACCCCCGCTATGGTAGGCCTACCATAGGGGCCTAATTATTCCAAAATCATTGTTAACAGCACTGTAGAGCTGGCAATAATTTTTGCAAATGTTTTAAATGAATAAAGTTAATGTAGGCCCTAGGCCTACTAATAATGGAAATTCATATAGGGCCTTAGTTAGCACTAGTCTAACTCTAGTATGGTGACGGGGAGTAGAGGCAGGTTCGACTGACTAATCAAGAAATTAATTGGAAAGTTAACTAAAGTGATTTTTAATCAGCAACATAATATTTCAGAATAATGAGTTTTTTCCCGAATTTATTGGCTACTATTTTTTAAACAGTGGTTTGGATAGCAAAACCCCCTCAAAATACTGGTGTCGACCCCCATTACTGGCATTAGGACTAGCGGTAGTCCTACGGTGGTCAAACTGGAAGTAGGCCTACAGCCCCCTCAGCTGGTGTTTATTCATTTAATGAAGTTAAATCACCGAGCGTTTTTTTCGGGTCAGGCGTTTATTTGGGCCCCGGCGTGCCATCGGTGAAATACGGTAATTAATTGAAACTGTTTGATCAAGTAGCACGTTGTCATGCCGACGCAAGTTTGGCGACGTAAGTTTAGCTGGCGCAAGGTTGCCGACGCAGGTTTCCCGGTGGGAGTAATTTAAATATAACACTGAATGAAAAGTAGGCCTACCGTATTTCACCGATAGAACGCACACCCCTGTGTAAGAAACTGAGAATCTCTGAATATTCCAAGACCATTTAGGCCTAAAAGATTAAGGATTTAAGGCCATGTGATATATCAGGCCCTTCGACCTATATAATGACCGATTTTCACCACTGGTAGGCATTTGAGTTTTTGAGCAATAACAGGCTTAAGATTATGACGGACCTAATAGCAATGAAAATGGCTGGATAAAATTTGTAAAAATATGTCCTGGGAACCCTACTTTTATGGGTCTATAATTAAAAATGAAGAAGTTATGGGCAGAAAACCAGTGTTTTCTGTAATAATATTCCAACAAAATATAAAATTATAACTTCAAGCTGTATCTAGGCTTCATAATAAGAAATAGTAATATTTCACCTATCCGTTCTTTGTATGAATATTGAGGCTAATAAATCTACTTGCCAATGTATTCTAGCCATTTTAATGTTTATAAAATCATTTTCTCTCTGTTAGCTAGATGGGAAGCCGATGGGAAATGTGTGCGTCATTGTACGTCACGCTCATTTAGGTGCCTAGATCAACAGTAAATATTCAGCCCTTAGCCTAGGCTATATATATCTAATACATTATCAAGTAGTGTTTTTTTACATAGTTTCCGAATCCTATGTTAGATTTGCAGAAATGTATAGGGGTAGTAGCTAAATAATCATTCAAATGCCAGCTTGATGAGTGGGGAAATTAAATGCATCATCGCACGTCTGGTGTTCTATTGATGAAATACGGTAATTAATTGAAACTGTTTGGCAGACGGCCGCTCAATTGTGCAGGAGGAGCAACAGGAGTTGCGCGAATCACGACGCACATCCTAGACGCGCGGGGGGATGTGCCTCCTATGCACAAGCAGGGACGCATGATTTATAAATCTTAACACTTTTTTAAAGACCTTGTAATGTGGTAACATTTTAGATGAATATAGTCTTGACATTCATAACATGTCCTGATGCAACAAAGGGTGCTATGTAGGCTACACAGGAAAGGAAGCGATTTACTAGTAAACAGGATCTGAAAATACCCACCTTTTCTGGATGGATATAACCGCTTCTACAGGGCCGATATTTCAAATCTAGGTATTCTAAGTATAAGGCTATCCTTCTATATTAGAGATTTTTGTAATACTGTGAGTATAAATAGAGAAATGTACATCGCCTTGCTATTTCATAGATCCAAGTTGAAGGGAATACAGCCCCCTCGCGCGAAAACATTTAGTACGGCTGTACAAAAAGCTAGCGCAGCCGCCGGGCACACTAGACCAGCTGTTTGGTGGCCAAGCTGAAGACTACCGTCCCGGTGCGACCCCCGTACAGCTCGGCAGCAGACGTAGTATTTTCGCGGCAGGTCCCGTGTCACTCGGGGTGGTGCAAGCATTGCAAGCTCTGATCACACCCCAGCACCCAGCCCCCCCCCCCCTCCCACCTAGCACCTCGCAGGGAAAATAGACGCTATTGACGCTCTGGCATGGTCAGCGATGCATGAAGCGACGGGACAGAAAAAAACAGTCATTGACTGATATTCCCATCTGCGCTACGGAAAATCAGTCACTCACTGAGATTTCCATGAAGGCACTGAGAAAAACCAGTGATAGCTGTTTTTTACCGAGGTGACTGATAATTATCAGTCGCACCCATTTGCGGCTGAAAATAATCAGTCATTGCTGGGGAAATATTTATATCTGACTGATAAAACGGGCGCGGGTCTATCAGTGTGGTGGCATGTTCTGTCCCGCCTGTTAAGCACAAATGGTGACCCCAAGAACAAATGTGTTGTGTTTCAGGAAAATGAGTCACAAGTCGCAAAATTGATAATTTTCAGAGCATTTTTTTCACAAGATCACATTATTGGAATCTTCTGATTTTTGGAGAGTGTGTCACTTCTAGTTATGTCAATCGATGTATCAAATTTCAAGATAATCTATGTAATATATCCTTTCGTTTTAAAGGTACTCATATGGACTTCATTTAGTTACTTTACTGTTTAATGACCCCCAGAAATATTGGAATTTTTTTTTCAAAAATGAAAATATCAAACTTAAAATATAGAAATACTTATTATTTCATTAGACTGTTTTCTATCATTGGAATCGGTTTGATCTAATCTGTTCAAATATAATGACATCTCAAAATCTGTTTTTGGCGACTTATGACTCATTTTCCTGAAACACATCACAAATGGTGACCCCAAGAACAAATACCATAGCCCCAGTAGCAACGTGGGAGTAAATATAGAACCTACATTTGAATGTGATACTTGGGATACTATTGCACTGTCCTCGATGTCTTGTTTTTGTCATGGCCCACATGCCAATAGGCGTGTCGGCCACAAAAAAAACAAACAACCATCAACCAAACCTTGAATAAAGTGTGATGAGTTCCAGGAAAATGACTCAAAAGTCGCAAAATTTATATTTTTCATAATTTTTTTTTCACACGATCCTTTTGTTTAAAAATTCTGATTTTTAGAGGGTTTAGCACTTATAGTCATATAAAATCTTGTAACAAACTTCAGGACATTGTATTAAATATATCCATGCGTTTTGAAGGCTTTCGTAATGAGTATAGTATATTTTGTGACTTATGACTCATTTACCTCAAACGGATCACAATTGTGATGTGTTTTAGGAAAATGAGTCATAAGTCGCAAAATTGAAATTTTCCAAGTGTTTTTTCCCAAGATCACATTATGGGAATGTTCTAATTTGTTATGAGTGTATCACCTATAGCTATATCAATCGATGTATCAAATATCAGGACGATCTATCTACTTTATCCTTTCGTTTTAAAGGTCCTCATATGGACTAGTTACTTTACTTTACTGTTTATTGACCCCCAGAAATATTGGAAACTTTTTTTTTTCAAAAACGAAAATATCAAACTTAAAATCTAGAAATACTCATTACACTCTCCCGCGCACCGTACCCGCGCGATACGGAGCGGCAAGCTTTTTCGTCTTCAGTGTGACGATTTTTGTCTACCAAGCTCCGCGAACGCTACTGGTGAACTGTGGTGACGAAATTGCCTGAACTTCTGATACGAAAAACGGTGGTTTGAATCACCGAGACGAAATATGATATGCTCCGTATTCGCGCTGCGTTTTTCGTATTGAGTTTTGGATGCGTGACACTACTGAATCAGGGTAGGAATACCTTTTCGGGAAGCGGGATTTGAGCTATTTTGAGGGTGGGATTCGGGATTCAAGGGGGCAAAACGGGAAACGGGAAAGGTTTTCAGAGCAAAATGCTATGAGAATTTAGCATTTTAACGTTAATATGATATCCCCAAGGTCGTCAGCCCTCCCATTTTATGTATTTTACTTTAATTTTCAAAACTTGCATGATTTAAAATAATAGCCTAGGCCTAATCCAAATATAAATAAACATATAATGTTTTGACACTGCTTATTTGAATTCTTTATTATCCCCGACCTCGACTAGGCTTAGTCCACTCTGGCAGCGTAGCAATGTATGCGGAGCGCACAGGGTGGACGGCGTCGTAGTCTAGACTATAGGCTAGGCATAGGGTTCTCTGGCTTGTCTATAGTGGTGCACGCCGCCTTGTGTGTTGGACTCGTACTACAATCTCCATCCGGGGACTTGGCTGATGGTTTCCAATGCGTTTTGGATTATACCGTTTTCCCCGTACCAAATTTCTCTTCAAATCCATTACATCTAGCCATTTACTGCTAAGACACATATGTTTGGACGGCTATTGATGGTAAGTATGGCGCATTGATTGCTAATCTATCTTTTGCACATGAATCATTGTTATTAATTAGGCCCATGCACGGGCCCATGCACGACACAGACTGACGGGGACAACATGAGTGTCCCCGGTACAACTACCACGGCACAGGTTTTCCTATGCCTTTGGGTTGGGTAGAGACTCACTAACTATGACGTTCTATGCCTAAGGGCCCTGATTTGAATAATATACTGAATGTCCTATATCTTCCAGTATAGGCCCTATGATTATTTAAGGAAGATAACACAAATTATATCGTTGCGTTGGCCAGCCTGGCCCTGGCTAGTCGTAGCATACAAATCCATAGCCAGCAACCAACTCTAGTCCCTTTGTCACACTCAGAGGGGAGATTCTACCTAACAAATCCACCGCAGGTGGCTGTCTGACGACAGGAATACAGGGTTAGATATTCCAACTAGTAATAGGCCTTGTGAAGAATAAATAATGAATAAAGCTTGTGAAGAATAAATAACGACTACAAAAACTCATTTCCTAATCCTTAGCGACCAACATCATTTACCACACCGGCCAACCCGATATAGGCCTACCATGATCGCTTCCCACCCACTCCACTTGGTAATAGGCCTACAAACCAGGCGGTAGGGTGTACACTATGACTAGCCTGGCCCTAGATAGCCGTTTAGCATACGGTAGGGCGGTTTACTCGTTATTTTCTCATTGAAACGGCGCGGGTAAGTCCTGTAGACCACCTCCCCATGAGGTAACTAGAGGAATTTTTATTAGCCATGCACCACAGTTTTTTTTGTGCATGGCCGTCTTGGAGACCCATTTGGCAAAATCTCATGACATGTGTACGTTGCTGTTATAAGTTCAATGAAAAAAATAATTAAGTCAAATACCTGTATTTGAGTCATATGAATATAAATGTATGAGTTTTAAGTTTTAAGTTACATTACAGTTATTATTATCAATATTGCAAACTAACTTTTATTTCTGTATGTAGGACTGATCTATCTCGTTTATATTTCAGAGGCAGATACAGGACTTGGACAAATGTAATCTGCTTTTCCCCATGAAGATTGGCTATACACTACTACCCTTGAAACGTTTCCTCATGAAGACTGACTGTATAACACAACCATTGAGTTTGAAGGTAAATATGTGGCTGGATTGAAGTATAGTTGTGCGTCAGGTATATATTATTTCCAGCAGTGCTATGCAATAAGGGTCAAATTTCTCCAGATTATTAGCAAGAATTTTAGCATTCTGTGTGAAATAGTTTGCCAGTATTATTTTACAAATAATAGGGTCTTCTTGTAAATACAACGTTTCTATAGCAATGGGATAACCGAAACTTAATTTAAATTTAATTCTTTAAGAGCATGCAAGTATTTTTATGGGTCCCCGATTTCATTATAGGTTTATAATCGATTTTAGATTTTACTTTGAAATATTAATGTAATACTAGTGAACTCTTCAAACCCATATCTACAGCAATTCACAAAGGGATCAAGGCCTAACAATTAAATGTTATAATTGTGAATCGTTAAGTAATGGTTAATAATTGATAATTCCTGGGTAAAAACTGACCCTTATTGAAACCCTGAATATAGAGGTTACAATTGATATTATTCTGTAATGTTGCTAGAACCCATAATCTTTTTAAATATTGTATTTCAACTTTCATGTTCTTATTTCATCATTGATCTATCCTTTATCCAAATATCAAATATTACATTTTTTGTCTAATAACTTATTTTCCTTGTTTTAGGAGAGTATTCTTTCTTTTCAACGCATATTTTATTCTTTCATTTATTCTTATCCCTATGTCCGAATGACATAATATTCACATTATTTTATTTCTTATTTCCAGAAGGACTTGTGCAATTTGCCCAATCTATGCACATATTTAGAGGCAGGAATTAGTTGAACACGGCATTGGTAAGGAAACAATTTACCAATGTGTTTCATTCCATGTTTATTGCTTAAAGCCTTGATCAGAGCTCAGAGTGTGAAATTAACTTTTTTCTCCACCCGCCAACTTGGCGGGTAAATGCAGATATTTACCCGCCCACACATAAATTTACCCGCCCACAAATTACACTTTAATGACAGGGGTCATTAAAAGTCAGGGGTGATTTCAATCGCACAAGTAAATAATAGAATACCATTCTATCTTTGTACAAAATAATATACTTTTTAGTGCAGTCAATGAGTCATTGCTACTCCCTTGTATATACCTCCCTGCTGTATGGATACAGTGTTCGAAATAAGGAAGGAGGAGAGAGAAAAGAGAGGGAAGAAATTTAACTGCCCACAAATTACTCCTCAATGAAATCTTCAACAGATGAGGTTGGCAGAAAAAGAATTTTCGAGCATTATCCCCCAAATCATCAAATCGATTTTTGTTGTATAACAATTAATATAAGTCCCCATCTCCATTAATATTTTAACCATCGATTATTCAAATGTTCACTAGATTCACTATTTTAAGGAAGATCATCATACACTATAATAATTATAATATACTTGAATACTGAATCACTCAAACACATCACAATGGACGTTAAGTTCTACTCTTTCTGCCTCTCCGTCTCACTTTCCTTCACCCGCCAAGGAGGGTGGGTAACTTGTGAGTTTTACCTACATTTGGCGGCGGGTGGGTGTTAATTTCGCACTCTGGAGCTAGCTTTTTAAAATTCCACTACTATATCTACACTGGCTAGTAAAAATTGTGGTGTTTGGTAATGGTAATTTGTGGTCACATTTAACGCCTGACCTAGTGAATATTTGTGAATACATGGATGCGGAAATTTCTATGGTGTTTCATCAAAATGTATGCCCTATTTGTGATTTTTACATTCCGACCCAATGTTCACTTTTAGGACATAAAATGGAAAATATGAATATGATAATGAAATGATTACAAAATACTAATGTTCTACTTTGGGTTTCAGGTGGAGTTATTGCACCAAGTTGCGGGTACAGATGCCAATAGCCACATTACAGACATCATGAACAGGGTCATGGTTTGTATGGCTGAGAAGGCTTTTATCCTATGTGGGTAGGACAGGAAGGTTTCTTTCACGATGTACTGGCTCTATGGGTCAGTTTTCGGTAGGTTGTCACTCTAATATATATGTTTATCTCATATGGGTTTCAGAATGAACCAAGACACAATTCCTTACATTTCAGGGCTCAAAAAAAAAAATGTTTACTTGCCCAGGGAGAAGTAAAATTTAATGTTACTTGGCAGAGTGGGCAAGTGGAAATCTCTACAGCCCCGATTTCAAACCCCTGTTGTGATGTCTACTTACAATGAAACAGGATACATACAGATCAGTGTGATTTCATTTATAAATTTGAGCAAGTGAAAAAGGGTGTTGGCCAAGTAAATCGTGACTGCCACTTGCCCAATGGACAAGTGAAGTTGGTAGGTTTTTTTCGAGCCCTACATTTGCAAATAAAGTTACAAACTAATATAATGTCATAAAAAAGGCCTCCTGAAATCAAATACTGCCCATTTGGGAGAATTACTCATATGACGGTTAATGTGTAATATCAATATGATATGAGTGACAAGTTGAATGATAATTAAATTAATAGGGTTTACTATAGTATTTTTTATAAAAAGTAATATTTTTTCCTTTGACAAATGCGAAATATCACTTTGTGAGAATTCATTCAATAAAGTTTTTCAAAATCATTTCTTTTAAAGGGTGTTATATACTATCATTCATTATTATGAAACACTATCATAATTATGTACATTCAAATGAAAGGAACAGCTTATTAAAACGTTATTGTATAAATTTTATTCATCGACCACCAGACCAGTACCTCTCCAGTCCACTGGTCAGTAAATTCGAGTACTGCCCCCTTCCCTGTTTACCACCCTGCTTTTGAGGCATGAATGGTAATATGGGTACTAAGTTACTAGCAGGTTTTAAAAGAAAGATGGTGGAAGAGGGAATGAGGAGAGATGATGGTGGGGGCTCCATTGTCTGAGCAAATACCCCTGTGTAGCACAGTTTTAATATTTTGATAAAGTAGGAAGGCTTCATCTATTCCTTTAACATGAGATCTCTTTAGATGTCCTGACATCTTTCAGGTTGTACAATTCAATACCATTTAATAGAGATGCTGTTCCATAGTATGGGTCCTAGGGTTATGAGGGATACTCTATTTTTTTCAGTTTGGGGGTTAGAACTTTGATTTCTAACGTAATTTATGTTGGGTTGTTGGGTCACAGGATCCATGCAATTATTTATTATCAAAACAGCAGGATACTACTTCCTGGATTAATACTAATAAAGATGACCCTATATTTTGCACTTAATGTCTGATTTTATTCATGTTTAATATTGTTCTTTCTTCTTTAAGGGGTTTTGCCATGAACGAAAGGAAGGAACAAAGGCAAGCTGCAAGAGGGAGACAAGTGTTGCCTCATTCTCCAGACATTATGTGAATTTCCTACGCTTCACAGCTCCATATTATTAAGATGTTCTGCTAAATCCCAAAATGGTTCAAAGTCCAGTCAGCTGAATAACAATTTTACTTTTGTTAGCTGAGTTACATCTCAAGAGAAATGTTAGAAAGAGTATGCACCAGTCTCTTACACATTATTTGTCAAGGTGATTGGGTGTATGGAAGTTTGTAAGTTACCATGGCGGCAGGGGAATCTAAGACATACATGCATACAGGTAGATTGCTATATGGTGGTTAGTTAGCCTCTTGCCTGCTACTCATTCTTCTGGAAATCCGGTCTACTAATTTTATACACAAAGTTATATTCAGGTTCTGATATCACAGCAGCATTACCTTATTATTGTATTTTATGCAAAATGGTTGTATTTTGTATTTGTATGTAGGTATATTTATCCAGTTCAATACAGTTACATCAATAAGTTGAATACCTGGAAATGGGTACCCCATTCTGTGCTAATGATAGATCTACCAGGAGGTCCCTCAGTGTGTGTGTTGATGTCATTTCGAAATGTTATATCAATGATCTACTTTGTTACAATATTTTCTGATATTTATGTATCATAGATTGTGTGTTTAGGTAATTGTTGCCTGAGTGTTACATATTTCCTGTGTTGCACTTCTATAGCGTTGATATCCAGGTGATACCATAGTGTTATTCCAATAAGTGGTGTGATGACGGTTGGGTAAATATATAGATGCATGTGACTTTCAAAATTGATTGGGGATACATAGAGGTATCTCAGACTTGGACAGGACTGACCAAGTTCAATAATTATTGAAGTCGGCCAAGACTGTCTTCGAACATAGGCAACATTACCCAGGTTACTACAAGTTAGGATTTCTGCTATCAATGACTGGAATATTTTGAATTCAATTAAATACAGTATATTGTATAAGGTTACGATGTTTTGCTCAATGTTATGGAGTTAAGAATATTATATCTGTTACCCAAGATCTCTAATTTGTTGCGATTATTGTACATAATTCTTGACAAATGTGCGTCATCCAAAGCAATATTACTTATGATATTATTGTATTCTATGAGAAATGGTTGTATTTTGTATTTTATAATGTATAATTTAAATGATTTCTATGACGGAAATTGTCAATTCTGGTTTTTATTGTGCCGAAGTACTCCAAAACTTCAACAATTTTCAAAAGTCTATCACTATTTGTGTTGTCTGGGGGACTCTTCCTATCATATAGACGAAAAGATTTTTGAAAAATTCCAATACTTAGTTGTTTTAGTGATGTGATAGCAATTTTCTGTAGAAATCTGAATTTAAAATTTCTATGATGGAAATTGTCAATTCTGGTTTTTGTGCACCGAAATACTCCAAAACGTCAACAATTTTCAAAGTTCTTTCACTATTTGTGTTGTCCTGGGACTCCTATCATATAGACTAAAAGATTTTCGAGAAATTGCAATATTATCCTGATTTAACTTCCAATTATTTCCTCTATGGCAATCTACTGTCAAGGCTTATGACATAGTGGGTTGCTGCTAACAACGATTGGAATATTTTAAATTTCATGAAGTATTTATGTATAAATATAATATATGTTTAGAAGGTTTAGGTATTTTACACATGAGCAATGTACAACAGGTTGCCTTTGAGCCTGAATATGCCATAAACAAATGCTGGGGAAGGTGTTAAAGCTACTAGGGGTTAGGGTGAGGCAGGGGAGAGGAGTGAAAGTGTCAAAACATTGCCGCCGTCGCCGCTATATAGCGTTTTGTTTTGGTGTAGGAGGGGAGAGTTGTACACTAAAATCGGGTATGATCTGTTTTATAAAAGTATGAATATTCAAATATTCTCACTGATAATACATCATATACAAGTCTGTATATACCAATGCTTGACATTAATCTGTTGTAAGGTTGATGTTTGTTTACATATACATGTATGTCCCGAGTAGGGTGACCAATCAGACAATGAGGGCCAGTGACGTCACCAATACATGTAAATCACCACCAGTGGCGCTGTTGTTCACCAATATGTCTGCCTCCTTGTAAGAGAGGAGGTTACTTCTTTTCTTATGGTTCTGCTTGTAAATAATGATACGATTACTATAATATTCTACACAATTACTCCTGAGACTACAATGTTTCTGCTATTTAAAAAACAAATCTGTGGGTTTGTATTATTGTGTTTGGGCTTTAATGGTCTCCCTGGACGATCTGCACAGCAGAGGGAATTTTACATATGTAAAATGCAAATGAAAGTTATATATATGATATGTGACTGGAGTGTGAAATAATAAAGGAATAAAATGTATGTAATGTAACCATTGTCTTGTCTTCTCTTTTGCCGATAATAATGCATCTTTTCTTCATACAGCATGGTACAGTACAGTACATTAATTGCAATATAATACCGGATAGAAACAAACCATTAATTAAAGTGAATATTTTCCGTTTTCACCCTGCCGCCCCCCATGTGAAATTCACCGTCCCCGTCCCCCCCTGAATCCTGGCCCACCACGCTACCACTGCGCTAAAAATAGATTTCTGAGTGCACGAACCACCGATACGAAAAACGCTGCGCGAATCACCGGTACGAAAAACGCCGCGCGAATACGCTGAGACGAAAAATTTCGTATCAAAAGTGGGTACAAGAATTTCGTATCCAATTTCGTATCGCGCGGATACGTTGCGCGGGAGAGTGTAGATTATTAGACTGTTTACTATCATTGGAATCGGCTTGATCTCATGTTTTTAAATATGTTGATATCTCAAAATCTATTTTTTGCGACTTATGACTCATTTTCCTGAAACACATCACAATTGGTAAGAATGTGTTTAACCTAGGTTTATTCAGGAGAATAGGCTGGCATGTGCCAGATTGATATTTTGATGACATGTTTGTTACCTGGTCTGGTACAATTTAAACAAACAGTTGTGTGCGTGTTCTGCATTTACCTTGTTAGTGTCTCATACTATAAAGCAATGTGGGTGGATGGGGACATTGGTTGATGACATTAACTCTTCCTTGTCCATCTTCTCTGAATGACACTTCCTACTTTCAATAGGGGATTTGCATGTATCACTGCGCATATCTATTACATTGCATGCTGGGATGTACAATAGGGGATTTACATGTCTCACTGCGCATATCTATTACATTGCATGCTGGGATGTACAATAGGGGATTTGCATGTCTCACTGCGCATATCTATTACATTGCATGTTCGGATGTAGTCAGTAGTAACAAGGGTATTAAACAGTGCTTCAGAGCAGCCTTGTTAAGTTGTCGTTAAGAAGTAACCAGTAGTTTAGATGTAGAGAACTGTCTTTTAATTGTTGTGATGTTCTATATTATAGTCCAATGTAGATACAAGTAGTTGTAGAGTACCAGTAGAAATGAAGTAGAAGTTGATCGTATAGATATATGGTTAGTGAGACAATTGGTCCTTCCAGGCTTTGTGAGTGAGCAATGTCTGAAACAGTGGAAGTGGCTTCCTCCAAATCTATCTGTCAGGGAGAGTATTTAAATACTATAACTTATCCCTGTGGCTTTTACGCACTGTTCTAACATGGACATTTCAACTGATTTCATAGCGTGTAATATGGATATTTCAACTCCCCCTGTTTACCATATATCATCTACCATTGGTTAGGGCATCTTTAAAGTAAAACTCTGGGTTGGAACACTTGCTGGTCATACAGCTCGATTATGGTTGATAACTGAGGACCCCCATTATAATACTGGTTTCTGGGCAATGATATTGCCAGAATCAATCAAGTAATTTCTTTCCCGCTCTCTCCAAACCCTGTTCTTGGTGCTGCCATATTGCCCTATGTATGACACTAACTCGGGCCTGTTCTTTACCGGTATGTGGTCAGTGCATGGTCACGGTCTAATGAGTGTGAGAGTAAATAGTAAACAGTACGGCAGGCACAGCAGAACAGATAAAATATTGGGGGGGGGCAAACTTTTTTGGAAGGGGGGGGGGGAGGGGAGGCGGGGAAATTGATTCTCTTAATAATTCCCTCCTATGTACAGACCAACTTGCCTCCCTATAATACGGTCTTGTCAGATAGATCTGAAGGCCAGGTTTTTATTCTGTTTCAACACAAA